>CAMPDV010000075.1:0-600000 GCA_946699065.1 Loxodes magnus | reverse complement strand
GTAATCCATTGTGATTAAGTCGGTCTTTTAAATAAATTTATTTTATGCAAAACTAACTCCTTGGCCTACGAAAAAATACTCGATTTGTATTTCTGATCTATAAGGATTTTTATCAAAATTATCTGGTTCAAATATTGTTTAGAGAGTTGCTAAACCGAATTTAGAAATTCCTAGAAGATAGTCTATTTCTTCTTACGAAGCACATTAACCTGTTTAATTGGCACAAACATCCACTTGTAGTAAAAGCATTTATTTATAAATACTAGGAGATTGCCCTACAAATTTATACCCATCTCTTTTCTTAATACAATATCAGTTAGGATCAAGCATATGTAATTCTAGCATTTCTTTCTGCAGTTTCCCCGAAAATCTATCAAGTGTACAAGGTTCGTATTTGAAGTCATTGATTTCTCACTTCTAAATGTTTTATCCATTTAATTAGGTATAATAAAGGGAAATATTATTAAACTTAAGGTTAATGTATTTTTCTGAGTTAGTAAAGTTGATTTCAAACTTTGGAATTTCTTCTAACTACCACGCTATTGCTATATCGAAGAATTCTGCAGGAATATCATACACTTAAATACCGGAATTAGCTGAAATATAATTTGTTTAGAGCTAAATTTGGCTTTATTTATCTATTACATTTTAAAGAAGCACGAAGAAATATGCAATTATACTTAAATAGGAAATAAGAGATACAAAACCTCCAAAAAATGTTTTGAACTTTTTATTTCTGTGCAACGTTAATGAAACTAGTTCTCCATTATAATCCAGACTTCTAATAAAAGACTTGCAGTTATCTTTCATTTTTATAATTTGTATTTGCGGAAAGCTTAAATATATGAAAATGAATTTAAATTTTAAATTTTTTATAATTCTAAGAAATTAAACGAAATAAAGTTTTAAAGCAAAAATTTCTAGAAATTTATGAATAAAGATATTTTAATTATGACTATTTTAGATTTATTCTATCTTAAGAATGAATATTATACTTAGTATTAGCAAAGCTAACTAAATACTTATTAAATAAATTTTACCTTATGCTTTGCTATATAAAATTTATAGAACTTCAGTATTTTCATTAAATCTATTAACTAATTGAGAGTGCTTTAATGAAGGTTGCTTAAAAGATAAGATTATATAATAACCTTGGAATTAAAAAGGTTAAAACATAAGATAATATAATTTAAGCTATAAATAAACTTTTAATTTCAAGAAATAATAGAGCAGATATAAGGTATTAATATAAAAAAATATAAAATACATTTTTAGGTATGAATATATAGAGAATGAAGAAAACACACTTTAGTAGTTTATTAAAGCCTAGTAGAGGTAATTCAAATTGCTAATTTACTTTATATTTCTAATATATCTTAGTATTTGAGCTATTTGGCATATGAAATGCGTTTATATATTTTTGCTAAGATTAATAAAGTGTAGATTTGCATTAATAATCAAAGCATTGTTAAAATTATTAATAATATCTTCAAGAACATATAAAAATTAATCAAAAAGGAGTATAAATGAGTTTTTTCATAAATCTGAGCTAAGAAACTTGCATTCAAATATATTTATTTTTAGCCTTCAATTAAAAGAAATTTACCTTTAATTCAATCTTATTTGTTAACATTGTAAGAAGAAGATATTCTCTAGAATTAATTAACCTTATTTAATCTTGAATAGTTTAAGATAAAAGTAATCAAATATGGTAAGAAGAAATTGAAAAAAAGTATTTAATTATTCATAAGATAAAGTTTTTTTAATTTGGATATGTGATAAAATAGTATAATTATTTCTAAATATTGTGGTTAAATAAATATAATAAGTTAGCTATTAGAAAATAAAGAATCGTTCTTAACTTAACTAGCTAGGATAATTTAGAATGAAAATTACTATTAATCCAATTAAATTAAAAGCCAAAACTTTCTAATTACATTTCACAGTTTAGTAATCTAAAATTTAAAATAACTAAAAAACTAAAGGATTTGGACACTTTCTAATAGTGTCTTAGCTCTTGTTCTTTATCAAACAATCAATTGCAATAATATTTATTAAATAAATCCAAATTTAATAAAATAAAAAATAATCGAAAACGCAAAATATGTAACCATGAAAAGCAATTCTAAAAAAAGTAGCTTACTTAAGGAACTAATATATTTATTCATTATCTCTAGCAAAGAGAAAAGATAAAATATGAAATAATCAATTAAGAGATGGAGCAAATATTCTATATATATTAGTTAAAGGTAAAATTAAAAAAGGCATAGATTAACTATGAGAAATGCAATTAAGAATAGTTTAATTTGAAAATAAGTTTTGAATATTATTCAATATTTAAGTTACTTTTAAAAAATAAGCACAAAAGTATTCTATTTATATGAAGATATAATGATATCAAAAGTAAATTAGAGTCTTTGCTAGATAACAACTGATTAAATTAAACTGAATCAGCATTTTAATTACATCATCTTTTTAACTTTATCTTTGCTTCTTAGTATTTGATGATGGTAAACAAATTTTGCTTAAATTTATTTGGGAAAGACAGATCTTTGGATTATCGTTTTCTAACTTTCTTATTAATATAAAAATAAAAGAGAAAAAGTTATTTCTAATCCTCTATTATGGAAGCTTCTACAAAAAAATATAAATAGATATATAAAAATTTAACTAATGAATGGAACAATGAAACAATTAGTAATAAATATAAGAGAGTTTAACATACTGTATTTGTAAAGTTGTAAGAATATTTATATCTATTTTTTATATTTTAGATATTAAATCAATAATATTCCATCTTAATGCAATCAACTTTCAGAGTTTTTTCTTTACTTTATGTCTTTTCTCTTTTTATTTCTCTTTTTACACACAAAAAATATTTAGTATTACAATCATTATATAAATTTTGAAGAAGCCTTTAAGAATATATTATAAATAATGCTTGCTCTTTAAATATCAAAAAGGATAAACTAAACATATAAAGTAAAAATTAAAGCAGGTTGCTAGTAATATAGCTTTTCTCAGAATAACAAAGCTAACTTAATATTTGGATTTCTTAAATGGAAACATAAAATTTAAGAAATAACAAGCAAATAATCATTTTAAAGATTAAAAGATGATAATTTTGAAGCTAATAAATCATATTCTTTCAAATAAGTAATATAATGTATTTCATAGTATTGACACTAAGAAGATTATATTTATTTTTACTTAGTAAAATAAATATAATCTAATTTACTAAATAAAAAATTAGACTTTATAAAAGATTTCTCTATAAGTCCTTTCAAAAATGAGATTAAGAAGTGCTTTATCTTTTATGCAAAAAGTTAATTAACAGATTTAATCATATGAAGCAAATTAAAATTTTACTCAAATATTTTTTTTAATTTGTTTTATTAATAGCTAAACTTAAATTAACTGATAAGACCTAAACTGAAAACTTTTAGGAAGTTCATTGCAAAAAAGTAGAAAATATATAAATAATTTTATTAATAATTTAAAAAATAAAACTAAGTAACGTAGCTTAATACTTAAATAAGAGATTAAATATTAATTAATTAATTAATTTGTCTCTTATTTCATTCATCAAACTTTTTGTTGATAATAGCTTTCTATTTTATAATTTTTTATGCATAAAATGAATTATCTAAGAGTAGAAATATATTAAAAATGTTAGTAATAGTTAATTTTTATTCTCATTATATTTATCCTGTCTAAAAAATATTAAGTTAAAGTAAAATCCTTGAAATAAATGCAATTAAGATTTATGACCTGCTAAAGTAAATTTATGAAAGATTTAATTAACTAGTTTTAGATAAAAATATTTTAAAAATTTTACAAATTAACAATCTTGAACAGTAAGTTATTTAATCTTTTTAGTTTAGAATAGAAAATCATTAAATTTATTTAGAAGTTAAGCTAATTAGCTTATATCAATCGACTTCTCTTTTATTTACACTTAAAAAAGAAAATTAATGGATATTATGATTCTATAATTTGTATAAATTATTATAAATCAATTATTAAAATTAAATTTTTATAAGTGTTAAAGCTCCACTTATTAAAAAAAAAAGCAGAAAAAAATAGAATAAAGCAGAAAAAGCAAAAGCTTTAATTTTTATTTTGAAACTGTGTAAATTATTCTAATATAAGAAAATTATTTTCTTTAGGTAGAAATGCTATAAATTAGTTGCTTATAGACTTTTAAAAGAAATGAACAAATTAAAGCAAAGTGAAGAAATGATGAAATAAAAATTAAGATTAAGCAATTCTAATTAAGAAAAAAGAAAATCAATAAATTAATTCTAAGTAAAACCTTAAGCATAAATTAAAATACTCTTGCAATTTGGAAATTACACAAACATAGAAATTTATTCTTTTTTTAAATATATTAAAATTCTTAGTGATTTTATAGACAAAAAGCAGCAAAAAGTATAAAATAATATAAGATAATTCTTTGAATAAAATATCAGAGAATACATAACTTGGAAGCACCAGAACAAAAATTGTTCTAAAAAATGTAAACTTAGACTTTTTATATTTAAAACTTTAGTAATAGAGGAGATTTCAATTTTTTATAAATTTTTATATCTCTTTATTATAAGTCTTATATTTATTAATTTATAAGCAAATTTCAAAGTAATACAAGACTTTTAGTTTATCTATCATAAATTTTAGATACTAAAAGGGTAGCAAGCTTACGAGGAAGCAAAATTTTTATTTTTTCCAGAAATTCCTAGTGGAATAATAAAAAATGCTATACTTAATATTATTACTAGTATACATGATATAAGTAGTTTTAAGTTAAGCATTTTAATTATTAACATTTTTAGAAGGATTAAAATCATAAGAATAGGCTATAGAAGTTATTCTCAATAATTAGAGGAGATAATATAGTGATAAATAGAGAAATAAACTTATCGCTATTTTCATTGTAATTTTAGAAAATTGAAATAGTTTAAGCTTTATATATAATTCACTTTTGAAAATTATCAGATAGCTTTAATAAAATTTTAGATGCTACTTTGAGACTGCAGAGTTTTAGTTCTTTAATCTTGGCTTTTATCATTATAGCACTTAGTCTGTATTAAGAAATATTAATACGTCATACGAATTTAAAGTAAACTAAAGAAATGAGTTGGCTAGAAAATTTGATTGGAGGAATAAAAATCATGAAGCTATTTATTAATTCCAAGATATTTTTCCAATGGGACAGATTCAGGAAACAGTAGACTTACAGATTGAAATATTTGCGCATATAATCAGAAATATAAAGATAAAAATAAAGCTAAGTTATTTTCTTTAGCATCAACTTTTATTGGAAACTATAGTAATTTTACGCTAAAAGCTCTTTTCTTTTTTTAGGAATTGAATTAAACATTAAAAAAGAGTTAGGTAATGCTTTAAAGGACAAGTAATAAAAAGGCTGCGCATCAAACATTGAAAATTAAATCAATAAAAATAATATTTTTATGCCCAAAGACGTAAGAGACTTCACTAAAAGAAAAAGATCAAAATAATATAAATAACTTTAATAATAAACAATTTATAATGATAAGGATAAGGATAAGCTTGCATAAAGAAAATAAATACTGATAGAATTACTATATCTAACTTTTCTTTTTGAAAAGAGCAAATAAATTAAATCTTAATTCAGTAGTAACTTTTTAATAGACGAAAAAGCGTTTACCTAGCCAGAAGCCTTAAGATAGAAAATAAAGAAGATTAATGAGATCTCTAAATTGCTGAATCATAAGAAGAGATATTAAACGAAGCATAAAAATTATAAGATAATCTAATACTCAGCGAATAATGATTTCTAAGCATACGTTGAATTATAGATAAATGACATTATCTTCATAATTAATAAGATAAACCTTAGCATAATTTATAAAATTAAAAAATTCTTAAAAATAAATAGAGAGAGCTATAGTAGAACGGCATTCTCAAAAATGAAAGTCAAAATGAAATTTGTAGTAGAGAAAAAATTTACTAAATTCGCGATTTCTTTGTCTCATTTAAATTATGCTACATAAAATCGATATATATTAAAAAAAATGAAATAAGTTGAAACCTGAAAGGGGAAAGAAAGAAAGAAGAATGGTTGGCAATTTAATTATAAGCTTTAAACTTGACTTTTGATATTTAAATGTTTTGTGAATATAAAATAAAAAATAAATAAACATAAAGAATTAATAAATAATTAAAAATAAAATTTGAGTGAAATCTATTAGATAGTCTTCAAAGCAAAGTATTTAAATAAAGTTTCTTTCAAGTGTTTATTTGCTTTTCTTATTATTTTAGTAAACTACTTATTCATTTTTTATTTCTTTTAATAAAAATTATTATACTTATTCAATAGAAAAAAGCTAAAAAATCAATAAAAATTATATTTGATAGGACTTTACCTAATTAATAGATTATTAATACAGTGATATTAAATCAAATCTTACTTTATCCTATAAATAATTGCCTTTTGCTCATAATTTTACAATCAATGAAGCAATCAGATTAGTTAAAGATGATTCTTTCTATATCAGAAAAATCTAAAATAAAGAGGAATTAAAATTAAATATAGAGTATTTATTTTAGCTAGATTAGTTGAATGTATGAAAACAAATAATGTTAAAATTTCAAAGTTAAACTAACACTTTTAAATATTTCAGTTCCAAAACATCAATCTACTTCTCCCTTTAATAGCATTTACAGCTATAAAATATTATCTCTCTAAATTTTTCTAAGGAGCATTGAATTTAAATATATTTGCAACTAAACTAAAATATTTAATTAAAAAAGAAGGATAAAATGCTAAATATCATAGAAAGGTCGAAAAAAGACTCCTTAGTAAATAAATACAGTTTAATTACTTGTGAATTTTTTTTCAAAGCAAACCAATTTAATTTTTCCAAATATAAGTGTGAGGATAGAAAAACTCTAAGATAATAAAAAGAATATCAAAGTTGAAAAATAAGAAGTATATAAAAAAAATGTTTTCACTGTTCTATTTTCTCTTTTAAATTAGCCAAAGAATCTATTTCTACTATTTGTTTATCCTAATCTCTATTAGTAATGTTTGTATCAACTCTAGAATCTTAAATTTAATTATATTTTCTTATAATTTTTTTATAATATTCGCTTTATTACGATTCATTTTATTCAAGCATCTGAGAAAAGCTATTCTAATTCATATATTTTTTTAATGCTCTTTTTTTTCTTAGGTAATATCTCCATGATACTTCTTATAGAAGCTTCTTTTCCTATTTTATAAGTGTAATGTTCTTGAAAAGTTTAAGTTCAGCTATTTCTCTAAGAAAATATGCTATATCAAGTTAACTTTCGATAGCTTCTACTTTTTATTCGAATTCTTATTCTTCATTTTATATACCTCTTCATCACCTAAATCTTCGCTTCAATACAACGTAAAAATAAGATATACTATTTAAATCTATTAAGTTAAGCTGCCTTAATAGCTCTATTCAGTACAGTGCTTTTGCATAAATTCTAGATAAAATCATATCTAATAATGAGAGCATATTAAATAGGCCACCTGCTGCAGCTACTACCTCTAGAAAGGTAGCAACTTGCCTTTAAATTACAATTTCGTTAGAATCACAAGCTAATAAAATACTTAGCATTCCATACTTATTAGTATAATTTCCTAGTTAAATAAAGCTATTTAGGTTATTATAGTAAATGTATTCCTTCTAACTTTATGAGCTACTAAATCAGTTATCCGCTGTATTCAGAGTATTCTTTTATATTAATCTGTATGAGGTATAGCTAAATCCTTAACCTATTTAATAATGTTAAAGTTTTATTTCTTATTTTAATGGTCTTGAATCAAATTCCTCAGGCTAAAAATAAGTCTAAAGAGTAGCTAAACTAAACGATGATAGGCCAATAATATAATCCATTTCATCTTATGGAGCACATAAACCTGTTATGTTAACACAGCGACTAACCTTTATCATGAGCATATCTTTATAATTATTAGCAGCTTAACCTTTAAATTTATATCCATCTCTTTTCTTTATGCAATATCAATTAGATTCGATCATATGGTAATAAATCATATCTTTTTAAGTGTTTCCAGAGAAACGATCAAAAGTGCAAGGTTCGTAGCTAAAGTCTGTTTATTCTACTTGCTGGATGATTGAATCGTTTTCCTTTACTGGAAAAGATGAGATATTAATAAATTGAAGAGTCATGTATCTTTCTATATTAGTGTAATCAACTTTAAAATTAGGAGTCTTAAGAAATCTTCACATGATAGCTATATCAAAGAAATTTTCTGATATATCATACTCTTAATCTTCAGAGTTAGTAGGAATTGAATTTGTTGTGAATTGAATTTGTTTGTCTTTCTAAATAACCTGCTAGAGTATCACAAAGAAATAAGCTATTATACCAAAGTAAGAAAGAAGAGATACGAATCCTCCTAAAATTGTTTTGTGAGTCTTATTTTAGGCTATAGTTAATGAAACGCGCTCTCCATTATAATCAAGCGCTCTAATAGTTTAAAAGCAACTGGCAATCATTTTATTAAACCTGTTTTTATACAAAATTTAAGAAATAGCATGGAGTTTATGAAATTTAGATTATTTAAAATTATAATCTGAGTTAACAATCTGGATTTAGCTTTTAAAACATATAAGAGAAAATATCTTCAAGTATAACTCTTTAGATTAGCAAATCTAATGTTTATCTTATTCCGTATATTTAGCCCTTATTACTAGCGACGTAATTCATATACTTATTTATTAAACCTCATATATATCATGTTTCTGGTCTTTTTAGACTAACATAGAATATAAATAAATCTAAATTAAATTTCTATAATATCATTAAGAAACTAATAAATAATAATATACTCTTAATACAGAAAAGAATAGGAAAGTATTATGATATTGAGTATTTCTAGTTTTAAAATATTGAATTATATACATAGAAGGAAGTTGCTTTAATAAATAACTGATATTATGTCTCAGTAAAAAAAATAGTAAATTTGTAAATATTTAATACCTTCATGTAAGAATAATCAAATGGTTTCAGTTTAACTATAGCTATCCTTATTTATTATATAATTGAAGAATATATTATATTTACATTCATAAGCTCTATTTATCTTATCTATATTAAGATCTATTAAGAAGCTAGTATTATTGATAACTGGTTTGATGAAATAAGATAACTTATTGCTATATTTAATGTATATTAAAGGCATATTAAAGGCATACTAAAGGCATATACTAAGAATTTGCTTGTTATCTGAAGCATGAAATGTGAGTTAGTTAGTTAAGATACTTAAATTAAGGAATAATTTTTCTATTTAATCATAAATAATCAAGCTACAAATATTTAATCTAGTATTTTTTTTAATTTTATTTGACTTAAATTAATAACTCACTAGAACTATTGCTATGCAATATACATTTAAAAGCGCTAGGCATTTGATATATAAAATTATAGATATTTTAAATTAATTAAAACTACTTATTTTAATGCTCCTTTCTAAAAACTAATTAACTTTTTAATTACGAACTTAAATTACAGTTATTTAAGAATTTTTTGCAACTAGGAAAAAGTTTAAAAAAATGTATAGTAAATATTTTTACTTTAGGATAAATTTAAAGATATAGAACTCTAATAATTTCAAAATACAAACTAAATAAGAAAGAAAAAAAGCCAAGCTAAATTATTTTAAAAGATATCCTATTAATTATTTTACCACTTTCATAAATAAATAATAACTAATCTTAGTAGAGCTTTGCTTAGGAGAGCTATAATGCGAGTTAATTATTTTAGTAAAATAATTAAATTATCACAAAAAGATTGAAGAGATTAAATAAAACATTTTCGAATAATTAGTTTTTATTAGATATTATATTAAAGAAACTATGAAAAATATCTAAATAGAATTTCTTACTAAAAAATATGCTCTTCAAAAGTATAGCGAAAACTTAAAGTTTAAATTGAGTTTGGGATAAAAAATCTAGAAATATTTATCAATTTTTGTATGTTAAATTGAATAAAAAGTTGATTATTAACACTGGAGTAAATCCAATTATATAAAGAAATATGGAAATGAACTAAATAATTACTTTTAAGTGTAAGATATTTATAATTTTTAAATATTATAAATTTAAATTTCTTAAATAGTAAACAATTTTATTTTCCAAATTTTGAAAGATAATTACTTTTACATTTCGAAATAGATAATAACTTACTATAAATCTCAGCGAAAATTTTATCTTAAAGAATCTCATAAGCATAAAGTAATAATAGTTAACTTTAAGACCAAGTAATGCAAATAGAATGATATATAAAATCAAGATTTTTAATTTAATTTCTTACAGTAAATGCGTTAAATCACATAGAAGCTTATAAATCATTTTAAGTTAAAGTTATTTGAAGAAAAAGTTCAGAATATTTGAGAGCAATGAAATGTATTATATTTAAAATATTAATCCAAATATTGAAATTAATGACACCAGCATTATAGAACTAAAGTTATCTTTAGATTTATTAAGTTTGATTAATTTAATGCAAAATGAATTGATGGTCTATTGAATTATAGCATAAATTTTTATATAAGAAGATTATAATAAACTACGATAGAAAATTAAACTATTTTCATTAGTTTAAAATCAAAAAAAATTACACTGTCCCTATTTACTCAGCTAAAGTTAATTTTTTTATCTTGGCTGATTTCAATTGCTTTAAATTATACAGTTTAAATCTGCATAAATAAAAATTAATTGATTTGAATATTAAATAAATAATATATTCAATATCTAGAAAAATAAGTATTTAGATGCAAAAGTTGAAGAGTTAACAGGGATTAAAATATTAAAAAATAAAAATTTTACTAATGTAACTCAAAATTTTTAATCTATTATCTTAAGTAGACTACTTTTATAAATTCCCTTTATGAAGAACATCTTTTTTAAATATTCTAATTTTGTATTATGCTAATTTATTAAAATCTTTCATATAACATTTTATAATGATACCCTAATCTATCTTGGATTTTTTTAATTATTATTTTAACTTTGATTTACATCTCTCTATTATATATTATATCTCTTATAAATACATTTAGTATTATAAAATAAGAAATTTTATCCATATATTATATCAATTTGATGAGTTTTAATTAATTTATTATTATAACTTTTGTAATAAAGGTCTAGCTTAATTACTTAAAATTTAGTGAAATTATTATAATTTTTATTTATCTTTTGCTATTTATATATTTTTAACTCGTTATTTAATTTAGCAATTGAATGAAAAAATAATTTTAAATCCTATAAAATTAAATGTAAAAGCTACCTTTTAAGATTTTTAAAATGAGGCTATTTTTTAAACTTGTAAATATTAGATAAATACATTTAAATTAATTAATTTTATATATATTTCTTTTTTTAATTTATATTTTATATGATTATTTCTATTTTTCTTAAGTATTATACTTATTTTCAATTCATAATTATAAATATTATTATCTACTAAAATAAATTATCTATTTACTTTTTACTTAGAGCTTTCAATTGTAATAAACAAACAAGTTTTTCCTATTCTCATGGTTTTTAGGTTTATTTAGAAATTAGGGTGGGGTAGTGTGTTTCTTTTTTATTTGAATGTAAATCAATTTAAGTAGATAGATTTAATTAGCATGAAGATAAATTAATATAATGATTTACTTAACTTATATAACATTAAAATTCCTATTCATTTGCATAAAACTATTTATTTTATTACTTTCATCCTATATATCAGCAAAACTCCTAATTTTACTTATATTTATTGTATTAAGTATTTTTCCTCAATGATTGTACTTAAGTGATAAAAATATAAAGCTTTATCTTATCCAAACGCTTCACTAAAGTATGATTTTTATTTAGAAATGCTTTATCCTACTATATCTTCTTCAGTGTTATTTACCCTTTGCTTAAGATTTCATTGGTTTGTAGAATTAAAAATAGAAATCTTTCTTTCAGATTAATGTAGAGTATAAATAGTTAATGAAAAGCAGTTCTTATTTATTTTACCTTAATATCAAATTGATATTTCTTAATTAATAAATCTTTATTCTATTTTATTATATTCTTATATTAGCTTTCATGCTTAATACATCATTGATATATACATAATACTACAAAATCACTTTTAACTTTTCAGATTAATAAACTTAATAACCATTTTTCGATGTTATATTATATCTGAGTGAATTACCTTATAAATAATGATTTCATTCTTTTTTAATGTATTAACTATTTAAGTACAATTGTATAAATATTTCTTAGACTAAGTTAATGTGATAATGATAAATAAATAACTAAATGTATTTGAAAATAAAAGAATAAAGAGTTAATTAAGCATAATGTAAATATATAGCGATTATAATAATTCCTATAATTATTAGTATTCATTAATTGTAGAAATATATTTATAGTTACCTTTATTTACCCTAAAAATAAGACATTTTATTAATGTCATCTACTTTTTTATATCAGATAAGAGTATTATATATCCACACTAGAAGTTCTATTTAAATCAAGAGCTTAAGAGAAATAAATTAAATTGGTAATTCTGAAGAAGTATCTAGCGTTTATAAAAGTTTATAAGAAACTACAAGTTTTGTTAGTATGAGGAAGTTTATTTTCAATGAATAAATAATAAAAGTATGCAAAATATTTAATATAGCTTTATTTAGTTGACAAATTAGAGATATTTCATCTGAAAGAATAAAGCTTTACTATTATCATTTTATATATTTGTGAATGAAGAGGATAAAGTTGAAAACTCAAGTTTTTGAATTTGATATATTTTACTACTAAAAATATCAAATTAATTAATTTGAAATAATACCTAACGAACTATCCAACTTTGAAGCAATCCTTTTAGCAACATTTTTACTTAAATTCAAAAGCGTAAATCAGTTTAAGAAAAGCTTATATTATTGCTTTAAAATAATTATAAGGTTAGTATCTATAAATTCTATTTTACTCTTTATAAGTAAAAGCTTATTAGAGAGATTATCTATTTAACAGTAAACAAGTTTTTAAGTTTTGATTTATGAAGCTTCTTAGTAATAACTTTAAATCACATAATATTTAACTTCTTATTTTAAGAAAGAAGATAGTAATTGCTATTAATCCTTCTAGCTTTGTAATAGAGTTAATTTAATTATTTAATCATTTTATTTTTTATTAGTCTTGATAAATTTTGGAGCTTACTTAAAGTAGTATGCTTTATATCAATTTTAATTATATTTTCTTAAAATTTTAGTTTTTATTATAAATAAGAACTATAACCAAATTAAACATTTTAGCATTAATAAATCTAGAAATAGCTTTGAGTATTTATATATCAATATGAAGGTTTAGCATCTATTTAAAATTAAATATTTTATCTAAAATGAACTCCTTTTATTCCAATAAACACTCTTTATATTAGAAATGTTACTATAACATCTATCTATTTTAAGTATTATATCTAATGACTAATGAAAAAGGAGTTAGAGCATTCTTTCTAATTAGCTAAGGAATAATTAAATAATATTAAAGTAAAACAACTTGATAACTATTTAAAATAGTTTAAACTTTAATAGTTTAATATATATTATCAATAGCTGTCAATACATTTAACTTTAAGAAATTTTAATTCAACATTATTAATAATTTGTACCAATGCTGATTAAAGGAGAATTAACATATATCAACCTTAATTTGATGAATATAAGAGCAATTATTCAATATAATAAGAAATGTTTAAAATTAATAAAAAATTCATTTTATTAAATATATTTTATTCTTTCCTTCCAAAAGCTATCTAGAGTAGTGGCCTTTAATAATGCCGATTAAAAATAAAAGGCATAAAGTCTAGCTCTAAGTAAGCAGTTATATACATTTTATAATGTTATAAAATAACTTTCCAAAATTAAATTACTATATAATTTATTAATTGTATAAAGATAAAAGCTATTTTAGTTAAAAATAAATTTTAATCTTTACTATAAATTGTTTCTACTATTAACATTTGGAATGCATTTTACCTCTTTAAATTTTTATTTATTTAAATTAGTTCTATCAATCCATCCTTCTTTATTTAAGGGTAAATTAGTCATTATAGATAGCTAAAAGTTAGTAAATTCAAGAGAAGAAAGCTTCATTCTAATAACTCAGTTGCTTATTAGATGAAATTTATAAATAATACAAGTATATAAATGAATAAATAAAGAGAATACTAGGATATCTATAATGATGTAATGGGAGGATCTCACTTTTCAGTTAAACTGTTAATTAAAATAATCCTTTCATTAAATTTAGAACATAAATGAGAATTATAGACAAAATTAAAACTTCTCATTTAAAGATATTACTATTGATCTGCTTATTTTGCTTATACTCCTTAATAATATTAGTGCTTGAAAAGATTGAGTAAAGTTAGTTAATAGAGGTAATATAACCTTAAACTTTTTTCATAAATGAAACCTGTAAATATTGTATATTACTAGACCAATAAAGTTATACATAATTTAAAAAATGCTGAAAATAATTAAAGTCACATTTAAATAATAAACATTACATATATTTACTAGAGAGGATTTCTTAAAGCCATGCAACTAAAAACAAATGATAATATAATCTTACTTAAATAATCAAGTATATAATTTTATTAGGCTAAATCAAATTAATTTTTAATCTTATTCCTGTGGGAAAATAATCTACTTAAATTTTTTCTAGTGGTATAATTAGTTCAGTTTTAAGCTATATTGCATAATTAAAAGAATTAAGATAAAGCACCCACAAAATAAATTGGCTGTTATAACCTGCAAGCTTTATAAAGAGAATCTAATAGTTACTGATATAACATTAAAGTTGAATAATATAACAGATTTGTTTTAACAGTAATTAATAGATAGCTGAATAAATTCTTTTTTTTCGGGTTTTTTAAATGTCAAAGACAGTATAAAACATTATAAGGATACCTCCTTACGCTTATATTCATGTGCTGGATACTAACTCAAATGTTACTCGTCTTGTCACAGGTCCAAATGTTTTCGTGAAGTAAGATCACGAAAATGTAGCTACTGGAGGTAATCCTGTGCCAATGATTTAAATGCCTCCAAACACATATGTTGTGATTGAAAATCCAGTTAAAAGAAAGAGTGACGGTTCAATTTAGTATAACAACTATGGGGAAGCAGAAGTTTCTCATGGAGATGTAGAAATAAGAATGAACACATAGTATCCTGATCCTTTCCCTCTCTATTTCAGAGAAAAGCTTGTTGGGGAAATTAAGTAATTACAAGTTGTTGAAGAGAACAAGGCTCTCAGAATTGAAGCTGTAAGAAACTTTGAAGATAAGCAAGTGGGAGATGAATGACTTTTTAAGGGTCCTGCTACTTACATTCCAAGAGTTGAGCAAAGAATCGTATCTGAAATTAGCGCCACTGTTATTGGGCCAAATTAAGCTTTAAAACTTAGAGCAAGAAAGAAATGTGTTGATTAAGATGGAATTTAAAGATAAGCAGGTGAGGAATGGTTAGTTCGCAAGCAAGGTGCTTATTTAGCTGGAATTGATGAATAGACTGTGGAAACAGTTAAGCCAATTATTATTACAGAAAAGTAATCTTTACACTTAAGAGCCATTAAAACTTTTTAGGATGTTTATGGAAAGACTAGAAAAGCTGGTGAGGAATGGATAGTGACATATGCTGATACTGAATTCCACATTTTAGATGTTTATGAGGAAAAAGTAAAGAATGTGGAAGCAACATTACTTTCAAATACCTAGTACTGTGTTGTTCTAGATCCTGTAGATGAAAAAGGAGTTAATTAATTAGGAACAAAAGATTTAAGAAAAGGACCTCTCAAGTTCTTCTTGAAACCAGGAGAATCTCTTGAAGGAGGAATTAAAAATATGTATGTTTTAGGTGAAGATTAATCTTTGTTGTTGAAAGCTGATGAGAAAATTGAAGACAAGCTGCCCGGAGATAAATGGATGATTTATGGGCCTTGTTCTTTCATTCCACCCACTCAAGTTACTGTAGTTGAAGTTAGAAAATCTATACCTTTACATTTGAACGAAGGAGTTTATGTACGAGATACTAAAACTGGTGCAGTAAGAGCAGTATTTGGATAAACTTATATGCTACAAGCTCATGAAGAACTTTGGGAAATGGAATTACCAGAATCAGTTGAAAAGCTATTAGAAGGTGAAAATGGCAAAAAGAGAGATAAAACAAGAGTAGTTACTTACAAATGCCCTTACAACGCAGTTTGTCAGATTTATGATTACAAAACAAAACAATCAAGAGTTGTATGTGGTCCAGATCTAGTCATGCTTAACCCAGATGAATCATTCACTGTTTCAGTTTTGTCTGGTGGAAAACCAAAACGTCCAGGATTAATCAACACCCTCCATATTTTACTTGGCCCTGATTTCTCTACTGATATTATCACTGTAGAAACAGCAAATCATGCAAGACTAAAGTTGCAACTAAGTTACAATTGGCATTTTGCAATTGATAAAAAATGCTAAGAGTAACTTCAGGAAGTTTTCCATGTAAGAGACTTTGTAGGAAACATCTGTAATACAATGGCTAGTAAAATAAGAGGAGCAGTAGCATCTACTGATTTTGATGACTTCCATAAATAATCAGCAAGGCTTATTAGAAAAAGTATTTTTGGACTTAACTCGGAAGGTAAAATTAATGATCTTCTGAAATTCACTAACATTTTACATATCACCAATGTTGATATTTAGTCAGTCGAGCCTGTAGATTAATGGACAAGAGAATCATTATAAAAAACAGTTACACTTGCTATTGAAATTACAACCAGAGCTACTGAAGCTTAAGCACGTCATCAAGCTGAATAAGCTGAATAAGAAGCTAGAGGTTAGCTTGAGAGATAAGTTATTGAAGACTAAGCTAAAGCAGAAGAAGCAAGAAAATAGCTTTTGGAACTATAAGGAGAAAGCAAAGGAATCTAATCATAGGGTAAAGCTATTGCTGAAGCAAAAGCAAGAGCTGAGGCTTAAATGATTGAAGGTAATGCATCAGTTTAGACTGCTCAACTAAAATCTAGTGCAAAAAAAATTAATATGGGATCTGATCTTGAACTCTTGAAAAAGAAGTAAGAACTTGAATTGACATACATGCAACAGTTAGATGATCTTTAAATCTCAAAGGAAAAAGAGCTCAGCGAAATTGAATCCAATAAATTCCAAGAAATTATAAATGCTCTTGGACAAGAAACTCTAGTAGCATTGTCTGAAGCTGGACCAAAGGCTCAAGCTGAGATAATGCAAGGACTTGGGCTTAGTGGTTATTTGATCATGGATAGCAAATCTCCATTAAATCTCTTTACTACTGCTCAAGGAATGATAGATACTGCAGTCCATTAGTCATGAGAAGACAATATATAAACTTATTATTTGCTTTCGAAGCTTTTTTCAATTCTATCTAAGTTATTTTAAATCCTTTTCTCCTTAAATTAATTTTTATCAAACACAATTTTTCGTAAAAGCATAAATCTTAAATTAATTTCTATCATCTTTATAATTATTCTCAACACCACATCCAAAGTTAATTAAAATATAAAGCTTTTATAAAGCTAAAAAATTAAATTGCTTAAGAAAGCGAATAATAATTCTTCAATTTTACTTTTGAAATATATTAATAACTCATGCTTAAATTGTTAGATCCTATAAAAAAATAAGCTTTTCCTTTGGTATTTAAATCTAAACTGGATACTATAAAATTATTTTATTTACTAAAAGCTAAGTTCAATCAAATCTTCCTTAATCAGGAATAATTCTTTAGATATTTGAATCTTTTAGCATCTCTAATTTCTCAATCAATATCTCAAAAACCTAAAGATTTTCTAGTCATTTTTTATAGAAGCATGAACATAGATTCATAAATTTGGTTATGAAGATATTACAAAAATAGCTTAATATAAGTGTTTAGTTATTAAATTAAAAGAAGCAATGCAAATAATAATAAAGCCCTTCTATATTTTTGATATAAGTCTATATAGAACTATTTTCAATTAATTTAGATTTAATAGTCTTTAATGTATAAAGAGGAATTAAATTAAACTTAAGAACTTTAATTTAAAGCTATTTCTTTGATTTAGTTCTTTTACAATTAATCTTAATTCTATTAACTCTGATTTATATAATTTGGTAAACAAGTTTTTTAAATCTTCCTAGTGATAAGAAAAGCTTTTTGCTACTATTATTTCAATTCTAATTAATTAAGTTAATCTAAATCTCTTCTATTTGCAATGCTTTTATTATAAATTGATTAAAGGCAGAAGTTATAAAAACAAAAATCAATAAAATGTAAAGAGGAATTTTAATGTTTTTTGGATTTGCAAAAATATTTGTACTGTCTGCCTTTGTAAATTAATCTGAATTAATTAAATAGATAAAATATAGCGCATAGTCAATTAGTTGACTTATTTTTAATTTGACTAAGGAATTTTTATTTTTCTTAATTGTATGGATTGCTATTAATTGAAATAAGTCTAAAATATTTGACATTAAGAGGTGAATTCAATTCTCAAATCTTATTATGATTATGCTATCTTTCAATGCAGAATGTTTGATATAAATATGAAATTATTTTTTATTATTTAAGATAAGTAAAGCCAAAACCTATCCCCACAAGTAAGTTTTTAATAGACAATTTACTCTTAATGCTATAATTATATCTATAAAAATTTTGATTTAAATAGGATTTATAAAAATATTCAAATTAATTTTAACATTTTTTATATAATATTTGATCTTATTTCTTTTTTTATTTATAGGTAATTTTTTAAATTAAGCTTATTCATTTGAAAAGCATTTTTAAGTATTTTAAATTTTAAATGTCTAGAATAATAAAAGAACTACAACTGAAAGATATTTAGATATAGCCCCTCTCGAATTTATACTTAACTTGTTGATATTTATTATTTATATATTATAAGATTCTAATGGCTAAATCTAAGTTATACTATGTCTTTTTATTATATAATTTTTCTTAGAATTTAAATATCTATTTTTAACCATAAAGCACTAAATATTCTTTCTCAAGCTTATTTCTAAGTAATTTCTTGAGTGTTTTAATTATTATTATCTATTATAGGACCTATAGTGTTTCATATTTGCTTATTAATTAAGTTTAAAATGGCTATTATTTTATTGTTAGAAGGCTAACTAATACTAGTAGTTTAAGCTATTTATTCAACTTTAGCCTATTTTGCTTTGTTATTTTTCCAATTTGCTTCTTCGCTATTTCATAATATTATTTTACAAACATGAAGCCTTTTCTATAGCGTAACTTAATATAATTCTTAAAAATATCAAATCTAATGAATTATAAAGCTCGAAACAGCATCAAAATCAATGCAGAATTTCTTACAAGCAAATATCTTAGCTTTGCATTATAAAAATAACTTATTATATTCAATCTTAGAACTAGACTAAAGCTTTATCTAGATAGCTTAATCTAAAGATATTTAAAACTGTGATATTAAATAGTTGCTTAAAACTCTACTTTACTAGCTTACTCAGATTATTATATTAATGGTGCATATACAAATTGATTATAAAAAATAGAGTTAATTAGCTTTGTATCTGTTGCTTAGGCTACTTTAGTAGCAAACGATAGTGGTATATAGTGATTTTTATAGTTTAATATAGTATTTAAAATAATGTATTAAATAATGTACTAAATGAAGAAACATCTTAAACTATTTATTATTAATATATAGCTTGAGTACCTCAACCTCTTTCAAATACTCATTGAGTAATAAATCATATTAGATACAAACTTTCCTCAATATTAAATGTTGATCATTAATACTAATCTTCTTGCTTTAGCTTCAATTGGCTACATTGAAGGATAATTAGATATAGTACTAGTATAAAGAATAAATGCTTGAAATATTTAAGTAGAGATATTCTTCAAGGTATTAAATAGGGATACCTAAACTATTATTAATCTAACTATATAAACTTATTATTTGCTTAAGCATTTGCTAATAACTATTTAATATCTAATAGTTTGGATATTAATGCTAAGTAAGTGGAGTATTATATGTATGACTTGATATCGTAGATATATTTAAAAGACAGTTCAATAAAAAACAAATCAGTAGAAAGTATTTGATTATAGATAAAGTTTCACATAGGAAAGTTATTGAGTGAGATTCTTCTCGTCAAAGTTTCTGTTCTTTGTCGTCTTCCTGCCACTAAAGACAAGCTTCCATCTTTACTAGCCTCTATATTTTAACCAGTCTGAATTAAAAATTACCTCTGGGCAAATTTTTGAAGGTATGAATCTTAAAATAGCACCTACTAAAAGACTATTAGCAGATAAGGCAAAACAAATTCCCCATTAAGGGCCTGAAAGTCCCTAAAAGTTAAAACTTACATTTTTAGAGCAATTTAAAGCATAGCTACCAAATTATATCATTAGTACTTAAATGCTTAATGTCAAAAACCAAATGGAAAGAAACATCTTGCCTTTAAACAGTCCCTTAAAAATATTTAGTTCGTCATTAATTTTTCTTGCGTTAAATTCATTAAACAATTACATTAGCACAAAGGTGTTAAAAATTACTGTTAAATGTCGACTCGGACCTAAGTCATCGTATACTGCATCATAATCGTCTTTTCCATCAAAATGTTTCTGTCTTCCAGATCGAATTGTTCCTGTACTTTTATCTTCATTATGATATAGACGTTCATCATCATCGTCTTCAGGTATCCATCATTCCCCTGTAAAAAGAATAATGAGTGTAACTGCAATTTAGTAAGTTGCTTATCCAATTATGTGCTTTCACATTTTCTGTAATTATAAATTGTTACCTTCGAAACAATATATTCATTTTTTTTATGTGGCCTTCTTTGAAGTAAAGTCTCATTTGGAGGCTCAGTTGCTAATGCGAGACTAGCAAAAGTATCCATAATTAAATTTACCCAAAGCAATTAAACTGCAGACAGTGGTGATTCCTTAATAGTAAAAGCACCTATTATTGCAGTTATAACAGCACCTACATTAACTGTTAGTTGAAACTACAAAAACCTTCTTATATTATCATAGATATTTCTTCCCCATTTGCAAGCAGATACTATCGAATTGAAATTGTCATCAAGAAGAATGATATCACTTGCTTCTTTGGCAACTTCTGTTCCAGCTTCTCCCATTGCAAAGCCAATATCAGCCTTTTTTAGTGCAGGAGCATCATTAGTTCCATCTCCTGTTACAGCTACAACATGGCCCAATTATTGTAATCCTGTTACAAGCATATATTTATCTTACGGCTAAGATCTAGCCAAAACGTCTAAACCATAGATAATATTTTTAAATTCATCCAAATTTTTTATGACATCTACTCTCACTTCCTACCCTTGCTTAGCTTTTCTCTTATTTCTAGGACATTGGCATTCTTCAGTTCTACACTTCTTACATACTATCCCTCCACAAATCTCTCTAAATTACTATCCTTCCATTATTCTTGTATTATTAGCCTCTTCGGTCTTTCCTTCAAGTAAATGACAAGTTGCTGAAATAGCCCTTGCAGTGATTTTGTTATCTCCGGTAACCATTCTCACTTTAATTCCAGCTCTTTGACATTTAAGGACTGCATCAGGTACTTCTTGTCTCACAGGATCTTAGATTCCAAAAATGGCTATTAAGATTAAATTACCTTCTTCAATTTTAGGTCATCCTTTTTCATCTTTTTAAGAAATATCAACATCCTTTCCAATTTCCTTATATGCAACTGTTAAAGTTCTTAAAGCTCTTGAAGCGAAATGTTCAATTGTCTATTCTATTTAAGTTCTTATTTCTGGGGTCAACTCATCATTGTCGCCATCTAATCCTATATAAGTTGTACATTATTTTAAAAGAACTTCCGAAGCCCCTTTTATATGAAGTCTTCACTTATTAGGCTCGTATTATATAGCAACAGAAGATCTCTTTCTATCTGAATTGAAAGGAAATTCAAAAAAGTTTTACTTATCAGATTTAAACTATTTCCTAGTTTCTTACCACTTCATTTCGTTCTGAATGCAGAAATTTACTAATGCTACTTCTGTTTTAGAAGGACCTTTAAGAACTAAATTTTTTTGCCTTGCTTCATTTTCATCTTTTAAGGGCTAAACTTTACTATTGCTAATCGAAGAATAATTTTCATCTTGTTTTGCTTTTTCATCTTCTTCAAGTACATAGTCTGCTGCTGTATTAATCGAAATAGTTTCCTCTAAAAGTCTAAAGCATTTTTGACTAAATTACTTAGATTGGTTACCAAGAGTAATTTCCAAAGCTCCGCCTTCTTTCCACATCATTGTTACTGCCATTTAATTTGTTGTTAAAGTTCCAGTTTTATCAGAGCAAATGCAATCAGCACCTCCCATTGTTTCGCATGCATGTAGTTTTCTTACTAAGTTTTAATCTTAGAGCATTTTCATAACAGAATAAGCTAAAGAGATTGCAACTGCTAAAGGTAGGCCTTCTGGAATTGCCACGACTAGTACTGTGATTCCTACTATAAAATATTTAACTAGCTCTGATGGATCAGATTTTGAGTCCCATTCGTGTGTTTTTATCGAGATTTCAATTATAAAACGAAGATACAAAGCTACTGAAGTTATTATCCCTGCTATTAGTCCCAATTTACTAATATCAGATGCTATTTTCTATAGTTTATATTATAGTGGAGTTATTCCTGTATCTTGTTCTAATAAGGCATGAATCTTTCCTTCTGTTGAATTATTACCAACACAAGTTATGATCATTTTACCTTAGCCTCTTTCAACTGTGGTCCCTCCTAGAACAATAGGAGAAGGAACTTCATGCTTTAAATCGTGTTCTTTGTGGATTTACTTTTTATCTGTAATTTAACTAACTTCCTCGCATGATTTATCATCATCATTGTCAGTAACTTCTTTCTAAGCAGTAGATTCTTATTCTTTTATTTAATTTTTAATTTATTCTCTTTTCTTTATCATTTTTTCGACTAATTGCTGATACTAAGCAGAATTTTTTTCCTTTCACTAATTATATTTATCTAGACAGGTTTCAAAACTATACTTCTTAATGTTATCATTTTCACCTGTTAATGCTGCCTCACTTACTTCCATATCATCGGCTTCAATTATGATTCCATCTGCTGGAAAGACCATTCCTTAAGCTAAGATTATTAAATCTCCGACTAAAACTTATCTAGGGTTAATACTTTTCTTTTCTCCGCTTCTAATGATTGAGATTTCTTTCTTTTTCAAACTTTGTTCTTGTAGTTGCTGGAACCTTTTTTCCTTCTAAAAGTCATTAGTAGCAGTTACCATTACTACGAGGAAAACAGCCATAACAATCGCAAAACCTTCGATCCATCCTATTTCAGGATGTTCATCTATTGTTAGTCCTAACACAAAGGAAACAAGTCCTGAAACAAGTAAGATTCTCATTGTTAAATCTTCTAATGCTTCCCAGCATAGGGCAAAGAAAGACTTTCTTTTCCCCATATCTCTACTGTTTGAGTCAAAATGTGCAATTCTGTTTTGCTTTTCCTCTTCAGTATCTAAAATTCCTTTAGTCTCATCTGATGCTAATTTTTCTAATAGCCCTTTAGTCCCACCAAGATCAGATAATTCATCTAAGTCTTCCGCCAGAATTCTATCAGCGTACAAGCTTACAATCTGCACAAGTTTCTCCTTCTAAACTCCAAATACGTGTTACAAGTCAGTCATATTCGCATTAAAGTCACTATCAAGCTTCATTTTTATAAAAAATGACTTCGAAGGAAAAATAAACGATTAAAATATAGAAAAATAGATATGAAACTATTGCAAACTATCTAATAAATAAAAAAATTAGAATGTTGCTAATTATAAATGGCATCCTTCATCACATTATAAACTACGCTTTTTCAATATATTTTCTCTAAACTTGCAGCTTCTTTATTTACGCTTGCAAAATATGCAATATGACATCAGATGTAATTATCAAGTTAAAGAAGCTGAGAATTTAAAGAAAATAATAATGTTTTTTAATATTAGCAAGTTTGCTTTAAAGAACATAGAATGTAATAGAATGAGCTTTAAATTGTAATTATGACTTGTTAATCAAAGCTATAAGCTTAAGCTTTGTTTTTAAAATAATAATTTCAACTTTATTTTTCCCAAGTACATTTATTAAGTAATTAATTCAAAGCTTTCTTTTAAATTTTAAGATTATTTTTAATTATTCATCTAGTCAGAAACTAAAACTTCTATTATTTTCTTATATTTAAATAATTTTAAATTTCTTATACCTTGTCTAGATTGAAAGGAGTTATTCGTTCCTCTAATTTTAGAAATTTATATCATTTTTAGTTTTTTTATAGAATTGTATGACTGTAAAGCTTAAGTTTATATGAGTTATGTATTTTCTTTAAATCATCAACTTTAAAAACGCTTTTTAGTCCAAATAAATTCATAATTAACTAATAATTTTAGTTTAATTTAACTTAATTAGCAATATTTGTAAATTTAGAGTTCACAAATCTCATGTAAACTAGTTCATGCATCACTAAGAAAGCCATCAATCAATATCATACTCCTACATTTAATTATTTTTACAATCTAGTATTCTATTAATTTTAAACTACTTTCTAAAATAATTTGTATTTCTAGGAAATAAATAATTTAAATAATAGCCATTCTATTAAACTGTTTATTACTAAGAATATAGTTTATAATTTTATTTAAGACTTTATCCAATATGCTCTATAGTTATGAAAAACAATTAATAGTCCATTACTTGTTATCGTAGGGTTACATTTAAATTTTTATTTTTTTAAATTGAATATAAAAGTCAAAACTTTTTATTATTCTTTTCATTTCTTTGGTTTTTAATAGTAAATAATAAAAACTGAATTAAAGATCTTCACTGCTTTGGAAATAAATTTGGAAGCTGATTTCACAAAATTTATTAGTTTTTCTAGCTCTTTCTTATGACTTTATTAATATACTTTTATTTAATATAGAAAAACTCTAAATTTGAATACAATACATCAATAGATCATTAATTCTGTACTAATTCTCTTCTTATTCTTCAGTTTATTTCATCAAAGCCTTATATATATCTCCTTTACTAATTATATATATGAACTTCGTAAATATAAAATTGCTCAATTTAATAGTAATCCAATTACATCTAATGAAGGTTACAATCCAATAGAAGTGTTAATTTTGTATACTTCCTGTAATATTTATAATAGTTACATTCATTGCTAAATATAGCAGCTTTTAACTTTATTACTAAAGACAGAAAGAATATTACAGTTCATTTTTTACTAGTACAAAACTGCATCTTTTTTAAATTTAGTCATAATTCAGTAATTCAAATATTATCTCTTATTTATCCAATCTTTTTTCATCTTTTTACATCCTTTTTGCAATGCCTTTTATTAGACTAGATATGTATTTTCAATTGAGATATAATGAAATAAAAGTTTATTCTTAGAGCAAAGGATTTTTATCAGTTCTAAAATAGCTATATATGATACTATGATATTTCTTTAATTGGTTTCTATCTACTGTAATATAGTTATATATGATACGTAAATGAATGCTTATTTAGGCAGAATAATTAATATTAAATACACAGACTTCATTATAAAATCTTATCTATATTCTAAAATCTTTTGCTATATGTTTATCTAGCTTTTTGCCAAGTTATTTAGAAAGCTACTCTTTAAATTTTGGAATTCTAGCTATTTGATTTACATTTATAAAGTAAAGTATTAATAAAATCCTCTGCATTATAAAAGGCCTTTGATAATACTAGTCTATTTAGCGTTTATTAAATCTTTATATTATAATTAATTAATAAGACTCTAATTTATTTGCTTCTGTATATTATAATATAGAAGTGAGGTAGTTAATGATTAATCAAGCTTAATAGATAGATGCTATCAATAGTAAAATAATATAACTAAGTAAATTACTATTTTTCCTTACTCCAATTATCAGTTTTTACAGAGTAACTATAAGATATTATTTTAGATCTTGTCGTTTTAAGCAATAATTAGTAAAAAAGAGTAATCAATTTGCCATAAAATAGGTATTAAGGAAATTTTAAAAAATGCCACTAAAAAATTAGGAAGTATAGATAGGACAATGAAGGTGAGAACGTTTTAATATAGTAAAAGTATAAAAAGGATTTCATTATAAAGTACTTATTTACAATCTATTAGCTGACAAAAGCAACTATTTTATAATAGAAACTTCTTACCTAGAATTTTTAATATTAATAGTGTAAAATCAAGATATTGTATAATGATGTAATTAATTGTTATTCTCTAAATCAGGAGAATGAAGGTGAGTATGTTTATTTTGTGATGTATTTGGAAAATACTTTAAAAAATGCTTGTAGTGAAATTGAAATAAAATGGATTCCGATCAATAATGTTCATGAATTTGAAATCAGTTTGATGTTTTCCATCTACTAATTCCCATAACACTCTCTGTTGGTTTTTACAACTCCGACGAGTTAAGTGAGAGCGTTTTCTAGCTAACTCTTCTCTTCAAAAATTTTATCTATCTCTGTATAATTAATTACCCAAAATTGAAATGTTAACAAGCTCAGCTGTTACTTCTCTTTATAGACAATCAAGTAGAAAGGCTAACTAGGATTTTTCTGGTTCTATATAACAAAGTAATCCCATAACTTCACTAACACTAACATCTCCAGTTCCTTTAAGCTTACTTTAAATAGTATAAAATCTTCTACTTTTATAGTTTTGCAAGTTTAATTGAGCAAATTCTAAAGCTTCAAAAACACATCCACTGTGAATTAATTCAATAAAATTTTGACAGTAGAGCTAAACAGCTACCTGCTGGTTCTCTATTATAACTTCTGGTAAATTTGTATTTAAGTAATTAATTGCATCTTAAATTCTTCCTTCTTGAATTAACCTTTGCATCTCACCTCTATGTTTTAAAGACTTCTTTTTCAAGTCGTCTTCATTTGTTTTTTGTGGTGCAATGCTAGGAAACTAGTCTATCTTAATGCTAGATCTTGCATTTTAATTACTAAGCTGACTTGCTAAAACCAAATCCTCCTCATTGCACTCCAATTAAAGTGAAAAAGTTCTATTTCTGTTGGAAAATATTGCTGGTCCATCTAAAACCATTGGAATAGATTCGTCAATTTAAGTCATGCTTACAGTTTCTTTTGCAAATTAGATGCATTCAAAACACATTTTAAAACTCTTCTATTTTTTGCTAGAACTCTAAGGAGAAAAAGAAAGTGGCCTTAAAAGTTAAAACTGTTGCTACTATTGTTTGACTTATAATGTTTCTGAAGTAAATTTCAATTAATTGCTTTATTTTTCTATTTCTTAAGCCTCATCTTTTTTAATTTTTTACTCTTCAACATTTTAGTTTGTTGATTTCTCTTCTTATTCAGTTTTAAATTCCTTCTATGTTTGATTTACAGTTTCTGATTGCTATTCTTCTCCCTTTTTTAGCTCTTTTTATTAAGTACTTTCTACATTCTGATCTTGTAAATTACTTTAAGACTCTTATTATATTTCCTACTCAAAGGGACTGCCAATAACTTTCTCACATACAGGACACTTTCCTTAAGTAAGTTAGGGTATAGAACCATATTCATTGATTTTATACTTACTTATGCTTGATTTGCGTGCTACTGATTGGAGAGGTAATGGAAGTTGCTATTATATAGTGACTGATTATTGCCCAGAACAATTTTCTAAAGCTTCAAATGTATTACTATATCCATGGAACTAGAAATAGAAATAAACTTACAAGTAAATATTCATATATCAAGTTATAAGCTACACTTGGCTATAAATTTACTGCTTGAATTTCTTATAAGTCTTTTTATTACCCTGATTTAGCAAAGGCCTCTAAATTAAATTAAAATTTAGACTCTTTTCCTTTAAAATTTGCTTATATCTTCTCTCCCGCTTTTGATAAAGTTACAGTTGCATATAAATCTGAAAATTCATTGATTTCGTCTGAATATCATAAAGGAATATTTTAAAAAGCATATTCTTAGAATTTTCCGTTTATTGTGAAAAATATACTTTACTTAGGGTAATTAATACCACATCCTATTGTGTAGTCCTTGCCAAATTTCTCTAGATGCTTTTCCACTCTCACTGCTTCTCTATAAAGCTTTCCATCAGCATGATATCCATAAGATCTTTTAGTTTTGCCTACAGCCTTATTATGAATTCCTTACTCGCTTAGTCCTATTGTTATTTCAGTTTCTTCTTTTGCTTCTAGTATCTTTATCTCAAAATAATAAAAAGGCAAACCTAAAGACTTACTTTTAGCTTTTTAAGTACATTACAAAACAGCTATAAATTCGTTATTGAGATGACGAGCGTTATACTATGCAGTTAACTTATCATTGACTAGTTTAATAAAATTAGAAGAAGGGGCTTATAAAGTTGGCTCTTCTTACTCCTCCAAAGGAACGACTTGCATAATTTGCTCTATATTGCTATATTCACACTCAGGGATAGGAGGAAACTTTTCAGATTAGGCTCGAGATTTTAAGTTAGTGTTCAATTACTTCGATTTAAGTTAATTCGTCTTAATTTTAGATTTTATAAACATAAAACTACATAAATTACATCTATCCTTTTACTTTAAAACTTTAATTCGCTATTTAATTAACTTCCTTATCTTAAGAAAATAACTCTGAATGCTAGTACTAAGGGACAAATATGAACTATTATATAAGCATTTAGATAATTTTAGACTAATTTCTTATCGTTTCTTAGGATACATTTTAACTATTATGGTGCTTAAAATAGCTTTCACTAAAATTGTAGAATTAAGTAAGACTAGCTTCTATCATAAGTTATAAGGAAAGAAGTAGAAATAGAATTGTTCTATTATAAATAGTGAGGCTTATTTTTACGAATCCCTTATGGATGTTTAATAGCAAATATCATTTACATTGGTGTTTTTTAAGCATTAAAACAGATCCTCTAATAGCTTAAAGAAAAATAACTTTCATAAAGATGGAAATATTTATAGTTACTGTAATTTCAGACTATTTCTATATATTTCAAAGAAACTTTAGCTAGTAAGGGTTATACTAAGTAATAGTTGGCTAAGAAAGTAAATTATCTTAAATATTTGAGTTTAAGTATTAAAAATGGCAAAAGCTGAAATTAATCCCATAAATAATAGAATTGTAAGACATACAGGATTTACGAGACCTTTTAATATTTGACAGATCTGTAGTTGAGTCTTAGTAGGGTTTGATATATTGACTTTTTATGTTAGTTAAACTAACCTATTATAGCCTCTTAATCTTAAAATATTCTTTGTTATTTGTTATTCTTTTTTCGCTGCAAATTTGATTTTTTGAGCTTTCAAATGTTCAAATTCAAATCCTACTGATCCTACTGTTATAGCTGAGAGAAAGGCATTGTAAAACAAGTAAGATTTTAAATAAATAGCTAGTTTTTTGACGAAGCAAAGTATAAGTCCAAATGTTCAATTTGTAATACTCACGTTTATGACACAAGCAAGCACTGTGGGTCATGTAATAGATGCACAGTTGATTTTGATCATCATTGCATATGATTAAATAACTGTATAGGGAAGATTAATTATAAGACTTTTATCGTTACCATCGTATGACTTCAATTATTCTCCTTAACCTAATTGTTTGTAGGTATTTGAATCTTGATTTATTTCTAGATTGATAAACATAGTAAGGTAAGTAATTTTTATTTCTGCTTTTAAAGGAAACTAGTTTTAAAGGAATAAGTCAATGGCTAAGCTTGATAGTGACAGTAATGCAAATAATTATTTTTGTTATGAACTCGCAACTAATACTGATACATATCTATCTTAAGTATAAAGGCTTAACTACATATGATTGAATCATTTAGAAAAGAAATAAAGTAAGTATTTATAAATCAGTTTGATAAGATCAAACAATCTGATAGTCTTAAGGAAAATGGGTTATATAAGCGATAAAGTTCGTCTTAGTCGTCAAAAAGCTTGAAAAATGAAGGATCAATGTAAGATAATAAATCCTTGAGTAAAAGTAAAAGTGTAATAAATAGCGAATCGAAAATTTCTTTTCACGAATAAGACAAAACCTTTTAAATTTCGTTTGTATAGGATGCAGAAAATAAGTAACTTTACAATAGTATTTACAAATTACACTAAAGTGATGTTTATGAAGATTCTAGTATGAAAGAAAAATCTAAGAGTCATAAGGAAGATCCAAGCATTTTGGCTAAAAGTAACTTCCAAAGTGATAATAATTTTGGTAATGAAATTGCATAAATACTGCAAAGTAATTAAAATGAAATTATATCTGAAGATATTACAAGAGCGATTTCAAGTAACGACGATTTTGACTTTAACAAAAAGTCTCATAATCAATTAAATTTAGTATACAAAATTTAGTCAAATATGCATCCTTTATTTGAGGAAAATTAAGAAAATTTTTTGATCAAAGAAATAAAAGTCAAATAAAATGATATTTCTAGTTAAGCAATTTCAGTGATAATTTTTAATTTATTTAGTTCATAATAGATCCTTCCTATCTTTTTATCTTTCTTTTAATATAAATCAAATTATCGCTATCTCATTCTTTTTTTATTTAGTCGTATAAGTTTTTAAAAAAAAGCCTATTTTTGATTAAATTTCACTATTTTTGGATATCACTGTTCTAACTTAAAAATTTAGATTAAATATAGTTTATTAAGTAAATATTGCATACTTTTCATTTTAAAAAGCATTAATATAAAATATGAAATATCACTTTTATTTAAATATTTATCCTTCGTTAATTAAATTTAATATAGAAAGGATTAAATATTAATTGCTCTAGTTATTAAAATTATCTTTAAGTAATTCTAATAAATGTAATGTAGAATTTTTAACTTTTTGAATGCTTTATATCAAGTCCTATGTGCTAGTAGCATTCACTCATAAAATTCATTAGTTAGAAAATAAATCTGAATAATTAAACTTGGCAATATTTTTATTAATTTAAAGAGCAATTTTGATTAATTTCATTTTTCATATAATTTTTGGGTGTTATAAGCATAAATGCGATATTAATATCTTTTAATTTATATGTTTATTTTTAGTTTTTTCATTCAAGTTTCTTTATTTCTTGGCTTAATCTCAAGTTAATAAATCTATCTTAGTTTACAGAGAAATTTGCTTAGTATTTTTATATTTTAATTATTAATGATTCCAAGTTATTTACAAGCATATTAAAGTTAAATTTGCTATTATTATTTACTAACATTTCATTTAAGTATAATCAATTCTTTGATCCTTAGAAAAACAGCATTTTAAAGTCTTAAAATTATAAAATGTATAAAGCTTATTTAAGCTATCATATCAATCATTTTTTAAGAGATTCTTAATTATTTTTTGTTATTACCTTAAATTTATTTGAGAATGTTTGCACAAAATTTGACTCAATTTTTATAATTTTCCGAAGATAGAAATATAAAAGTTATAAATACTGATTGATATCTATTGTAGGTTTATGATACTATTCTATTCTCACTTTTTCTTAATATCTTTTGAATCACTTGATATATTTATTTAAATTTCATTTAGGTTGCCTTTTATATATTTCAGCGTATTTTATATCTATTAATATCCAATATGAATAGCAAAGCTCAAAAATATATAAAATCTTATTTCTATTAATATTTCTACTTTACCTGCATTCTAAATCTCTCTTTTTTATCAATAATAAAATTATTATATACTCCTTTAAATTAAAAGACATCATAGTTATATTCTGCTTTAATATTAAACTTTAAAAGCCAGGAACCTAATTAAATAGATTTTTAAATCTAAGTTAGTAAGAAGGTTTATTAGCTTATTATTAATAATAAAATATACTTATTAGTTTTATTTTCAATTAGCTTATTTTAATCTATTATCATTCTATTTGCTTTGCTTATCTTTGAATATTCTTATCCTGAAATTAACTATATTATCTTCTCTTTTACTATATTCCTTATAACCAAATTAAAAGTTTTATTTTAAATACTCGCCTTATTAATTTAGAAATTGGGTTTATAAAAAGTGTAAGATTTAGTAGATTTGATAAGCAAAGTTAAGGAAAAGAGTTAACTTAATGACTTAGAAAGAAAGATTGTCTGGAATAATAAAAAAGGAAATATAAGTTTATATAGTAAATACTATTAAAGCAGTAATATATGAATAGCTTAGTTTATTTAAATATAGATACCTTTAGATAACTAATTAGATATCTACTACTAAATTTAATTATTAAATCAAGCTCTTTAAATTTCCTAAATACTTGCATAATTTCTTAGAATCAATTTATACAAATGCTAATTTCCTATCAAACTAAACTTTTACTTCAAAGTTGATGATAGATATTAGTTACTTTCGAAAGCCAAATAGGAAACTTTTAAAGAACTAAGCTAGTAATTTAATTTAAAGTATGACACTTGGATTCTTAATAAATTAAATAAGTTTAATCTTGGATATATGCTTTAATTATTAAATTAATCTATCAAATCATAATATATTCAAATAAGTCAGACTAAACATCCTAAGAGATAATAAACTATTTAGATTTGCTTATTTATTTTAAAATTCTCATTATCTGGAATTCTAAAGATACATAAATAAATCTGTGCCTTACAGTTAAGATGTGACTCCTACAGTTATAAATTATTTACTAAATATCACTAATTCTAAAAAATAAAACTCGTTTTGATACAAAAACTAAAAAAAGATTACAAAGATAAAAGAAGTCACTAATACATTAATTCCTTAATTAAGTTCTGTATTAATTTACTAAATACTTAATAGTAATGCATATAGTTATATAATTATAAGCTCTATAAACCTTTTATTTAGAACATATATAAATGCTTATTAGTCACTTTAAATTAACTTTGCTCTTTCTCTAGCAAATTTTAATTCTAAAACTCTGACTTTTCACGAAGAAGAATAATAATTTATGTTTGCAAGAGTCATAAATATCCCATAATTTTTTAGTTGCTATAAAGCAATCTAAAGGTAGAAATTGAATAAATGAAATAGAAAAGAATTAGCACACACACATTTAAACAATAGGAGTTATAATTAGCCTGTAAATAAAAATTGTATTTCAATAATTTAGATTTTCAGAAATTTTATTAAGCTATACTTCATTTTATCCTTTAAAGGATATCTTTAACTTCTTTCCTTTCACTATTGTCTTTATAAAGTCTTAAACTCTTAAACTCCTTTATTGATTTTTAAGATCTGGTCTATTAAAAATTTAATAATATTGCTTTCTAAAGTTGCTTTAGAAAGTATAAATCTGGAAAATAATAAAGAGATGATATTATTAGCAAAGAAAGATAGTAAAACGAAAACATATTAAGGAACTTAATGTATCTGCTTTCTCACTAGAGCTTAATGGTATATTTCTTAGGGATTCTTTAGAAAGTAATTTAGAAAGACAAGCAGATTAAGTTCTAATCAAATACTATTCCTCTATTAAGCAGCTTTAAAGTATAATATACAAAAACTCTTTTAAGTAGGCATCTGATGGTAACCATTTGAAGACTCATCACTAGGAGTTGATTAGTCAACATAGAAAGATATATGAATCTTCAATTTATTTATATTTCCTTTTATGTTACAAAATAAGCAACTCCACTTATTTATAGAGATATCAAGTCTTTAAGTATCATCCTTGATATCTATTAAGATTTTATTACTATAATTGATAGAAACCACTCATTTTGATACCTGAGTCTAACTGATATTGTATCAAGAAAAGAGATGGATTTCAATTTAAGTTCAAAATGAAAGGATGTTATAAAGAATTATAGGATGTTGCAATTCATCAGGTAAATGTGCTTCACAAAAAGAAATAAATATTTCTAAATTTAGCTTAGAAACTCTTTAAACACACTTTAAACTGAAAAATATCAATAATTTTCACTAAGATAAGAAGTTTTAATTAGATAATACAAAGTAGCTATTAATTTTGTATCATTAGAGTTAGAAAATTGAAATCTATTTTAGCATTATAAAATTCAGTTTTTTATTCATTGTATAAGAATCTATGACATAATACTGACAAAAAGGAGGAGGATAGATTTCATTGGAATTTTCATTTAAAAATTAATAATATAAAAAAGAAGTAAGGAAATGCATAACTCAGAACTTTAGCAGCAAGATTTTGCTTAACTGGATCAACAAAAATTAAAATAAAGAAAACTTAGTAAGAAGTAGTAAAAAGGTAACTTCTGGAGATAATCATAGATATATGGAGATAAAATATTAAGCTCATGTAAGTAAAATAATGATAAACATAAACTTATTCAGATAATAAGCAAATTTATTATTTATATTCTTTCTTCTTAAATCTTAAATTTAATTAATGTCTTCTCTAATTTTCTTAACTAGTATTCATTTAAAAAACTTCTATTTTTTCCTTAAAAAGCTTTATTTAAAAATTAAGCTAGCAGTATAGATACCATCATCCAACATCTTACAGAAGAGTCTTTTTTCTGCTATAAAATAAGCAATTTCTTGGCATATTTGTATAATTTATTATTATAGGATTAACTATTTAACTTTAATCCAAAAATATTGAGGAATAAACCTTATTATAAGAATTTTAAAAAATGTAACTTTTTGATTAAATGTAAGGTATAAATAAGTAAAATTTAGATAACAAGATTTGAAACTATTAAGTATACTTAGAATACTATTCTTTAAGCTACCTTAATAAGAAATTAAAATTCATTATGCTTTAGCTATTAATTTTAGAGAATTATATTTAAATTAATCATTTTTCCTATTTATTTAAATCATAATTACAAGTAAGTGAGTTAGCAAACTCAATAAACTCGAGAGTATCAAACAATCTAGAAGTCTATGATTAAGTTACTATTTTCTAACGTTGCAGTTTTTAGGTTCTTTTAAGTTTTGTACTGAAAGATTTCCTTTTTAGGGATTTATAATATAAATTTGGTGTACAATAAAATATAAAAATAAAAGGAAATAAGATATATAGGTAATTGCAAATAAACATAGACTTATAATTATTTGTTATCTATAAAATATTATTCTTTAGCGTTTCTTTAAGCTTACTATTATTCTTTTTTAGCTTTATGATGCCGCTATTTCAAAACTCTTTTCTTGTTTATCCTATTTTATAATTTAAGTATTTATTTGATAAATTATTTATTAAGACTAATAAAATTACCAAATTTAAAGAAAGGAATTTAAGAATAAATATTTTGAGAAAAAGTTTAAAGTGAATATTAAAAATTCAATATAATAAGCTTAAAGACCTATTTATTGTAAACTAAGTAAGAGTCGAAAGAAGCTTCTATTGAAACTTAAAGTTTATATTTAAAATCCAAAATTCTCTTTCTAGCATTATCTTTTTACTTCTCTTAAGAAATCTAGATAATTAAATGTAAAAAGGATAATTTTAGTGATGGAAAATCATTTTTTCTTGCTATTCAAGCTTAAAGATTTTATAGCCCAGTTAGAGCAAATTTGAGCAAAATAAGAAATATTTTAATTGGCTTATTTAAATACGACTGATCCATTCAACACTAACTAAATTGAAAATACTCTATTCACATTTTATATCTTTATATTATTAATGTTTTATGTCTAAAATATCAATCTAAAGTCTCAGTAAGAAGACATGAGTAGAGTAAATAAAATTAGAGATAGAAGGAGAAATTTATAAAAAGAATGATATAACTAAGTTTATTATAAAAGCTTCTTTGAGTGATAGAGATTTTATAAGAAAATAGACTTAGACTAGATATATTTAAATGCTAGTACAATAGATAATAAATAAACTTATTGTTTAAGTATTATTTACCTCTGCTTTTTCTATACTCATACTGCTTTTTAATACTACATCATTAAATAGTTTGTTTAGTGAATCTAGTTATAAAACTTATATATACTAAATCAACTAGAATCAATCACTTTTACTAAATAAGCATAAATCCTCTTTCTTCCTTTAAGATTCTTGAATATTATTTAGGTAAAGTAATTTTAAAGATAAGGAGACAAATAATAAATATTAAGGAGAAATATGAGAAACAGCCAATTATATAAGTATTACCATGTAGTTAAGTAACTAAGTTAAGGTAGCTTATATAACATTTAGCTATATAAAAAGTTAATAATTTATAAAATTAATAATAAGCAGCGACTTAAATGGTTAGCATTAACAAATGTACTATCTAAATAAATTAATAAATTATTGATCTTAATTTAGAAAGTATAGGAAATAAGTTATCTAAATAGAAAGCTTTAAAATATTTTAAATAAGTTATCTTTAAGTAGCGAAAATATAAAGATATATGGAAGATGTATGATAAATTGTATTTTCATTATAAAAATAAATTATAAATGCATTAATAAGATTTAAGGAATAACTTAATGCAATTAAGAATAGGAAGGTATCTTAAATACATAACACTTGAAGCTATTATACTTAAATATTCTAGAGCTCAAGATACTTAAATTTTAAAACTTTTTCTAGATCCTTTTTGGATTTTTTAGATAAATTAATGAAAACTTTATAACTATGAGAAGGAAAATTTAGAAGTACAGTTATAAGAGTAATTTTCAAAAGCAAAAGTATTTTATCAATTTATTTTAATATTTTAGCCCTAAAAAATTTATCAACATTAGGAATTTTCATATTTATCCAAACCAATCATTATTGGTATTAAATTTTGGCAATAAGAAAGAGGAAAGATAATCATTTTCAATGCAGCTATTAGATTTTAAACTTAACCCTCCCAATGAAAATAAATAAGCATATTAAGATATTTATAAAGCAAAAACTGTCTGTTAACAATTTTCATAGCAGATACCTCTTAATAAAATAATTTTAACTTGCTTGTGAATAAGGATTTTCAAAATTTAGAAGGTTTTCATAAATATAAGCAATAAATTAATTTTCTTAATTAAAATGAAAGAACAGACAATTCATTGATGTAACTATATTCTCTATAAAAATACCTATCTTGACTTTTCTATTGCTAGATAGCTTATTAGATCACTTGAACAAAATGAAACTGGAGAAGAATTAAGCATTTTTATGTAATTTATTTTTGACTTCTTGGAACTTAATGAATAGCCAGAACTTAAAACTTTATGCTTGTGGTATTTAGATATCATCTTATGAAATCTTAAGAATAGCGTTTTGCTCTTTAACTTATTGAGCTCATAGAAATTCATAAATATAGTGAACCAAACTAGAAAGCATAAAGAAATAGTAAAGCTCTGAATGCAGAAATATAAAGGAGAGTTACAACCTATATATAAATATCCTTAGGCTAATGCATATTTAAAAATGAAGCAGTTTGGATTATCTCCTTAAATCATTCATGTAATTCTATAAACTAAAGACTGTGTAGAGTAGCAAACTCTAGTACATGCTTGCTTTAGATTTTGATTAACAGATAGCAGAGGGTACGATATATTTTTAAGTCTGGTTAGGTAGAGTTAAGAGTTATTTAGTGAATAGCCATTTTTGACTGAGGACGATAATGTTCAAAATTTAATAATAAACATCATAAATTGCTACAGTGTCAGTTTTCTTCATTAGACACTTATATCAGGAATTCTTAGGCTAATATAAAACGAAAAGCCAGAGGAGTCATAAGATAAAAGTGGAGCTTTCCAAAAGATTATGATAGTATTCTTACAAAAGTTCTGCAAAAATATTTCTAACCATTTTACATTCGAAATGGGTTATGTTATTGATGGTATATTAGAAGCTATATAAAGCTACTAGACTTAAACCTAAAATCTTGAAAACAGTTAATATAAGGAATAATCCATTCTAAAGTAACAGAAGCAAGCAATCATAGGACTGATTTGTAACAAATTACTTATAAAAGCGATACAAAATCCAGTAGACTATGCAATTTTGCCTTAGAATCTTAATGAATCTCTATAAGAAAAGCAAAGCAAACAAACTAGAAATTTATTTAGCTAGGCAGTTTCTAGTATCTTCACAAAGACTAAAATTCAGATATCAAACGAAGAGTAAGAAGAGAGCTAATTATTATGACTAAATGATTACGTTGAATGATGGCATCATCTCTTATTCAGCTAAATATTGAAATTGCAAAGTACATTCAAGACTAAAGTCAGCGATATAAAATTCTCTCATACTTTTACTTTTTAAGATAGTAATTTCGTAGTAAATCTATATGAAAAGTTCGAAGCAATGTAGACTAAGAAAAACGTTGAAATTTAAGAAACTGAAAAGAACTAAAAGAGTTAGAAAAGACTAACGATTTAATCTTAAATTTCTGAGGATGACGATAAAAATATTATTCAGTAGCCTTTAACTACTCAAACTGACTAAGAGAATCGTCATTCTCTTTAGAATAACTTAGATTATTAGAAGGAAGAAGAAAGTGATAGCGCTTCTAATCAAGTCTAAAAAGCTTAAAATTATCAAAATTTTAGACAGTCGAAATTCAAAAAGCACGTTACTAAAAAGCAAGAAAAATAAATAAAGATAGCACATAAAGGATAATAAACGAATGAGACTTTCAATGATATTTAGAAGCTAATTAATTCAGTGGAAATTAGTAAATAAAAGAAAAAGCTTAAAAAAATCAAAAAGCAAATGGCAGCTAGTAATTTACCTAAAGAGGTTACCAAAGAAAAGAAAACAGAAAAGAAGATTACTAATGAAGTATCTACTACTACAGATTTATAACTCACAAATTTTGAAATAACTTAACTTTAAGAGTAGCTTTTTTAGCTTTAGTAAGAAAATTAAAATTTAAAAGGTCAGAATAAAATACTGGAATAGTATCTTTATAAAGATCTAACAGAATCTTAGAAATAGCATAAGCAAGAACAAGTTAAACTAGCCTTTAGCTAAATAAATTTAACTGAAACATTTGCTATTCCACAAAGTGTAATATAAGATAATAAAGACTTAAAGCCTATATAAAAGGAAGTTAAAAAATAGAAAGTAATTATTAAGGCTTTGACATCTAACAAATTCCAAAAATTCTTAAAAAGTTATGACTCGAAGTTCTATTAAGAGGATAGTAAATAAACCATTCAAAATCCATTTGTGTCTCCTGCAAATCACAACGAAAAGCAAAAGAAAAATACTAAAAAAATAAATAACTCTGATATTCTGGCTGAGAGGAGGAAGTTGAAGAAATCCGAGGAAATTTAAATGATAAGGAAGTAAGAAAGTTAGAAATTAATGGAATCAGTTGACAAACTTTAATAAGACTGGAAGAAGAATAAGCATGATAAAAATCTAGTCAGGAATTTGTAGTCAAATATATAGCTGTGATTTGATTATGTAATTTAAACTTTTAAAATAGTTAAAATTATTCCTTCATTGAGTCTTTTTTTAAGTATTTTGAAATTAAATGGAAAAGGATACTTAGATTTTAGATTCAGTTATTCTTTCTTTTAAAGATTTTGAAGGAATAAAGTATGTAGACTAAGAACTAGACATTACAATAGAGTAGATATAAAATACTTGCTAATCATTGCGAAATAACTACGACACCTAATTTTAGAGTCTAGAAAGTAAATGGAATTAATTCAATTAAAGTCAAAATTAAAATGCTCAGAAGCTATAATAGATTCGAGAGAAAGATTAAAACGACAGGTAGAGTTTTGAAGACTAGCTAAAAAAGAGTGAGATGTAGTAGAAAGAAAAATTTAAGAAGGATCTGGAGAAGTTGCTGCTAAATTGATAAGATAAATTAAATAAATTCTATTTAATTAACTTATATGAATCAATACTATATAATGTTATTCACTATATGTAATATTTTAGTATATCAAACTTAGTTTAAATTAGATAATCTATATTTCTATTGTCAGCAACCCTTATATGATTATATTACTATACTACATCAAATTAGCATAATTAATAGACATATTCAAGTTAGAAGGGAGAAAGAAATTTAGACAACGTGATTTATTTTAAGTATTAAATATAAAAAGATAAATTAAGCATCTAATTTTATAACTTTAATTAGTTACTGTCAATGTCATTAAGAACTAATCAAGTAATAATAAGGCTTTCTAGAAGTTCTTGAGCAAGTGTTTAAATGGCTATCTGTAAATTTAATAAGTAGACTTTAACATAATGTGATAAATTATAAAAAGCAGAATGAACGTTAATCTAGGTAATGTACATAAGTAGAAAGTAAAAATAGTTGGGAGAGTTTTAAGCTTCAATTTTTAGTTTAAATAAGATTGCATTAATTAAGCGATCCTTCTATTTCTATCTTATGTTCTAAATTTTAGCATGGGTATTTGCTAAAGGGAAAGAAAGCATACATAAAATAAGGATAAAGCTGATATATTATACTAAAAGTAGTTAACAACTTTAAATTAAATAAGCTATCATGAATTAACGGCAAAATATAATTAGAATAAGATATCAATTAGATTTCTTCTGTTTTTTACTTGTAGTTGGCTCCTGCGATATGTAGTTGTCACATAGCCTATATATGAATATAAAAATCAACTTACTCTTCTGCTTTTTAGAAGATGGAACGGTCAAAATCATCGACTTTAATTTAGATTCTATCTTTATCTAGCTCTTCAATTGCTTTCGGACATTCAGCACCTACCAGAGTTACAAGGTTACTCAATGCATCATGTGGAAGCTTTCTTACCTTTTCAGCCAATCTTACTTTTTCCACAAAGGTAAGCTCTTTTTGTTGGACTTCTTCTTCCTCCTAAGCTTCTTGCTCTTTATCTTCTTACTCTGAATCTGAATGAGGTCTCTTTTTGTTAGGCTTGATTTATGGTTTCTTTTCACTAAGCTGAGGAAACTCTATTTGAAGCTTATTAGCACATTTCTTGACCAATTTTTACAGATTGTTAGCCTAACGAACAATTGCTGATTCTGCAACATTATAAGTCCTGCAGTTCTGCCAGATGAGTTCCAAATCAGAATAAACCTCGCTCAAGTCAGCGTACTTATTTTTCTTGAGCTTTGACTTGATAGAAGTGAGATCCATAGGCTTTTTTATTACAAGGGGATAATCATCTAGACCTAATGACTTCCAATCCACAGGCTACCTGAACTCAATGCTTTCCGAATCCCCAAGTAGTTAATCAATGAGCTTAACAACCTTAGTATTGTCTTCGCGACTCAAAGATCCTTTCCTGTATAATTAAAATCTTACTTGTTCATAGTTTATAATTAAATTTATTTAAAACTCCCATATAATGATTGAACAATACCTTTAAGTTAAAACTTTAGCACTCTTTAACCTCCTTCCTCCTTCATTCTAAAGTAAACTCTTATTAGATTAAATCTACTCTCACATAATTTAAATTATTCAGGGAGTAAATATTCTCTCCCAGCTTAGAATCTTTCTAACGTATTTTTATTTTGTATTATTGTTTAAAGGGACTAAATTTATCTGCAAGGTATGTCTACAATCTAAAAATTAGTTGGAAATAAAGACTGTATTTGTTAATACTGCACAGTTATTGCGATTAAAACTGGTATATATATTTAATTTTAGTTATTTAATATTAAGTTGTTAATTTTAATATGAGATCTAGTCAAAACTATATTAATCTTCTTTAGCACTACATAAGAAAATCTCTTCTTTAAGTCCTTCTTTTTAACTGTAAAGCTTTGATTCTACATTGAAAGGATTATTATACTGAGAATAAAGTTTAGCGCTTTATGAATGATAGACTAGATTATTCTTCTCCAAGCATAAGTAAGATGCTAAGGTATTATAACTTAATTTATCACTTCTTGGATAGTGAAATAAGAACTAGATTTTTAATATGGAATGCTTTAGTATCGAATATATCACTTAGCAATAATTGTTTAATTGATATGATATTAAGAATATCAGTGCTTAGCATTTAATTGCTTTAGCTTCATATTCATAAACTTATTAATTTTTATATAAGCCTAAAATAATCTTCCTTAGTCAATAGACATAATGACTGTACCTTTCTTTATCGTTTAAAAGCAAATATCTATCTCAGTAATGGAATATACCTTATAGAATTAAGTATAAAAGTGATTTTCTTTAATACTATCAAGTATTAAAAGTGTAAATGATGATATTTACCAACATGGAATATAGTAAATCTATTAGTTTGCTTTTAAAGTCTAAATGATTCAGTTAATAATATAATTAAATAGATTATAATAAACGCTATTTAAACTGCCTTAAATAAGTTTTGCATGCATAAAAAGGATAATTACTACAGTATTAAAACTCAGCTTCTCCTACTTAATTTATTAAGTAGACTTAATAAAAAGCTTTACTTTTCCTTTATTTTCTTTAATCTACTAGATCTTATTGCAACTGTAAAACTCTAAAATTCTGAAATACAGAAGAAATTTTATTTTAGTAAGGGTTTTTAATGGCAGTGAATGATTCCATTGTAATTAAAAGTAAATGATCAATATAGTAAATTTAATAGTAATATTAAGACATAATATATTTGATTATTTTAAACAAAAGACATCCTTTGAAAATAATTGAAACATCAAAAGATACAAGTCCCTCATTTTATTTCTTTTAATTTTATATATATCCTTTTAACTCCCTCTGATCCTTTTGCTTTAATAGATTTTTTCGAGAATAAGTTCCTTCCTTTATTTTAGATTTTGCTACTAGTGCTAGTCTTTGCTTTTTCGCTTTTAATTGTAGTTTTTGCAGATAATTATTAAGTATTAGTACTCTAGTTGGTGCTAGAACTTTATGATGCTTATAATTATATTTTTTACTGTGATGCTACACTGGCTAGAGTTATTGATTTCTAACTTTGTGTCTTTTAAAGTGTCTTAGAATTTTTACTCTAAAGCTCTGTAAAAAGTACTTTTTACCTTTAATTCAAGTAGTTCTTTTCTTGGTAACTGTTTTAGTTCACTGCTATTATGTTTTGTTTTGGCTTTTTTTGAATATTCTTAGCTTGCTAGGATAATACTGGCTTTATCTTGTTCTATGTTTGTATTTTAGGGTTTTAAGTTTTTTAAGTATTTACTTATGATATAGTTTATGTGTTTTTCTTTGTGTTTTATATAGGATTACTTATATAATTAATTAGCTTAACTGTTTTAATTACTGGCTTGATACTAAATGTTTGCGGTTTTGATTTTGGAGTTAGAACATTGAAGTCCTTTTAAGATTTAGTCGATTTGTTTCAGCTCGAATTTTTGCTGGTTGATTTTTGCTGTTTCTGCACCGTCTTATCCTTTTAAGTAACTGCTTTATTAGTTTTAGTAATTTTTTAAACTACTGCTGTGTGTTTCTTTTCTAATGATTTGAAGAACTAAAAATTATTCTTCTTAGGCTTAATTTGACTTATAGGTATATTCTTGATCTCTTCCTCCTTAAAGGTTTTTTCCTTTTTTTCAACCTTTTTTATTGATATTTTACTCTTAGGTGCAATTTTTTGTGAAACTTATTACTTTCCAAGGGGTTTGAAAAGATTTGCTTCGCTTTAGCTTTAAAGCTAGCGCTCTTAATGTTCTACAGAAGTACCTAATTATAGAGCATTTTATGGTGTAAAGGAATAACTTGGAAAAGGATTTACTAGAGTAGGTTCTTGTTGTTGTTCGATATCTGAAATGTTTAGATGAAATTAGTTATTTTCTACTTTTTGAAAGCGATATTATTCACTGCTTACTCTCTTATGACTATGTGATTGGGCTTAGTTCTATATTTTTATCTCAGAGGGAGGAGTAATTGTTTTATCTGGCAATTCTTTAGGAGCACATATAAAGTCCATCTTATCATCAGTGGACATTTTAAATTCGGATTCAGTGTCAAACATTGATTCGAAGGATTATATCAGTTCATTATTAACCTAAGATTCATTCTTCTAAATTTCTAATTTAATATCTTTAAATTTTTAATGGTTAAGGCTTTTAGGTAGTACTTGAATAGAACTTTGAGAGTTTGATTTCATTCTTGTAGCAGGATTGCATGCAGAATCTCCATTGGTAGTAACAATAGATGAGCTACAGTTTGAATTATTAACTGATTAGTTGTTGGAAGATTTGTTCTACAATTTGCTTCTATCTGTATTCTTGAAGTTGAAGTAATTCAAATCATTTATTCTCTCCAATAGTAAATCTCTTTGACTTTAAACTCGCTGCTGTTTTACTATCTTCTATACAGCGAATTACTAATATTTCAGACTTTATTCAGACTCAATTAGAGATATTCCACTTATATTTTTATCATCTCTGCTTAGGTTGTTTTCCAAAAAAACCAATACCTTATAAAAAACTCCTTCTGGTCTACTAGAATTATGGTTAGAATCCTTTATCTCTATTAGAGTTTTTTCTCCTTTATAATGTAGCATCAATTCATGAGAATGTGAAATTTCTACTAGCTTATCAGCAGTTCCATGAATAAACATTGCAGGCAACTTGCAAATTTCTGCTGCTTTTATAGGGTCAATTTCTCTATACGTAGGTAAATTTTACTTACGCAATATCGAAGCTAACTCGCTGTAGAATCTGTTCTCTTGCCTTTTTATACACATAATTTCCAAGAAAGTTAGGGATGAATTTAATCTTTTATACTATCTCTAAGATTATTTTTTCTAGATTCGAGAAAGGAGAATCAAGAACTATGCATTTCACTATAGAGCTATCGGAAGCTGCGTATAGCAGACTAGAAACAGCTCCCATAGATCTTCCTCAAAGCGCAATACTGGAAACTCTTTCATGATTCTTTAGATATTCTACTACTGTTCTGATATCGTGCTGTTCTCAATATCCAAGCGAGACAAATGCCCCTTCAGATAGTCCTGAACTATTTAATCATTAAACTTACCCGCTAAAATCAAACACAAACACACTAAAATCTCTAGTTAGTATATAATCAACAGGCTCGAAGCAATCCATTCTAGATCCACTATTTCCATGGCAATAAATTATGCAAGGAATTGGTTTTTTACTATTTTCCGAAGGTTCAAAATGACTACATTGGAGTACTAAGTTTCTTGAGTTTTTAAGTTACAAGTCAGTTCGTTTATAAACTTTGCTTTTAAGGAAGAATAATTTAGGTCCTAAATCTTTTTCAGTATAAGTTTCTCTATTAGGCCTTAGAATTAAATCGCTGATTTTATTCATTTTAATCAATTATAGTTATCAATAAATTTAATTATATACTTCATCTGAATATTCTATGTCTTATGCTTGTTAATCAGCCTTCACACTCTTTTATGACTGTTCGCTTATATTTCCCTACCACACTACCAAACCAGAGTCTGTAAATTAAACTTGCTCCTAAGAGATTGAAAATAAGATACCAAAACTAGTTTAGATATCTAAAGTCCATATCTCATGAAGAAGTTTTCAGCGTCTTCTCTTCAATAAAGTTATCCATGCCAAATCCTCAATATAAGTACCTGTACTGATTATTTGCATTCTCTTTCCTTAGATAGGAATCTATCTAATTACACACAAGCAGTTAAACTTTAGACTATAGAAGAATAGTAAAGTTCTACTACAGAATAGTAATTTTGCTATTAACTAATTGGTAATTATATTCTGATGCATCATGCACCTTTTAAAATTATACTCTTTACCCTCATTACTTACTCTTTTTCTATTAGAGGTATACTCTTTTAAACACTTCCTATGACGCTTCGTTTGATAATTACATTCAGATGAAAGGAATCGTAGTTTTCTCTTAATCTTTAAGAGTTTCATATAAAGAGGTTTTATTATCGAATTTGAGAAGAACAACAAAGGTTCAGCAAAGGTAGGATTCGATAATATAAAGAGCATATAAGGAAGAGTGCTAAATGATCTCTTCATTAGTGAACAGGAAATTTTTTCTGACAATTATACATATCAATCACCATCATACTACTAAGGAAATTAGCAAGTTTATAACCATGTTTAGTTAACATCTTCATCCTCACTTTGGAGGATATTCTATATAACTCTATCTTTTCTTTGAGCTAACCGAATCACTTCGAAAAAAGTACTCCCTACCTATTTTTAATTAATCTAGTATCCTAGAACTATGCTCTTAAGTAAGGGGAGGAATAGCTATTTAAAAAAATTAGTCAGGATGCAAAACTTAAATGTCAAGCAAAGACTCTTGCTTTGGATCTTTAGATTTTATCATGGTGAAGAATAATTTACTTTTTATAAAGAAAATATTTAATTTAGAAACTAAAGCATTTAAGCTACACTATGTTATACTTTTTAACTCTTACACTAGTTATATTCAAGTAGCTACTAAAATACTTTTAACATAGATCATCTTAAGTATACATCTAGCTTTAGCTAAAATTTAAGAAGCTTATATGAAACATCATTTTAAAGCTTTTTTGACTTAACTTCTAGTTATTCCTGATTTAAGCACTAATCAAACACTTCTTCAAATATAAATTAAAGGAACTATTCTGAATCCACTTAATATAGCTCTATATTATAACTGACAATAAGCCAAATTGCTATTATTAATTACAAATAGTAGGAATAGTTTAAAGCCTTGCTTTTTAATTCTATTCTTTATTCATTTAAATATCTCTAAAGGTACCTCAATCAAGCTCTTTTAGGATGCTTTTTTTGCAAATTAAGAAATTTTAGTAGAAGCTTATTTAGTCTATTTCTTCTTAAGGAGTTTCTATAATATTGCTAAATAAAAATAAAAGAATGGTTATGAAGCCTAAAATAGATAAGATAGATTAGAGTTTTACTAGCATTTTCTTATAACAAAGCAGATACTTAATAACACCTAAAGAATAGTTAAGGCTTTAAAATAAGGATCTAATTAAAATCCTATTATTTGAAAAATTGATTGGTTTGATAGACGTATTTGTATAAATTAGAAACTAAAGCATTAAAATCCAAAAATAAGATTGAGAAGTACAAAAAAATAAAAAGCTACATATTTTGATGATAGACTCTTGAAGGAAAATAATATATAGATAAGAATAGTTAAACTAAGTAAATATATAATAAATAAGCTTAGCTAAAATTAACTTATTTATATATTGCTCTTTACAACACTACTAGAAAAATAATCTAAGTAGAAATACTAAAGTTAGAATATGGCTTAATAGTTATTTTATAAATTAAATTTAAGCTATTTCAATCTAATCTTTTTAGGTTATTGCTAAGTATAATTAATAAGTAAGTATTAATTTGGTAAATTTAATAGAAAATTAGAGGAATAAATTAATATTTGAAAATGTAATACTCTTTTTAGACCCTAATTAGTAAAATGGAAAAATATAAGAAAATATGCTGTCATAAAGTAAATTAATCCTTACTTTAAAAACCTAAATAAAATAAATTTAGTATTAGCTTTAGCACTTCGCCTGAATACCAAGAACAAAAGCAGTATAAAGCTCTTAAAGAGAACAATATCTAACATTATCGTTATTTAGCAGACAATTAGCAAGAAATTTTATTTGTTGTCTAAAATTAAGAAAGCAAACTTAATAAAATTTCCATAAAATTAATGCCATCTTAAGACATACAATTAGAAAAAAATTAAACTTAAAGCAAAAAAACTTAAATCTTAAAATATTAAATTTAATTAAGCAAAAATAATCCAAAATAAACCTCTAATTTGAGATTATTTTATAGGAAAATATACTTTTATAAAGCAAGTTAATTATTAGCTTTCTCCTATAATTGATTTTATTAAATTAAAAGTCTATCAGATACTTAAGATTGACAGAATTTTAATCCTATTAATTTAAAGGTTACAGTTACCTTACAGATTTTAGGAAATTTATGTTTTAATATTTAGATAAAAATTAATGATCCATAAGTAATTTTTTAGATATATATATAAAAGAATTAAAGAGAGATAAACTCTTATAATATTCAAGAATTTTTCTAAATATGAAGCTGAATGAATTATATAAAGTTCCTTGACTACCTTATCAAGATTTCTTTAGTTAGTTAATACTAATTATTTTCTCTTTTTAGTATAGCCAAGAATTAGAGTGGTAAATATTAAAAAGTATTTGGTTCTTCAAAGTCTTTGCATATATTTGATAATTATAATTATCTTTCTTAAAATAGAAAATGCTAGAATGTAGAATTTGTATGGAAAATAATAGAACTTAAGAGTTAATTTAACCGTGCAAATGTAAAGGGTCTTTACAAAATGTCCATCATGATTGTTTAGTTCATTGAGTTGAAATAAATTTTGGTACCTTATCAAGATTTTAAAATGGAAAGATTTAGTAAGCCTGTGAAATTTGCAAGGCGTAATATTCTGTGTAATTTAAGTATAAAAATTTCAAAGAAATTATGAGAATCCTTAAGTAGTCTTCTGGCTAAATATTTCTACTTAGTTTACATGCTGTCCTTATGTACTACCAAATAAAGAAAATTCCTATTTTACTAAAGGATATTTTAGACACTAAGCTAGTTTTGAATCCAAATACTTTTAGATCCAATTTTATCCTTAAAACCATTAAAATTTCCTTTGCCCTTACAAAATTAGTTATTTTATTAAACCTTAAGGGCTTAAGATTTGGAATCTAAGTGAGTACAATTCCTTTGATCTGAATTTCTTTTTGGAATAAGCTACAAAAGCTTTATGCTAAATTGCTAAACTTAAAGATTCAATCAAATCCTTAGTGAATATTTTAGATTACTCTTATTTTAATCTATTCTCTTTAATTCCATTTCATAAATTAAATATTAACTTCCTTTTTCAATGTTGTATACCAAGCTAAGACTCTTTTATCAAGTATAAGCTTTATAACTACTATTTAGAGCTAATAGGAAGAAAAGTAGTCTAATAATTTGCGATAATAAAACTAAAACTTATATATCTATTAAAAAGGATATATTAACAAGGATATCAGCCATTAGCACTATTATTAGTCATAATTTTATTACCTAAAGCTTAAAATTATGCTCTTTAAGGTAAAGCTAAAATTTGAACCCATAAATACATAAAATTATTAATTAATCCATAAGCTCAACATTAATCTTAACTGTTAACTGATTTATATCTTTATTTTAATTAGCTTTTAAATTGTAGAAAAGAAGATACTAAAGTCAATATTGTTTCAATCTCCCTGTTTCTTTTTTAAATATCGTAAAGACAATATTTCTCATATTATACTATTATTAAACTAACAAAGATCATACCCAGCAAAATCCTTATTTCATTCTTTAAAAGTATAAACTAACTTTTTTAACCTTCTAATGCTTAGCTTGATAACAGTTAAAGTTAGTAATTTTAAAAGAAAGCTGATGATGGGTATTATTAGGAGACTTAACCCTTAATAGCTTTATACTTTATGATGAAAGAGATTGGGAAGTAGTATAATTAAATTGAATAGCTATTTAAAGTCTCATTAATAATTCTAGAAATAGTTATAAAATATAACTCTAAAATTGCTTTTACTTTATACTATTATTCGCCTTTTTTGATATGATATAATATTCATCGTATATAGAGCCACTTTAGTCTAACTTGTCTTCTACCTTCTAATAATTATTTTTTAAATATCCAAATAAAAAGCTGACTCTAGTAAGTAGAACTAAGATTTATACAAAGCTTTAGGAGAAAGGGAAAAAGAAATTTTCAAAGTAAAGACACATAGCTGTATTAACTGCTTTAGTAAATGCTGTATGTTAGTATCTTATCTAACTATTTAAATATGAGTGTTTACTGCTTGTTAAGTAGACTAGAACTAATAAAGGTAGTTGCTTATCTTATACTAGAAAGGAAGGTGAGGATATAATTCAATAGTAAAGCTGAGTAAGAATGATAGTTCAGAGTTAATTTTATAGGTTTTTATAAATAATGAATGCTAGTTAAAACTGAACTTACCGTATTTAAATTTGCTCTCTAAATGATAAAATAAAATGGCTGCATAAAGTGAGAGTTAAAAAGTTGAGTTTCAAAACATATAAAAGTTTATACGAACAAGTGTAAGGAAAACTAACTTAATTAAAGATAATTTGATTAGAATATAGCTTGGATAGAAATTTTATATTTTGCCTACTATTTCAATTCAATAAGTTGCTGAATAACTAGGTTTGGATTGAGAAGTCGATAATAATAAATTTTATTGGTTTATCAAAATGTTCGTTAAGTCTAAATTACCTCCCTTTTGATAAAGAGAGCTAGATCCTGATGCTTAGATTCAATATCATAATACTGTAACAAAAGTAACAACAAATTAGCATCCATATCTTGAGTTTTGACATAAGAAAGTATTATAGTTTCATAAGTTCTATCAATTAAATGAGTATAATCCAATAGAATCTATTAATAGAATATATCTTTCGTAGGAACAAAAGGAGCAAGCTATGCAATAGAAGCGATTACTGGCTTTCCTACAAACAAACAGCTCTTTAAAGGTGCCTTCGGATTTAAATTAATTAACTCCTGAGCAAAATTTCCCTTTGAATGAAAAGCAAGAAGCATCACTTAATAGAGCTTTTCAATTTTTTGTTGATAATTACTTTGACCCTAAGACTCTAGAGAGGGATTTTTAACTAGACCAAGAAGCAATATTTGATGCTCCTTGGTAGATAAAGTAACTTTCTTAATACATAAAAGTATAGCCTCAAAGAATGCTAGAAATAGCCACAGTCTTAGATATTAACCTCAAAAGTGAAATTTATCTATTTTGGGTTGCTAGAATGATGCTAGCTTTAGAGCTTCCTCCAAACTGAATAAAAGTAGACTTTGATTTAGTTCATTAAGAGAACATTTACTTTGATAGTAAAGAATGCATTTACTAGAATATAGAGCCTTGATACCTATATGGGATTGAAATCGTTAGAATAATCAGAGACTTAAAAAATCATCAACTTCCTAATATTCAACTAGATAAAATCAATTTTGTTATGACCTTTAAAGATGAACTTAACAGAGAGTTCAATATTAATCTTGCTGATGAAATTTAATCTATGATGCCTTAGCAAAAAAAGGATACTAGGAATGCAAAAACTAGCTATAATTACTCTTTGAAAGATTAGAATGAAAAATAGGAAGCTTAAGAAGAAGAGGATCTAGATTAGTTGCAAAGTTATATTCTTTTAAGTGAAAGCTTTCTGTTAAAGAGAATTTCAGATTCTGCTATTGAATATTTAGAAGGAGAGAGCTAGAATTCATCTTTGAGTGTAATTAAATCCTAACTAGAAAAATAGAAATCCCAAAATCCTAATCAGAATCTGAACATAGAGTAGCTTTATAAAGCTTATAATTTAGATGATGTAAAGTTTACCTCAGATGGGAAATATAATATGAAGGGAATTATGCTCTTTGAAACAGCAAAGGATTGTGACTTAAACATCAACAACGATTTGCATCTTTTCTTCGAACTCCATAAGATGTTGGAAACTTTAGATTTACAGCCTTGAGAGTTCAGATATACACTATAAGGGAAAAAATTCTGGGTTAATACAAAAACCTTTAAAAGTCACGATAAATTTCCATTTGTATAAAGTATAAAGAAAAAATTGATAGTCTTAAGGTAAATAAAATATATACCTGAGTCTAAATACATAGAAGAGATACATAAAATATTTGGAAATGAGCAAGGAGAATAAATGTACTTGAGGTGTAAAGAGGAATGTGTTAGGATAGCCTAGTTGTGGTTTAATATGTAGTTAAACTTATTTCCTTCATAAATAGAAATTACTAAAAATCTAAACCTTCCATCTGAAATGACTGATGAAGAAATTTTCAAAGTTATTTTTTCTCTTCCCCTTGATTTAAAATAAAAAATACCAGCTAAAATACTGAATGAGCAAGATTAAAATTTAAAAGAGAAGCTAATTTAAGATGATAGCATTGCTTCTAAATTAAGCATGTAGGAAGTTGAAGAAGAAGAAAAATAAGATAATAAAGTAACATTTAGCAATGCTCAAACCTTCTAAAGACCTATATCTGCAAAAAATAATAAGACTTTTATCCGATAGAACAGTTTATCTCTAAAATCTTCAAGTATTAACTAACTCCAAAATGTCTTGAACAGACAGAACTCTATTGGACCTAAGGCCAAGAAATCTAAAATTCTTAAAATACTGAAGCAAAACGAAGATCTTTCACTTTGCTTGAACAATTTTATAAAATCAAAGCTTAAAGAAATAAATAATAGTCAGGAAAAAGAAGCTAGCGAAGAAAGTAACGCAAATGGAATTTAAGATGGAGATTTGAGTAGTGATGAAAGTGATTAAGAATCATTGAAAAGAGAGTTTTCTTTAAAAAGAATACTTGGACACAGTCCAACTGAATAAAGCGAAGAAGCTGAAATTAAATTAACTAAGTTAATTAAAAAAATGCGTAGGTAATCATTTTAGGAGAGTAAAACCTTATCTAGTGATGAAGATGAAGAAGATAGAGATTTAGAAAGTAAAACAAGCAGAAGAAGATTAAGATTAGACAGTGAAGGAAATAGAAGAATTAAGATAAATATAAAGAAGCAAGAAACAAACGTTTTTTAGACTAATATAATATAAGAAGAGAATATGGAAGAAAGTCCTCTAAAATTTAGTAGGATTAAAAGAAAAAGTTCGCTAATTCTTAAGAATCTTTCTTAAGAGAAACTGAGTTTGCAATAAAATCTTGAGGAAGTAGATGTTGATACTTCAAGTGATAAACTTTAAAATCAAGAAGAATCCAATCAACAAACTCATGCTGCATAATTAAAATTTATAGATTTCGAGAAAGTGAAAAATATTGAAAATTAGAAAATAAAATAGAAAGAAGTTTGGGCAAAAAGAGAGAAGCTAACCTTAGAATAGCAAGAAAAGTATAAGCAATTGATTTCAGAGAAATAAAAGAGAAAGCATGAATTTTAAATAAAAATGAATGAAGAGAAAGTTAAGATCTAATAAGAAAAAATAATGAAATAATAGCTAAAATAGGAAAAAATTAAGTAAAAAAGGGAATAAATTTAGCAGGAAAATAAATACTAACATATTTGAAAGAAAGGATTTACTTAGTTTATTACTAAGGGTATGTAATAAGGAATGAATATAGAAAAGCCCATAGGCAGCTTTGAATATTTAGTTATAGAAAATCAATAAAATAATGAAGAAGACAAAATTTAAAGCTAAAATATCTAGAAATAAAATGAATAAATAAAATCAAAAAAGACTTTATTGGGACTTCTATTTGATAGCAATATAATAGAAGAGTAAAAAGAAGAATTAAATAAAGAATAGGAAAAGAAAGAAGATACTGATGACTAAGACTCTTCTTCCCTTTCATCAAATGAAGAAATCGAACCTAAAAAAGAGCAATCATAAAATGAATATGAAGAAATCCATATTTAAAAGGAGGAAGTAATGCATCTTTTCCAAGAAGGTTTACTAAAATTAAATTTATAAGAAGAAATACACAAATATGAGTAATAGCAACTATGGAAACAAGAAAATAAGTTACTAAAAGCTTAAAACTACAGCAATATAAGAAAAAGAACAAAAACATTTTAAGAAAATTAGGAAAAATCAGTTAAACCTTATAAAAGGTCATCTTTAGATTCAAATTATTCCATTTAACCTTAGTAAGAGGGAGCTAATAGAGAGATTAACAATAATGGAGAGAAAATTAATGATATTATAGAGGAACTTTCTTAAAATAGTAGTGATGAAGAATCAAATAGTTAATCAGATAACTAGAGCTTAAGTAAAAGTTCTTTTCAAGAAGAGATTTATACAGAAGGTGAAGTAGAGGAGTAAGAAAATTAAATTTAAAGTGAATAATAAAATAAAATATCTGAAGAAGCTAGGAAATATTTGCTGAAAAATAATACTAAAAAGGAAAATTTATAAATATAGTAGGAAGATTTCATTCAAAGATAATCTATTTAAAATAATTAAAAAAATAAAAGGAATAATACTGCTTCCATAAAAAATGATAACTAGACTTAAGAAAATAGTAAATAATAATTGGAAAATTATCAAGCTCCTTTGTAGTTGCAGATAAAACTTAGATAAAAAAGAGTAGAAAAATAAAAGAAAAGGAAGCAAAAGTAATTGGAGAAATAGAGGAAAAGAGAGTAACTAGAGATGGAATAGCAATAAATGTTTCTTAAAATATAAAAGAAATCTTAAGAAATTGAACAACTTAAGACTTAGTTTTATAAAAACCTTAAAATTAATGGTAAAAAATATTTAAAAGCGGCATTAGAAACATATAAGAACAGTAAAAGTTTAGAGAACTAAAAAATCTTAAGCATTGAGTAGGAAATCAATTAGCTATAAGAATAACTTCAACGTAAATAAGAAGAGTAAATGAAATAATCTCAGGAAATAGATTTTACCAGTTCTAGTTAAAATGAAAGCTCATGAGAAATTAAATAAGCTAAAAATATAGAAAGTACTGAGACTCAGGAGAAATAAACTGATTTTTTAAACTTTTATAAGACTTATGAAAAACCCATAATAGAAAAAGAAAAAAAAAAAGCTAGAAATAAAATTCTGGCTTTCAGACCAGAAAAGCAAGAATGCAAAGTAAAATCTTAGGAAATTGATTTAATAGTATACGAAAAGTTTTTCTCTCATGTTCCAAAGCATAGAACTAGAACTCCTGAAAAGTTTAGGCCTTTAAATCTAAAACATTTAGAAACTCCAAACCTAAAGATCTAGCAATTAATACTTGAAAGTAACTTTAAATAATAGAACGAAATAATTAAAAATAATAAAAAGTAAATGACTGCTTATTAGCAATTAGTCAAGTAGTTTGGTAAACCTGATAAAATATCCAAGTAATAGGTATTCAGAGTATCTAAATATTTACCTACTTCTTTAAGTATAATAGGAAATAAATTAGAGATAGAGCTATCAAGAAAACCCTTTAAATCTTAAGAAAGCGATTTAATTTGGATAGCTAGTTTTACCTTAGAATTTTTGGAGTATTGATGCATGTAAATTTAACAGCAGTCTAGTTAATTAGAAGAAGAAAATATAAAAAAGGGCGTTCAAGAGAGAGTAAAAATTATCCTAAGTTTGCTAAGAAAGAACAAACGTACATCTTTCTCCCCTTATCTATTCTATTTCAAAAGATTAGTTAAATACCAAAGATAAAAGAGATATGAAATCTTGAAGAATTATGAATGGGATTAGTAAAAGTAATATGTCTTAGAAAATTCATGGATTCAGTTCTAGGATGTAAAAAATCATATTTATGGTTACAATTTTTTTTCAAAAGAATCTATCAAAATAGAAAACAATAAGACTTCTTAAATAGGATTATATAGCATCGATTAAACATTTGAAAAAGCATATTTTGCATAAAGTAATAGTTAAAAAAAAACACGCTACAATATTCCTTTAACAGGATCTAAGAAAACTTATTCGCTTAGCACATACATAACTAAAAAGAACAAATGGGAAAATAGCTAGAATGATATATTTTCAAGAGATCACTCAATGGTAATTTTTTAATTTTAGAATTATAAAAACATGAAGAGAATAGAATGAAAGTCACCTTTTTAGGAATAGGCAATCCAAAGTTTTCAAAAATACTAGCTTTCATTGCCAACTCTAAGTGATAGAAATGCTACTAATGAACACATATCTAAGACTTCAAGAATCAATACTTCACATTTGAAAACATTCCTTTGAACTTTAATCTGCATATTATAAATCCGATTTTTTAGATTTGCATTTAATCCTTAAAATCATTTTTAAAACTGATATTCATATTAAATTATATCCTTAATAAAAAACTTAATTTAAAACACACTTATACATAAGCTTACACAAATACGCAAGATGTTAATGACATTGTAATTGGATAGATAATAGTAAGTAATTACTAAAACTAAAAATCTAAGAAGGAAATATAAAGAAAACATATTAAGTTATGAAATAGTTGCATAATTAGCATCCATTAATATTATATCAGTAATGTAAGGAAACTGTTTTATTTAGCTTTCACTTGCTTATCTGTAGATAAAAGTAAATTCACTAATAATGGAAAAAAATAATTAAATACAAATAGACGAGCCAGAAAATCCTATTTGTGGGAAATTTCCTAATTAAAAGATGTGTGGATGTACTATTCCTTGTAGAAAATCTATGCAAGAAGTGAAAATTACAATGGTCAGTCCAAATTTGTATATAGGACCTTTAGAGGCTTCATTTTGCACTCATAAATTAATTGAAATTGGTATAACTCATATTGTGAATGCTTCAAACAGCAAATATTTCAAGCGAAAATATTTTAAATATTTGGATATTCCTTGTGAAGATAGTCAATTTGAAAATATTTAATAATACTTTGATAAATGTAATAAGTTTATTCAAGAAGCAATAACTAATGGAGGTAGTGCTTTTGTGCATTGTGTTGCAGGTAGAAGCAGATCTCCTACTATTATACTAGCATATCTAATTAGTTAACTAAACTTTCAACTCTAAGATGGACTTGCTTTATTTGAATAGCTGAACTGAAAGCTAAGCATTAATGAAGGATTTTTTTAACAATTAAAGAACTACGAAGCACAGCAGGTTAGATGATTTTCATCCAGTTACATTAATAATTTTACACTTATTAAATTTCAAGCATTTTTTCATTGAAATTTTACTTAAACAGTATAAAAATTAGAATAGATGCTAAAATTTCTCATACAAGAAAAGATGAAATTTAATCGATAAAAGTAAAGCTTGATTAAATATATAAAGAAGGCAATGATACTAAATATATGAGATTTAGTAATAAAGTAAAAATTATATTTTAAATAAGATATTTTTAATATAATTAGTCTTTTTTGATATTCACTCGTATTATTTAATTAATATTCTTTAATTATGAAATTAACTTAATTAAAATCCTTATTTTATCAAATCTCTCATCTTTATTTTTTTATTACGAATTTCTATTATAAAAAGATTAGATAAATCAAAAAAGCATTAAAGTTTAAGCTTCTTGATTATACTATTCAACAAATTTTTTGCTTAATTAAGTGTAAATAGCATCTTAATAAATATTTATTTTCATTACATCTAGATATTAGTATTCTATCATGATGCTTCTATATGCAAATATGAACTAAACTATCTTTACAAATTTAGAAAAAAGCATCCAAAGTTAAATTTTGATATACTTATAAAAGATTTACTCTAGTTATTACCATAGCATTATTAGTCATTCATACCTTGTTGAGCATTATAAGAATATCTTAATTATTTAATTATTAATTATTTGGTTGCTAAAATCTCTTAACTATATTTTAGTGATAAGACTTAAAAGAATAAATACACCACTACTTTAAATACAATTAATCAAGCTTGATATAACTATATTTTCTTTAAAATTAATAGACTAATTAAAAAAGCAGTTTTGATAATTTCTTCTTGGGTTAAGAATTAAAATAAATATTGCTTTTGATTCTTTATCTTCAAATGATACTTTAGAATGCAAAATATTACAAATAGCTATTTATAAACTATTTTGCTTTAGTTTTTCTTTGGTAAAGAGATATTAGTATCTAAAATGAGATAGTTCAGCTTTTTATTTTATTAACTTATTTGAATCAATAATCACTAACAAATTTAAAAATTTCTGTTTAGTAAATTTGTTTCATTCATAACTCCTAGTAATAAAAGAAGAAGGATTTTACTTTATATAAGCCATATAATTCAAACATCTAAAAAGTGTCTAGTGCACAATTTAGAATTTGGTAAAATTGTATGAAGTATCTTAAATTATTTTTAAATAAAAGCTGAAGTTATTCTGGTTTTTTAAGTATAATGGTAAATAGAAATTAAGTATTTCGAGGGTCAGTAGAACTAAAAAATCAATAATATAATTCTTTTATAGCCTTTTAATAAGAAAAGCTAGCTAGTAATATATTAGGTTAAACTATTGTCTCTTGTTTCAATAGCACTACAATGAATCAATAAACTAGTATATAAAATCTATATTGCAATGAATAAATATTATCAAATCCATATGCTTTAAAATAAGTAATATATATAGATTAAGTTTATATTTTAAATGTTTAATTATAGAGCAAATTTAGATCTCAAAAATCACTTAGAGTTCTTTTAGGCTAAGCTTCTTTATTCATCTATATATTTTTATTTATATTTGCGTTTTTTTGGGTTTTGTGAATGCCTTTATATGAAAGCTTACCTTAGAATAAAAAGTTATTTCGCTTTGTTGGTGATGAGCTTTAAAATTCTTCCTCATAGGCACCTTAGTTCTTGCTTTAAATTCAATTATTTTGGTCTGCCATAAACTTTCTTCTTTTTAAAGGACTTATAGGTTTTAACTGGTTATTCAAATCTTAAACACTTTCACTCTCATGCTCAATTTATGTTTTCAAAGTTCGTTTTGGTTTTTGATTAACCCATATATTTTCCAGAAGTTGTTCTATTGTCATTCTTTATTAGGGATCTTTTTAAAGTAATGCTGCTACTACATCTTTAGCTGGCTGACTTATTTTTTACCAATAAGAGTCTTCAAATGTAATTTATATGTTCAATATATTATCTAAAGTTTCTTCATTGGTATCACCTTCGAAAGGCAAAGTACCTCTTAACCTAAGTATTAATAATGTTACATAACATATAGAAGCATTCCACAGCCTCATAAATCTACTTCTTTTTAATATTCCCTCAAATTTGCCATTTCAGGCGACAAGTAAGCACATGTTCCACAGGGCTCTTTAAGTTTATCTTTAGGTCCTACTATTTTACCTAATCCAAAATCAGCTAATTTTATTATTAGATCCTCTTCCTTAGCTGGTTCACTATTTGTTATCATTATATTTTCAGGCTTTATATCACAGTGTATGATTCCACATCGATGAATATACTATAAAGCTTCACCTAATTGCTTTATTATACGTGCTGCCTGTCATTCTAAATTAAAGATTACCTTTTAATTACTTTTGAGATACAATTAAATCGAATAATTCTCCTCCTTTTACATATTCAATTACTATGTAAAGAGTTTCTTTTGTATCAAAAATATCATATAATTTGACTACATTCGGGTGATTTAAAAGCTTTAGTATAGCTATTTCTTATCTTGTTAACTCACTATCTTCCTTTTGTAGCTTTTATTTTTCAATTTTCTTTACAGCAACATATTCTAAGTCTTTTTTTCTTAAAGCTAAGTAAACTGTGCTAAACCTACCATTCCCAATCTCTTATTTGATATCATAATAATCTTCTATATTATGACTCATAGATGCTTCAGAAAGCCTTTAGTACCAAATTTATCTAGCTTAATCTGACTATGTATAATAGACATATTCCTTAAAATCACCAAAAGAATGAGTAAGTTTGATACCAAATTTATCAGAATCTATTTGCTTCTATATAATTTCTGCATAGCATCCACTTAGAAATATAACAGATTTAGGTAGTTTTGTATGGTTGTCTTTGTAAATATATAGCAAATTATCTATCAAAGTGTAGAATTTTGATTTCCATTTTATTTAACACTCTTAAGAATTTGAGTCTTCCATTATGTAGTAATAAAGAGTTCCTTTCAATTAATTACCTTCTATGAACAATTCATCTGGTAGATTTTGGAACTAAGCCACATTGAATATGTGCTTATTCCCTATCCTTTTTTAAGGCTTAGCCATACAACAGGATTTACCAAAAAAGCTTTTATTTTAGTTTGCATCTAAAGAACTAAGTCAAGTACTATGAAAAGCTTATTTAAATGTGTTCAAAATTTTAGGATTTTTCTTGATGAAGAAATTGAATTCTTGATAACTAAGTTAGCCATCTTTATCATTATCATATTTCTCTAAAATAAAATTAGTCAGTCAATCTACTTACTCATAACTGCAAAACTTTTACTTTCTTATTCCTTGATTTTAAAGTTGATCATTAACTTCGTTTTTGAATTTCTTGGAAAGTAGTTTTTAGATAGTAGATTTAGGGTTAGAAGTATGCTGGAGTTTACTTCTATCTATCTTTTTCTCCAATTAAATTCCATTAATATCTATTTTTTCCGCTTAATTTTCTTAGATTTCTGCTCAGTTTGAATTTTTATAATCTTTGTTATTAAAATTAGGGACAGTAAATCCGAAGGCATCTTCTTCGACACTATGTAGCATTGTAGCTAAGTCGCTGCGATTAATAAATCCATCACTGGCAAAGTCATAAATTTTAAATAGATAATTAATTATTTCCTCCTCACTCCCTTTGCAGCAAAGAGCGATACCAGTTAAGAATTCTTCAAAGCTGATAGTATTAGTTTTCGTTAAATCGAATTGCTTATATAATTACTCTCCCCAGATACCAGGTAATTTAAAGAATTCTAGAAAAGTTTTCTTCTCAATGTTCATTCCTTCCTATTTATCTGCTAAATCAAGGAAGATCTTTTGTAGAAAATAGAGTTCCTCTTTACTAAACCTTTCCAGATACTAAGTTTTGAACTAGCTTGATAGCTATTACCTCAGCTCCTTCTGCACAACGCTCAGCCTTCCTCCCATTTTTAATGCAAAAGACTGAAAATAATAATAATAAAAGTAAGTATAGAAATTAGTTTATCTAACTTCTAATTTATTCTATTTGGTATAATTTGAGTAACACTATAATCCCTTAGCTTAACTTTCTAGCTTATGTTAAAGTAACTCTAGTTCTTTATAATTGTTTACATATTACCTTTCTTATTCCTTGCTTCTAGTATTATATGTAATTTTCTAAGCTTTAATTTCCCTTTTTTGCTTATGTACCCTATAAATTTTTTGTCAACATATTAAAGTATTTTTTCCATTTCAGTTATAGAGACTTTTTAGCAATGCTTTAATAGCTGTATTTAAATACCAAAGCATCATAATAAAGAGTATTATTGTTTACATAAAAAGCAGCTAGAAATATAAATTCTATCAGTAAAATAGATAAAGCTAATGATTAAAAAGAAAGCTTTTGATTAGTTAAAAATAGTGAAAAAGCCATATACAAGAGTAATAAAATAATATAAATAGAATACCTAAAAAGACCTAAATAATAGCTATACTAATTAGATAGATTAAATCTACTTTCGCTAATACTAAAATATTTATAAAAGGGTATTGCTTATTATTCTAAAATACTTGGATTCTAATAATTCTAATATTGAAGTTAGAGAGAAGATATAATTTAAAGTATAAGAGCTAAAGGTATTAAATAGAGCTATAATTAAGTCAAAGCTATTTTATTTAACCATTATAAAATTTGAGAATTTCTTAAGAAATTAAATTTCGTACCCTTAGTATTGAAATATAACTCACAGCTTTAAAATAATAAATGTAGTGCTTATTTGTATGAATTTAGCTAAAATAAATCTATTATTTTAGCTTATATAGTTGATTGTTCTTTTCATTTTAGTATTATCTTCAAGGTGAATTAGATAAAACAATTCAAGTTTAATTAATTTAGATCTGAATTAGCAATAAATTATGCTTAACTTGGCACAAAATAGAAGAAATTATATATATGAATTTAAATTTGAGTAATAGGAATGGTTTAAGATAGAAAAAGAGCATTGAGACTTTATATAGAGGTTATACAATTGTAGTAGATAATTGAAACTTATGAGAGAATATTTTCTTTAAATTTGAATTATTTACAAAATTAAAAGCTACGTATAATAAAATAAAAGCACAATGAAAGTATAAAGTAACCATAAGTAATAGAATTATAAATTAAAGCTTATTTTTAACGATAAACCAAAATTTATATTTCTAATATTTATTTATTTCTTGATCTGTAAACATATTTCATTGTTTCCTTTATTTAAAAGTTTTATCATTCTTAGTCCATAAAAGTTAGGTTTCATAAAAATTAAGCATTTATATATTATCTGGCTTGTTAAAAGGTGATAATCTGCTATGAGTCTTAAAGTTATTTTAGTTTTTCATTAGTTTCTTGATGTTATTTTGATGTATATATTTATCTGGTCAATATAGAGTTTCTTTTACATGATATAAGCTAATAGCTTTGAAGTTAAATTTAAACTTAGATTCTACAAATTTCTTCAAATTTTCTTTATTTTATATATTGAAGTAGCTATTTTAGTTTATCCCTGTCTAACTAATTTATATTAGGACTATGATATTTAAGTAATACTTATTAAGAAGAAAGTACATGAACTGAAGGTATTTGCAAATAAATTAGATATTTAATTATATTAATACTTTTCGTTAGTTGCTTCAACAAATAACTTACTACCTGCGATAAGGATATATAAGAAGTTATTTTCTTAGTAAAAACAGTTCCCTTGGCATATATGAAGACATTGAATTTGCTTTTAGCACAATAAAAGTAGGCCTAAGCTATATAATTCGGATAATTTGAGTAGATTTTAGTAATAACTCTTTAGCTTTTATAATGAAAACTAACTAATATAAGAGGAAATAGAATATAAGGCCCAAATATGGAAATAGATAACAGAAAGATTTAAATCAACTTAGACTACTCTTATCATTCTGTCAATAAGTCTTATAATAGAAGTAAACTTAATTAAATGATTTATATTTAGAGGAGTATATAGGAATAGTAACTTCCTTAGCTATTTATGAAGGAAATGAGAAGATTATTTGTCATGAATAAGAGTACATATATAAATCTTAGATTAATTTATTTAATTTAATGTTTAATATAGCATGCTTATCACTGATTAAATTCAGAAGCCCATTCATTTCCTTCTTGCATAAATTATAGTTCCTATGCTTAATTCTAAGGCATATTAAAATTGATATCTGGAAGACCGAATTCATTAATAAAGTCGTCAATGTTTCTATTTTTATTTATTTTTTCTACCAAATCATACCGATCTAAATTAATTTCTTACTTAGACATATAACTGCTGTTTGTACGTAGTTTCATACATGAACTGCTTGTGGGTTTAATTTAAGACCAGCTAAATAGAACTAGATTGCTTTATTGTACTATTTAAGACCCATTTGAGAGATACCTATATTAACCCAAGCTCTTACAAAATTGGGATGCAGTTTTAAAGCTTAGAAATAAGGTTCCAAACTTAGTTAGCTATCTCCGTTATTTGCTAAAGTTGCTCCTAACTTATTTCACATTGAGTATTCGTTAGGTCTTTACTCAAGAGCTGCTCTAAAATGCTTTTCAGCGTTTTCATACGATCTGTTCATGAATTATAGTACTGCAGCAGCTATGTGTAAATCAGCATCTGTTGGATTCATGAGTAAAGCTCTCTGAAAAAGATCTACAAGAAATTAATTATCAGGAGGATGGGGAATTTCTAAACCTTCTAATGAAGAATAATCAGGATGATTTTGAAGCCATTTATGAAGGCAACTCATTGCTTGAGCTTCATCAAACTCATTAGTGCAAGAAATACCTAATTACAACAATGATTCCAAATTATAAGGATCACATTCAAGCCCCTTTAATAATGCTTATACTGCTTTAAAATCATCATCATTTTCAGCATGAAGTTGTCCAAGTAATCTCCAACATTCTGAATTGTTAGGATTTTTTTATATAGCTGCTTCTAAAGCTAGAATAGCTTCATTAATATTTCTTTCTTAATGCTTCTGTTTTGCTATTTCATAAGGATTTAGAGACTCACTATATGGGTTATCATTAGCGAATTGATATTCTTATTTATTTTATGAGGCCGTAAACTATTCACTTGCTTCTTACCATGCTTGACGAAAAGCAGCATCAATGTCTTCCGCATTTTCGCTTTCATTCCATACATCTTCCATTTGCTAAGATAAAAATTACTCAGCATTTTAGCTTTCTTCCCAGGCTTTTTCTAGATTATTTTGTCTTTCTTCTTATGATCATATCTATTCAAACTGCTTTACTTGCTCAGATTCTTTTCATATGTTTTCAAATTCCTGAAATTTTTCTTCAAAAGTAATTCCTTTGGCATTTTAATTTTCAAGAAGTTCGTTTCCTTTAATTTCTAGTTCTCCTGTATTCAGCTTGGATAAAAATTGAGCGAATTAAGAGTTTTTAAATTTAGGGTCCTACTGCTAGTTCAAAACATTTAAGATAGATTGAGAAGTTTACTTTATTCTCATTTAGTCTTCTTAATTCTCTCTTTAAACTCTATTCTCACTTTCTTCAAAGGCTTGGTCAAGATTTCTCATCTATTAACTTTCTTTCCAGGCAGATTCTAATTACTTCTACTCCATTTATGGAGCTTATCTCCAAGCTTCTTCCATTCTTTACATCTCGCGCATCCACAACATTTCTTGAGGAGGCATCTTTTCTCTCCAAGCCGCTTCTAATTCATTCGCATTTTCCCAAGATTCTTAAAATTAAGGATGAAACTATGGATTCATAAGCATTTAGGGTGGTAATTACTCAAATTCTTATCCAGGCATAAAAAATCTATGATCAACGAACTATTAATTACCTTAAGCAAATTTGTTAATAACCTATCCTAATGCATTTGCCTGAGAAGAACCATCCGGGTTACAAGGACCACCAGTGAAAACATTTCTAGTGAATTGGGCCATTCCAGATTATATAAATAAAATAGAAAATCCAGAAAATAGTTAATATGCTAAGGAAATTAAAGCTAATAAACTCACTAAACCTTACTTTAAACTACCTAACTAACAAAAATTAATAGACTAAGTGCTTTATTTAATAATCTACTTATACTTAGAATTTTCGTTAGAAGTAATGTTATTGAGTGAAAGAAATGTTAGTAGGCAAAATTTGATAATCACGGTAAAAATTAGGTTTTTTATCTTGTCCTACTTTAGAAAAACTGATAATATGATAAAGAGGAGAATAGATATGCATTTAGTTTATTTAAATGAAATCTTTATTAGTTTATGTAATTGCTACTAGTAGCTGCTCCTCACTTTTAATACTTTTATTTTACCTAATGGATGAAAAATATTAACTACTAATTCAATACTAACTTCATTTGTAGCTTTGAAGGATTAGAAATAGCTATAAATGCATATCTAAGGGTAGAGATGCTTTAATTTAATAAAAGAGCAAAGAGAGTGCTGTGAGTATGAGAGTAAAGGAGGTTACTAATATTTTAATTATAAGTATTAATTAATTAAAGGGCTCAAGAATTATTTGTATCATCAGTCTTTTCTCTTCAGAATTACTACCACTAAGTAATATTTATATCCCTTATTATTAATCTACCATCCTCTCATATATCGGAAATCAAATGAGCAGATAACAAAAAATGGCAAAGTTCTAATTTTCTTTAATTACAGGCTGAAAAATAATGTGTATTTATAAGTAAAATAAGATTTTAGAGAAATAATAGTCCCAAGATTTGAATGATTAATACCTATTAAAGTATAAAATTAATCTTGAAATAGCTAGTTTAATTAAAAACGACTTCAGTTTAAATAAGTTTATCTCCTCAATCACGTATAAATATGGAAAAGAATTTCATGGATATCAGCTAGCAACAACACTCCAACAAAACTAGCAGGGTAAAAGTTCCTCAACATGCTATTTAGTAAGCTAGAAATTCTGAGTTGGTTTAGTAAAATTAACCTTTCTTGTAGTCAACTTTGTGTGTAGGCTAAGAGTTGAAGTAAACTGACTCAGCTGTTTTTTATAATTAATGGGCCCCTTAGGATAATTCTACGTAAAGCTCTCTTAGCTTTATAAACTCTATTTCTTCTTGTAATATTGGACAAATTCCTGAGGCTTAACTACCAGTTAAAAACGAAAAAAAGGAAAGTGAAAAAATGCAGTAAAGTTGTTTAAACAATAACAAGTAAAGAAAAAGGAAACAAAGAAGCGAAAGTGTGGAAGGAGTTCCTATTTCCATTCCAAGAGCTTTCTACGGTTATAACTTAAATAATAGACTAAAAAAGTAAAAAAAGTGATCAACAGAAGAAGATCAGCTGCTACTTTAGCTTAAAACAAGTAATAAGTAATTTTCATGGCAAGAAATTGCTGATTTCATTAATAAAGAAATTCACGGTCAAAAAACAGTCAGAAAAGGAAAAATGGCAAGAGAGAGGTGGAATAATCATGTAGATCCAAATTTAAAAAGTAATTTTATTATTTTAGAGGGAAATTGAACCTGGGAAGAAGATAAAATTATACTAACATCTTACTAGTAGAAAGGCGCTAAATGAGCTGAAATAACGAAACTTCTTCAAGGAAGGAATGAGAATTAAGTAAGAAACAGAGGAAAAATAATTATTAAGTAGCTTTAAGACTTCAATTAATAATAGCTTAAGAAAAGAAAGATTAAACATGAGAAATAAAGTGAAATTCCTATTTCAAAGTATTTATTTAATTTTAGGAGTTTTATTTCATCAGAAGTAAATAAGAATTAAATGGAATGCAAAACGTTTTCTGCTCCTTATATATATGACTATGACTATCAATAGTTATAAGCACAAATACCTTGTTAAAACTTTCCTCCTTTTAGTTTATTAGGTTATCAAACTAACTATTACTATGGTCAGGATAAAAATGCATAATTTCCATTTTACTACAACCTTTAAGAATAGTAGTTATAATAGTCTAATTCATTCCAAATTTAGTAAAATGGAAACTTAAATGAAATAAAGGAATCATAAAGTAGTTTAGGCTTTGATATGAATTCTTCCCTTATGTGTACTTATTCTATGCCTGTTTTCAACTAAACTTACAATGATAGCATGCTAGGAAGCAACAATTTTTGTGGATGGCCAACTGGAAGTACTTAGTTTTTATAAAAAGCTTAAAATTTTAAAGAAAAAACTACTTGCGGAAAGTCAGAGAATAGTGATAACTGAGATAAAGATATTTGTCCATTAATATTTTATTTAAGTATTAATATTTAAGCAATTTTCAGTAATACTGTTATATAAACTTAACTATTACAGTTTCATCACGCTAAATATAAAAAGTTTTACTATATTTCTATATTCCCTTTTCATTTAGTCAGTTTAAAATATAATTTTATCTAACTGCTAGTTCGTTTTGCCAGTCTTTTTAAACTGTTGAATTTTTTGGAAAATAAGGAAATTTTCGTTCTCTGAATCATTTCTTTAAGGTATATTTTACATTCTTTTTGGAATATCTTTAAAAGTTAGAGATCATGTCAGTATCTTTTTAAAATTGATTAAGCATTCTTATTAAGGATAGTTATTATTTATACAACTCATAAAATACTTTCTACAACCTTTAATATCTATTTGCAATATTTAAGCATATCTTTATTAAATTTTATTTATACTTTTAGCTCTTTTTCTGTATAACCAGAACACTAGTTGATGCTTTATATAAATGGGTTTTAAAATATCATCTTATTTAAACCTTAGCAATGATATTAGTAGCTACCATTTTATAATTATAGCGTTTATTGCAGTTATTGCCTTTTTTGTCTTTATTTGAATAATTTTTTAAAATAAGCCTAAAATTATAAAATTGGTTAGATACTTTAACTACTATATGGCTATATTAGCTGCTTTTATAGATTTATGGTGCTATTTATTGCTGTTATTAACTATTAAGCGTTTTAGAACTTAAAGAAGTAATAAGTATACAATTAGCTTTAGTCATCTTTAGAAAATAATCATAATTTATAGTAATTTACATCATTCTTGGATAATTCATAAATATCAACCTTCTGCAATTATTACTTCAATCTCCTATAGAAAGCTTTTCCTAAGAGAAGGTACAAGAAAGAATACTGAGGCAACTCAAAAGAAAGCCCAAAACAAAAGCATTAATAGATATAAATAGCATTTACTTATTTAATTAATATAACTTGCTTGATTTTATTAATATAAGTTAGTTATAGCCATCATTCTAAGCTAGTATTATAGCAAAGCATTTTGGCTTTTATAAATGTAGAAGAAGTTACTTTTATATAAACTTTTATTTAACATTTACATTTATCTTATATATTTATTAAAGCTAAATTACCCAGTTTTTGAAAGGGTTTTAATAAAATAGAAATAATAAAAGTCCTATGGATATGATAATGTTATAACTTTATTATTAAAAAGAAGCTAATTCATAGATATATTACTTAGCTGCTAATTTGTATAGTTTAAATATAATGTACTATGCATGATAATTCAATTACTCATCTATTTAAAATAACTTAAAGGGATTTTATATCAATTTAAATTATCAAATCTGGTATTAATAATAGCACCTAAAAAGTCATGCTTGTTAATAAAAATGAAAAAATAAAATATTCAGTAGCAGGCTGGAGAAACAGAAGAACAGTAATAAGCGTATTTGTTGTTGGATGAAAAGCATAGATAAGAGATGATGAATATTGAATAGTAAACTTAAGCATTTAACGAGAAAGCTCTTTAATTAGGCATGACTGAATAAATGGAAGATAATCCAGGCTGTTTAGGAAATTGCTATAAATGTTGCCTTACATCGTGTGGAAGTTGTATTAAGATATTGTGTTGCTTATGCTCAATGTTTAACTGTGGACCTATTAAAGTAATCGAACAAGGTAATCATGGAATTTTAAAGCAATTTGGGAAATTTAAATTGATTTAAGGACCAGGAATGTATATATATAACTACTGTACAGAGGAATATATAGACATTAATACTAGAGTAATGTCTTAAGATGTTTCTGCTTAAAGCATAATGACCAATGATTTTGTGAATATAAAGATAGATGCTATTGTTTACTGAAAAATAATTGACCCTAAGAAAGCTATTTTCAAAGTCTAGCAACTTAAATTGGCAATTGGTTGCGTTACTTTAGGCACAATCAAGAAAGTAATTGCTAAATTTGAGCTATAAGCAGTTCTTAGCTAGAGAAAAATAATTGACTAAGCCTTAAAGGATTTAATAGATAAAAAAACAGAATTTTGAGGAGTTTAAATAATAAGTATTGAAACTAAATTTATTCAGCTACCTTAATCAATGTAACGAGCTTTGGCTATAGTCGCCGAATCCTAAAAAGAGAAAGAGTCAAAACTTATACAAGCAAAAGGAAATTTAGAGGCTGCAACAGTCATGCGACAAGCAGCAGACGAAATGTCTAAAAATCCAGTTACTATCTAGTTGCACTACTTCGAAATTATGAAAATGATTGCAAAAAACAACTCAGAGACGGTTATAGTTCCTGACATTTTTTTGAATATGATAGGGGGATCAGGAATGGCTAAAGCTTTCAACCCTTGAAAAACTCTTTATACTATAAACTTATTTTTACCTTCAAATTTCTAATTACTTGAATCTTAACTGGAAAGACTACATTTAATACTTAGTAATAATTAAAAGAGAAATTTACAATCAATGCTAGATTATCATCTACAATATGTAGATTTTTAATTCTGCAAACAATATTGAATCAATTTAAATAGCAATATCAACCTTTTAAAGCCTTAATTTTAAATTCCAATTATAGAAAAGATTCAAGAGGAAAGAAGAAATTTTTAGTTAGTATATAAATATCATAATAGATTCAATTCATTATAGCAAGTACCACCAATATTGAAGAAACAAAAGAATTGGAGTAGTAAGAATTAACTAGAGGTTTATAATAAACTTACATAAACTCTTATGCTTAACATAATATACATGAAATAAACTATAAGTAGTTTAGTTATGTCCCAATACTCAAAATATTGAGACTTTTTTATCTTTTATTATTATTATTATAGCAAAATACCTTATACTAGTATAATTACCTTCTAAGTTCTAGAAGTTTATCTACTTTTATGTGTATTTCATTGACTAAATTAACTAATTTCCTTTCTTATTAGTTATTCCCTAATTTTATATTCTTTAGTTCAATACTCTTCGCTTTATATCATCTTTTTGAGTTATACTTTTAAATTATTAATCTTATGCATTTAGAACTTTTTAAACCTATCAGGCTTTGTAGCTGAAGTGTTAAATCATAAGGAAGGTAAGATAATTAAAGGAAGGTTAGAGAGGAATATAAAGGTAGAAAGAGTTAAATGCTTAGTAAATAAGTAAAAGGTATAATTAAACTATAAAGAATATAAATGGGTACATTAATTCCTAAATGTGAAGAAGGCACTTAAATATCACCTTTACTCCTTTAAAAATTGGAACATTGCTTCTAGTAAATCGATACAAGTGGAGAAAAAATAATAGACGAGCAAAAAACTCTCAAAGTAACTTTTTTTATTATAGTGATGGGGAGGGAGATTCGCTAAAATAAATACAAAAGCTATGTTTGATAATATTGATAAATAGCGAAAAAGAAAAATTACTTAAGAAGATTGAATTAATTTTTGGGCTTCTGTGAAGCATTAAGGACATAGTGAAGAAGAAATCTTAATTGAGCTTGAAGCTTTAGAAAATAAAGAGTCATGGGTTCAATTTTTAGAAACTGTTCATGCTGATACAACAGAAATGTCTAAAAATTTCTGCGAGAATTACCAGAGAAAACTTTCTCAACATGAATATGAAAAAAATAATTCAAAAGAAGAGATTGAAAGTACTGAAAATATAAGAAAAAAATCAGGGCAAGAAGAAGAGCTTAAATCAGTAGAAGAAGAAAATTATCGATAGCAAGAAGAGAGACAACAGTCTCCTATACTAAAAGGAGAAGAAGGATAACAGGTAATGTCTTAATAAATAAGTAGGTTAAAAGAAAAAGTATTCTTGTCGATAATAAAGAGAAAGAGAAAGGAACAGAAGTAAATTCTCCAAAGAACGTTCAGTTTATAAGTCCTCAATAAAAAGCTTAATAAAATTAATTGAAATATAATCATACGCTAACTCAAATATGCTAGCTATTCTTTTATTAATCATTATATTAATTTATAAAGGTTTACTTAAGGAATTGTCTAATCTAGTAAATTTAATTTATAAACATTAATTGCAAAACCAAAAAATTTAGAGATTTCTTTCATTATTCAATCTGAAGATACTAATTAGATGTTTAGTAATAGAAAAAAGATTCCAAACTTTTTGATTTTATTTGTTAATTTCAGTATCAAGTTTTAACCGGTTGGAAGATAGACTGCTATAATGTGATTCAAACTTACTCTCATGAACAGACTTTAATTATAATGTTTATATGAGAAACCTAAAATTAGTTAGCTTATTACTTTAAGGTTATTAATGCAGAATTTAAGGAAATATTGTAAATGAACCTCAATGAAAGGCCAAATAACTATATGTAGATTAAATTTATATAGTTAAGTCTAAAGGTTTAATTATTTTCTTAAGCTCGAAGTTCATACTGATACTAATCGATTCATTAAAATCTAGCTAAGTTCTTCAATTCTAAAAATGTATTAGTAATATTTTCAAGCAAATATGAACATTATTAAACAGGTTACTTTCATAAAATATCTTATCAATATACACCTAAAGAAAATTATACACTTAAATTAAGCTATTTCTATATCTAAATAATCAAGTTACTTCTATAATAAAAAGCTATTATATTTATAAATAAATTCGATTATAGAGCGCGTAGCACTCTCGTTGGTGCGCAGCTCTTTAAATTAATTTTATTTAATGTCGAAAAATTATTTTATTTATCTCTCTAACCTTTTTCTCTTCCTGCGGTACGTCCCTTTAATTTTACCTTTCAAAGAATAGGATGCAATACGCGATTACGGGTACATTTCCCCGACCTATGATGAAGAAAGTTTCCTCCTAGCATTCAGAGTAATCCAGCTGGCCGCATCTTCCTTCTCTTGTTATTGATTTCTCTTCTTCCGATTTATCCTCCGTCCGCGCTCATTTTTTTGTTGTCTTGCTGGGCCTCCAAGCAGCATTCGAGGGAGAAGGCTTTCAACCCTATTTAAATTATATAATATAATAAATCACACTTTTTTCAAACTTGGAGTATAGCAAATAGCCCTTATTATAGATAATATCTTATTTATAAATATATAGAAAATAGAATAAACTTAAACACCCTGCTATTGTAACTTTAGTCTTTTTAATTTATAAGAAATAGCAAGAGAATAAAGAATATAAGGATTTAGCATCTCTTTATGTTTAATTGTTTTATACGCTAATTTATTTATTTGACCTATTTATAATTAATCGGATACCTCTTTATCTCAATTAAAATTAAAAATAACGATATAATAGATTCTATATAAATGACTAGTTTTGACTAAAGTAGATTTATAGTACTTTATCTTCTAACTAAGTTAGAAATTTTCTATGTTTACCTAACCTACTTTATATGTAAGTCTTTATATACAGTATATTAATTTTGAACTATCCTAATGTTATTGTTTAGTTATATTTCATGAAATGTAATATGTCCAAATTAATACCAGTCCTATGTACTTTACTCTGAATTATAAACTTTATATTCCTACATATTTACTAAAAGCAATCCATATTAACTATTATTAAGATTTAGTGATAAAATAGTAATTAATAATAATGAAAGAAAGTATTGCACAATTCAAAAGGAGTTTAGCAATTAGATAATTAAAGTATTCTAAACTAAAGCTTAAAAATAAGCAATATGTTTATAGCCAAAACATAGTATAAGAAATAATAATTAGCTATAAGCTTTCCTAAATATAAAGTTCTAATAAGATATCCATAACTATCTATATAAATGGAAAGTAACTAAATATTTCATAATAGAGTAATCATCAATACTTATCCATAATGTGCTAACACTTTAGATAATATAGCTAGATAAAACCTATAGTGCAAAATGAAGGTTATGAATATAACTAAAGATTTAAGAAAAATAATAAGAGTTGAATATTAGAAGAGCTGTGTAAGTAATTTGATATTATAGTGAATTATAATATAGTAATAATGCTTAAATGCAAATATTAAACTACTTTAATTTTCTAATTTTATATTATATGGAACCTTATCAAGATGAAAATGACCAACTGGAACTTTGACATTACTAATAAATTTCCTATTTCAAAAAAGATTCCTTCGAAATTGGAAGAACCAAGTCTAATTTAGAATGCTAGAATTCGAAAACTATACTCGACTTGAATAGAACTAAGGAAATTTACAATTAAACCAATTAAAAACCTTCTAAAAGTAATTCAAGTTTATTCCTAAATGAAGAATCATAGCTAAAAAAATAGCGATCTAAAGAAACTTCTTAATCTCTTATAATAAGCGAAGAGGACGATGAGAGCTATAATGGAATGAATAACTAGGAATAAGGTAAAAGAAAAAAGAAGAAAAAAGATAGCAAAAAAAAGGAAAAGTTTAGAGAAGTAAGCATAAAGCCAAGAAAGGAAGAAAAATAAATCCCTCTTAAAGCGAGAATGTCTACTTTTCTTAATGTCACAGAAGAAATGATTACTCCTTTGTAGTTAAGTAGAAACTCTTCAAATCAGATTTCTAAACTTGATTTACTTAAAGAAAGCTAAATTAATCAGCAGGACTAAAATAGCTAAGCAAACAAAAATAAAATTTAGTTCTTTACCTAAAAGTTATAAAAGTAAGATTCTAAGTTATGAGTTAATTAAGCTTAATAAGATTATAAGATTTAATCAAGGTAATCTCCACGCAATAACAAGGCACAATAAAATTCCTTTCTAGACGCAGGTAAAATACCTTTTTATTAAAAGTTGAAATCAATCAAAAACCAGTAGAAGCAAACTTAATCAGAAGCCTTTTTGAAACCTTAAAGAGTGGAATAAAATAAAAGTTTTGATCTTGGTAGTCTAGTATTAAAAAAGTAAAAGCTCAAAAGATCTAAAAAGCAATCAGAAGGAAACTTAGCTATTCAGCAAAGCTGATTAGAATCTTCCTCAGTTAAAAAAAAGTATAAAAATGTGAAGCTAAAGAAGTAAAAATATTAATAGGAAAGGGAATAAAATTGAATTGTTCATCCTTCTAAGAGTGAATTTTTAATGTATGGAATGCCTTTTCAGAAATATACCAAAAATATTCTTTAAGATCCTTTAATCTTGTTCACTACTCTTAAAGATGAAATGTAAGTTCTAGTAAAAAACGTGTGATCATTCTTAGGTTACATGTAATAATCACAATTGTTAAAAGAAGTTAATGTCGACGGTCTTTTTACTATTATAAGATCAGAAAGATAACAAAGTTTTAATTTAAAATTCGAAGAAGCAATAGCATTAGTAAAGGAATTAGGAGTTTAGTTAGACAAAGGTATGAATATTATATTTAGAATTTGCATCAAGATACAAAAATTGAACTAGATTAGAACCTCCCAATTTAGAAGTCCAGTATATTTGAAATGAAGTTGAAGCACTAGAATTTAATATGAATGCTATGGATCCTGTTGTACATTTTTTCTCTACAAGGACTTAATAATTCGCTGTGCAAAAGAAAGAAAATTTTGAATTAGACATAACGAAGACAAGGCTTATATTCTAATACCTAGCAAGAGCTAGATTTTTAATTTCATAATTATCCTCTGAAGCGAAGTTTCATGTTCAACATTAATATGAAAGAGGAACATGAATAAGACATGCTTTATAAAGCATACCTTTATAAGAAACATTTAAGACATTTGCTGCACGATCTCTAGAATAAAATAACACAGAAAGAGAACTGCTTAAAACTGCAAATCTAGCACTTACAAAAAAGTTCAACATTAAAAATTAGCCAATAGACAAGCGATAATTTAAGCTTAAGTCTGAATAGAAATAATTTATCGATATTACGATAAAAAATAAGTTTTAAGATAAAATGACAATTCCAGTACTCTCTACAAAGAAATCCAAAATGGAAGAAAAATTATTTACGAATATATCAAACTTTTATGGAGATAGATTCAATTAAGAGAATATTTCATATTCATAAATGCTTAATATGAAAAAATCTTAATACTCTCAAAAAAGTACTCATCAACGATGAAAAATGGTGGACAAAGCTCTAGTAATAGGATAAAATATGTGCGGTCCTGAAGTGAAATCTGCTTTGAAGCAATTATAAATTTAGAGATAGATGCTTACAGAAATTTCTACTACTCAAAAATCTTCTAAGAGAAAATAATTAAATTATCAACTGAAGATTTGAAGATGTATAGGATATTTAATATATTTGTTTATAACCCCTTATTTTTGAAACTTCATCTTATTTAAATATTCGAGTAGAACTATCTTTTAATAGTTTAATAACTTCGAGTTATTTTGAAAAATATATGAATCATTTGACTTAATTAAGGTATGATTACTAATAAACCTCAATGTTTCAAATAATAATTTGTATTTCGTCATTTCTGCTATCTTTCACTTAAATAGCTAAGAGATACTAGAAGATATAATAATTTTACTTTTGGAAAATACAGTTCTATATGTTCTCTTTTTATTAATATTTCTATATTTATAGTTTATATGCTTTAATTGGAAAATCTTTGCATTGATATATTATCTTTAATATCCGTTTAATTAATTATGATATACTATAAAATAAGCCTTAATTAAAGAACCTGATGGAAATATATCCTAAATGATCTACTTAAGAACAAATAGAAAAGATGGAATAAGAGCTTAATGACAGGAAGACGAGTTAAATTTGATTAAGCAAGAAGGAAATACAAACTAAAATCAAAAGTTAAAATAATGGTTCGTGTTTAACTTAAGAATAGTAGAGCCTCGCTAATTTATTATTATTATAGCTATCACTATAGAGAGCAGTTAATATTAATGTTTTAATTTAATTATCAATTTTTTATTTTACTCTAAAAGAGTATATTTAATAGTCTTATTGCTTCAACTATGAAAGTTTTAATTATCTGATTATATAAATTTAGCTTAGATAATCAAAGCATATTCGCTAAACTTATGTTTCTTTAAATTTTAGCAATATTTAAGTAATAAATCTGTTATGTTTTCTTATTTCCTTTTCTATACAGAAAGAAAATAAATAGCTTTTAATTTAAATTAAGATAATAATTAATTTGAATTAGAGATATATAACAGGTCAGTAACACTTATAGAACTATAAAGGATAACTAATAAATAAATACCTAGAATTAAATAAGTTTGGCTTATTTTATAGAATTATATTTAAATCTATCTTATTACTCTAAAATGTAAGTATATTAGCTAATATAACTGATAACTTTATTTTTTTGAGGTACTAATATGAGATATTAAGCTTAACATAATTTGAATTTCATTCTACTTGAAGGGATTTTTATAATGCTTATCTGTAAACCAATCAACTTTCTATAAAATATGCTAAAGCAAATAAACTACTAGCATCTTTAAAAGCAATACTAATGCTTAGATCTTTAAATTATTTTTATTAACTTTAAATTAGAGAGTTTTAGTCTCTTTGCAAAAATAAATAAGCTTAAAGATGATTAAAGAAATTTAGCTTTAACAGTGAATAATGTAGAAGTAAAAGTATTAAAGTTATCATTCCTTCATGAAGGTGAAATTTATGCTTTTGGTATGTGTAAATTTGTCAAATCCATATTTGCTAAGAGAAAAGCCTTTTCCACTTTCCTTAATACCAATCCAAGGAAGTGTTGGATCTACATTGTCACATCTGTTCATGTAAACTGTTCCTGATTCGAGTCTGCTGGCAATTTCTAAAGCTCTCTATTTATTGCTTGTATAAATACCATTAGTCAATCCAAAATCGCATTTGTTTATTTTTTAAATTGCTTCTTCGTCATTCATTACTTCATAAACTTGCATTACAGGTCCAAAAGTTTCTTCACTAAATAATTTGCAGTTTTCTGGTATGTCTACAACAACTGCAGGCTCTAAAAAGCATGCTCCATTTTAAAGAAACACTCCCTTTCCTCCTGTAAGCACTTTTGCTCCTTTACTTTAAGCTTCTTTGAGTTTTTCTTCGATTTCTAATACTTTAGCTTTATCAAGAGTTCCAAGAGTAGTCTTTGGGTCCATAGGATCACCAATAACATACCCTTTAGCTTTAGCAATTGCGCCTTCAACAAACTACTTATAATATTTAGTATGAACATAAACTCTTTCAACGCTACAGCATCCTTAACCTGTGTTATAATAAGCTCCATCTTAAAGAGAATCAACGGCTAATTCAATATCATTGTTTAAAATTTCATCTGTTACATACATTCCATCTTTTCCTCCAAGTTCTAGAATGCAATCTAAAATGGTATGAACTGTACTTATATTAGCCATTGCTTAATAATCTATGCTTGAAACTACAGAATTCAATTATTTACCAGAAGCGACTGATCCAGTCAAAGTAACTAAATCTATATCCAAATTTTCTTCTTTTAAGTATACATTGTAAATATCTTATGCTGGTATCTAAAAATTCTGTACTAAATATTCAGGAGCACCAGCATATTTAAATGCCTACTCAAAGTGTTCTCCACATAAAGGAGTAGATTTACTGTGCTTTAAAAGGATGGAATTTCCTGCTAAAACTGCGGAGTATAAATGATTTCCAACACACAATAGGGGATAATTAAAAGGAGCTAGAATTAATACTGTTCCTACAGGCTCTCTTTATATTGATAAGAATCGAGTGCTTGATTATTTTATTACTTTTTCTCCCAAAGCCTCAGGTGCCATTACTATCATTGTCTTTGCTCTGAAAATTAACCCTTTAACTTCATTTTGACTTTAAACAATCGGCTTTCCCATTGACATTGTTATGTCCTATGCCACTTGCTGAGAATTTTAGCTGAACCATTCTAAACTCTTTCTACAAATTTCAATTCGATCTTATAAAGTTGTTTCGCTGAAAAATTTAAGCTAGGCCATATGTGCTTTCGTTACCATTTCCAAACCTTCCTTGGGATCTATTAATTTTATATTTTTAACAAGCTAGCCATTGAAAGTACTTTTAAGAGGGAATGTTCTAGCAGCTGAAAAATATTTAGAGAGTCGAGGAATTTAACTAAGCATATTTAATAATTAAAAATGAATTTTAATATCAACTCACAATTAAAAGTAATACAGTTTATTCACATTTACATTTCTTCATACTCCTCTGCATTTTATAAAGCTCCATTCTAACTTGGATAGTAATAAGTTAATTTCCTTTGAAACTAATTTTGCTATTGAAAAACATTGTCAGAGCCAGATTCCTATATTAGATGTGGACATGGTGACATTGATCCTAATGGAATATCATTAACTTCTCCAAACTACCTTTTTATTTCTTTCTTAAGCGCTTTATTTTCACTATTGGGATTTTCCCAATATGAGGGAATAGTTTATTAAGAGTATAAGTAGCTTTCATTAGATTGCTAAAAGTTATCTTGTCTTTATTAAGAGGATAAAAGTGAAGTTTAATAATTGGACTGCTGTTGGATATACGAATTATTTGGTGTTAACATTTATTACTGTTAATACAGAGCTCCAAAGTAAGGCGTCTGCAGAAATTCCCTTTCCTTCAATGCGATTTTTTCTTCCTAGGTATGATTAATAAAATTTTTTTCATTTTAATTTTCATTACTCATCTCCACTTGAAAAGGTCTCACTTAGTTCATATACAGGTACCCATTTAATCTCGTAGCAAGTTCTGAATTTGGAGAAAGATCGTTGCATTAAACTTATTTGAAATTGCTTGGTGACTCATACTAAAGTTTGTTTTCCATGGCGCGGTTTTACATTTTAAAATAGTTTAGAATAAGATTTATTAAATAAGCTTTTAAATACAAATCAAATTTAATTTCAAACACATTTTATTTCTACTCTACTAGCTTTAATATCTTACTTTACTATTTCTACTTCCATTCACTTATTTATTTTGCTTAGTGTGCATATTTATTTAAATCGACTTAACTGCGAAATTTGCTAGAGCTAGTTAATTAGGATTTATAACTTTATTTAACTTAGAGTGATAGGCGAATTATAGGCTGCTTTATATGGAAAGTAAGTGCAGAGTTAGAAGCTTACAGACATTTAGAGTTTAAATCTAATTTATAATTAGACAAACCAAATTAATAATCCATTATACTTCACGTCTGCTTTATTTAAGCAATTAGAAACAGAACCATACATACACTACTAATTCCACTATTTTGCTGGATTTTTGTATTATAAGCATATGGATTTATAAGAAATGCTATTGTGAATGTATGCAAATCTTATAGCTAATCTTCATTTGTACCAAAATTAAGTGTTTAAGTAAGAAGTTTAGATATATATTTCTAATTTAATTAGCTTTTCTGGCAATACATTCAAGAACATGGTATAATATTTAAAAGAGACAGCTTAATTAAAATCGCATAGTTAGATCAAGCATATATCTTATATATCATAAAAGATAAACCAAAGAAGCGTTATTAGTGAAAAATTTAAAGGAATTTCTGGTGATTTAGTATGATATATAATAAATTAAGTATAAATAAGCCAGCTCAATAGGAAGAAATATAAGTGAACAGTATGATTTAAATTTTAAATTATAAATAAACATGGAAAACGAGAGAATATCTGAGGCTTTAGATTGCTTTAAATCATTTCTGAATGGAGGGTAAGATGAACTTATATAAGAGGTGTTTAAACTAATAGATGTAGATAATAGTGGCTCAATTAACTTAGAAAAACTTAAATTAGCTTTAAAAGCTATGAAGAATGAGGGTAATTCTGAGGAAAAAGCTCAACTCTTTTTTAGTGAAATTCACAAAAATAAGGAAGGAAATATTTCTCAAGAAGAACTTTTAAGTTTTGCCAAAGATCTTAGAGGGTATTGATTAATAGTTGAAGACTAAATTAAGATATTTTTGATCTAATTTCATTAAGTTCTTCAACTTTATTCTTAAAAGCACTGATCAAACTTGTAGAAATATTACTTCATAATTTATAATTAAATTCTACTATCAAAAGTATTTAAAATACGCTTAAACATTTAGCATACTCAGTATTTAACTAATAGTTGTAAAGTAATTTTACAATTAATAGATATAATTATATATAAATCATGCAAATTCACTCACCTTGTTATTAACATTGTTTAAATGATGATCCAGAATGTGATATGTTGCCATAGCGTGGTTGAAATCGTTTTTCTTGACACATTTACTTACATAATCAGAATCAAAGCCTAATTTTTGAACAATCTCAAGAAGTTTAGCGTCTGCATAAATAAAAATACTTGTTTCAATTTAAATTGAATCTTGCAGTAAATTCTTTGTGTCTTCTTTAGTTGAAATGTCTTCAAATCACTTATCCTTTAATATAGATCTAACAGGGATTCTTTGATTTGGATCTAAAATTAGCATTTTAGAAATTAATTCTTTGATCTAAAGATTAATATGCAAACCTTAAGGAAAGCTATATTCACCCGACAAAATGACATATTTTAATTCTTTCAAAGAAGCTGCTTTAAAGGGAACAGTTCCTACTGCCAATTCATATAGAACAACTCCTAGGCCTCATATATCAGAGTTAAAACCTTCATAGCCTTAATCAGCTGCTATTTCAGGTGCTATATAAGAAGGAGTTCCGCATTATCGATGTATTCTTTCACCATAATTCACATATGCTGAAGTTCCAAAATCGCAGATCTTAACAGTTGGATAATAGTGCTTTAAATCTCCTTCAAACTCCTAAACGAACAGAATATTTCCGGGTTTAATATCTCTATGCAAAATTCTATTAAAATGAATACAGTGAGTGGCCTTGATTATTTATCTATAAATATGCTTAATTTATGGCTCAGGTAGTCTATTAATTTACTTTAAAAATTTGCTCAAACTACCTCCAGGACAATATTCCATAACAATCATGATATATTTCTAAGTCTCGAACATTTCAAAACATTTTATTACATTTGCATGGTTTATTCTTCTTAGCATTAAAGCTTCCTGCATTATTCTTTTCTTATGACTTTCATCTCTTATTTTGTTCTTGCTAATAGTCTTTATTGCAACTTGCATACCTGTTATTTTATGTGTTGCTAATGCTACTTTTGCAAATCCTCCTTTTCCAATAAGCTGAATAAAATTATAAAGTTAAGGTGTTGAGATGGGCATTACTCTATTCTTTTCATAATACTTCTATAAATAATTAACTATTTAATTCTTTTCTTCGTTTTTAGCTCCTAAAATCTTATGAATATCATAAGTATGCTCGGGACTGGCTTATAACGACTATTTTGTGCTTACAGTTTTACTTGTATGTTGTAAGGAATTACATCATTTCTAAGCTGATTATGGTCTATTTGTATCTGTTTTTTGACTCTCTAATTCTTGAATACTTTAAATATTAGGAAGTTTGATTAGGTCGTTTTGGTTAATGGTACCTATAGAGGGTTTCCTATCCTTAATTCTTGATTCGACTTTTGGCCGTAAAACTTATTTCTAATTTATTTAGTCTATGGCACTTCCCTATTTCTAGAGATTATTTATTTTTTAAGTGCTAGATTTTTGCTTTAATTACTATATACCTCCAGCAGCATTCGGAGACTAACTTCTATTTCTGTCAGTATTCAGACTCTGCCTTACAACAGAACTTTATCTCGAATGAAATTTAGCTGTAGATTTAGCTCCTTGTCTAACTACTACTGATTTCTCATTTTATCGTTGTGTTATTTATAAGTTCTACTAATTTTTTAATTTCTAGTTCTAGAATCTGAAAACTTATGGAGAATTTTAACCAGAGACACTAGGACTAACAGCTGTACTTCTTGAACCAAACGCATTTTTGCTAACTGCATTATTAATACTGTGCTTATTGCGGGTTTTAACAGGAGAATTTTTATATAAATCTATTTGAACTCTCTAAACAGGTACTTTGTGAACTTTACGTACTTATATCTTGGATTCCATATTTTAATACTTAAATATATTTCCTTACAATTATAACGGCAAATTGAGTTAAGAATATTATTTAGCTCTGAATTATATGAATTTAACTTTATTATTAATTAATTATATATAGATAGTTCATTAAAGGCAATTTAGACTACCAAATCACTCATATGTTATTATTCTTTACATTTATATTTAATGCTTCATTAAGAAGATAGTACTACAAGCTAAGCCATTATTTCTCAAAGCTGATAAAGAAGTAGTAGCTTTCTTAACTTACCATTCTTCTAAAGCATTTTGTATTAGAGATGGTTATGATGATAATTTAAAATGATTTGAACATAAGGATGAGTAATTAACTATTTCTAGTTTAATAACTCTTTACTATTACTTATTTTAAATTTTATTTCTATCATTACCATAAAAGATTGCTAAGTTACTTACTTAAAACTTTTATTTAACAATGTATTAATTTCATTCTATTGCTATTCATACTTAAAATGCTACTTTAAGCCAATCATTTCCTATTGTTTTATCTTAGTCACTTTTAATCTTCTATAGTCAGTTAATTTTTATTATATCCTTTACTAAATTTTGATTTCTTGATGCATAATTTTCAGTAAACTAAATAAAATTGAATGAAGTATCTTATTATATATTGAATCAGAATTATTGCCTAAATAATATTAGCTATTGAAATATAAAGTATACTTTTATAACGAAGAAACACATTATAGCTTGTAATATAAGTTTAATACTTTGAATTAAACCTATCAATTTATAGTTATTTTATTGCTTCTTTTATACTTTATATTCCTCTTTATTTATCAAATATCAATTCTAAACATTGTAGCTATTATAATTTTCTCTGTTATTTTTTCTATTTTTACTTTAAATTGGTTTAATAGTAAGATATAGCTTCAAACCTTAGTCATACTTACTCAATGCTTATTGATTTTTATTAAGTTAACTTATAGTTAATTTTAGTTATTTACTTTCTCATAAAATAAATAATACAGTGTTGGTGAGCCAGATTTATTCATAGCTTAAATAATATAAAATAGCTCTATTTTAAGAGAATAAGAGTTATAACTAAGAGGCATTAGTAAAATCTATGTATATGTAGGAATTAAATTACTTTATTATATCATATATTGCCTTTAAGTTACAATTATCATAATCTCCTTTAATTCTATAGTAAAGAGGTATAATAATTAACAATCGAATTATTAAGAACAATAATAGATTCTATGGTATAAAGCTTTAGATTCGTTTTACTGGAGAAATAACTTAGTTGGTGGAATCTTAGTTTCAGTCTTAATCTAAAATATATATAAAGAATATTATAATTAGATAGCTTATTTCTCATAAATCTCCATTTACTAATCTGTTCAGAGAAATGATGATATCAATGACCATTCTAAGCTTAAACTCTAAAAACTTTCTAATCTTTTAAGAGTGCTTTTATTTTTAACCTTTGAATTGCTTTATAAAATTAAGCTTAAAATTAATAAAAATAATTTAAATTTTGTTTTCTGGATGTATTTTCTTTTTTGATAAGCTAGCTAATTTCTACAAACTAAAGATGGATGTCTTCATTCTTCCGAATTCTACATTCTAACTGATTGAAAATTTTTATAATTTTTTCTTTTCTTTTTGAATTATTTACTTTATTCCTTTGTTCTTTTCCTAATATGCCTAAAAACTATTTTTACGTTAAATTAAGCCTTCTCTTTAATTATAATTGCTATTATTTGGATTTTTATTCTGATAAATAGATTTTTTTAGATTAAAATTTACTAATTTAAGGCTTTTTTTATTAAGATTTTATTTTTTTCCCTTATTATTATCAGTAAACCAAGTTCTTAACTATTCAGAGTTCTTTAAAAAGAAGAAAATAAAAAACTGATCATTTCGTATTGAGTTTTATATATTTTTACTATATTTCACTTATTTTAGCTATCTAAACTTCTGTACCTAAGTCACTAACTAAGTTTAGAGAAAGTCTATTTACTATTTCTATAGTTTCTTTACTTTTTTTATATGCAAATTTGCCTCGAGAAGAGTCGCTAAATTTACATTATAAACTGAGTTTTTCACGATGCTTTGAATGCAGTCGATGTTTTTTCCTCCATTCTACCAATTACTGAATAAAATCTAGTAAAGCTGCTCAAAGAGAAAAAGTTAATTTTTCAAAACGCTACAGAAATCGGCGCAGTCTTTGAAGTTAAATATAGCTTAATCCAACTTATATATGTTAAGCTTTATAACTCCCAAACTTTTCTTAAACTTCTTTTAGTATTTTCAGTAATTTATTTTGAGCTCCTTCTACTCATTAGGTTTATCTCTTATCCATAAGCTAAAAAACACTGAAGACTTTTTATTTTTTACACCTTTGAAGAAAGATTAAATTAAAAGAGCAGCATCATTTTCCACTAGCTTTATCTATTTCTTAAATAGTTCTTCTCCTATAAAGCTTTGAGCATAGGTTGAAAAGTCGTAAAAAACTCCTCTAACTACTGAGATAAGAAGTCCAATAGAGCATTGTGAAACGTATATAAGTAATGTAATCAGAATTCTGCTAAAAGTAACTTCAGCATGTAAATCTCCATATCCTACAGTTGCCATAGTGATTATCATATTCCAAAAGACATTAGCATCATAATTGTACTTAGATTCATAGTTTCTATATAGAAAAGCTTACCTTTCAGTAATTTTTAGGCAGGGATAAAATATTGCTAGAACCAGAGAAAGAAACACTATATTGAAAAATTAAGGATAAGATGCCATCAATTATTTAATATGAAATTTCAAGTTATATCTGCAAACGTTATACTCACAAAGTCTAAAAGCTCTGTAGTCATAATTCACTGGTATAAGCAAAAGTCTTAAAACTACAAATGATCTTAACATAATAAGACATGACAGAATCTCATTGAAAGACATTTAATGCTTTTTTCATAAATCATCTATTGTAAATAACTTGTACATAGTTGAGATTGGAGGTTTAAAGATTGAACAAATTATAATTTCTATGCACATAGGAGTAAAAAGACTCTTACATTATGAAATGGAAGTGTGATAATGCACTAATTGTAAATACTTGTAAAACCAAAGATAAAGCTAATATCTATGAAAGATAAAAATTATTGTGATGACGTCAAAAACTATGATAAGTACTTAAAGTACTAGATTTACATTTTCATACACATAATTATTATCATATAGATATTAATTCTTTATATAAATATCTTACCTCAGCGAATGAAAGAAATATTACTATGAATGCTAAAAAAGCATTCAAAAAATCATATTTTATCAGATTTTATCTTAAAGATCTCATTATTTCTGGATCCGGATTGTAGTTTAATTAAACTTACTTAAATAAATGCTATTTCTACTGATAAGAAAATACTCCTAGTTTTTATTCTTGTTACTCTTGCTGTATACTCAAAAAAGTTTCTTGACTTAACAAATTTTTTCCCTTATGTACTACCTTTGGATATAATTTAGCAGTTAGGATATTAGTCTTACTTTCATTTTAAGGTACTTGATTTTAATCTTCTAAGTTTATTTTTTAATTTTGCTTTTATTAATTTACCTATTAGACTTAGCCATCTAAAGCCTCATTCTCTATAGCTTATTATTTCTGAATTAATTGCTTGCTTTTTTGCAAAATTAGATATAAATTTTTTCACTAACTTTGTTAAAAAACGTTTTATTACTGTGATTCTGCAATTTAATTGTAAGAGTAATTAATTGATTGTTATCTTTTTCTTATCTAATCTTCTAATTATATTTAATTATTTCTTAAAACAAAATTTCCGTTTTTTCTATTATTTTATTTAATTAAGTTGAAAACAGATGCCCAAAGATTTAACTTATTGTCTTTTTATTAATCTTAGCCTTAATCTTTTTTATCTTTTATTTATGTCTGATTTTTGGAGCCAGACTAATTTATTTGCTTTTGAAACTAAATCAAATCTTATCTAAATTCTTCCTAATTTCGTTTTAGTTTTAATTTAAGTTATATAATTTTTGAATCTTCTAGTTGACTTTTTCGATAGTAATAATTGTTTAATTTTCCTTTTAAATCTTTAACATTATTTGCTTATGAGTTTTGATTTTCTTCTTGATTTTATTTTCCTTCTTTTTGAAGTTAATTCATTGTAGTTCTTCACTTTAGATACTCCTTTTTCTGCTCTTTCATCTCTAGTATACTAACTTTTCTATTAATATTCTTAAATTCGTTTTTCCTTTATTTTATTAAATTATAAGTTATATCCATCATGCTATTTCAATTTTTTTGTACATAGTTTGGTGTTTATTCCTCTACTTATTCGAAACCTTCTTGGATCTTTTAATCTTGTTACTTCATCTCTGATTCTAAAATTTCATGGCCTTAAGATATTTCCACAGAATTCTAAGTATCAAGTGTTTTGCTAAGACATTATGCAGGAGGATTGATAGTAGGAATTTTTATCCAATTTTTTTATTTTTTTTAAAGATTAAGTGATTTCTTAGAGTATGACTACTTCTTTTTCACTTTCCTATTTTTAACTTACTAGTTTTTGCTTTACTCTTCCATTTTATATTTACCCCTTTTATTTCCTAAAGCTTTAAAGCTTTAGATTTCAATTTACTTAAAATAATTTTAAAGTTTTTCAAGCTGAATACCTTGCAGCATTCTTACAAATATATACAATTAATAATAAACAGAAATATCTTGGCATTTATAAAATATCTTGATTAGACCTTGATATATAGAATTCCGATATTGCCTTTAATATTTTAAAGGCTTCTAGAATTCTTTTATTAATCATAAATTATGCTAAAAATATGACTTTTTAACTCTGCATTCAATAGTTAGAAACAATATAGCGTTAATATTTGCTTATGAACTTTCATGTAATTATTGAGTGTTTTTTTGATTTTAATTTACCTTAATTTTGAATATTATCATTGACAAATTTAATTATCACTTAAATTTAAGTTCTTAACAAATTGACTGTAAAAGAAGCTCCGCTCCCTTCCTCTTGAGCTAATAGGTTAGGAACAACATCTACTTCCAGATTTAAAGACTTTAACGCTCCCTTTAAATAACCACTTGCCAATTACAAAATAGCCATGTTAAACTTTTAATTTTCTGCTACTGAGCTATTATGATATATTCATTTAAACTTATTATCTTCTATTTGATACATCTCTTCATAGTTTGTTCTCAAACGATCTGCATTTTTTCCTCAGGTATAAGCCCATAAATCCTTACATACGTATTTAACTATATCCAAAGGCTGAGTTAATTTACTTCTATTTTTACTTAGCAAGGTCGCTACTTTCATTCCAAGATTCTAGCCCAGCTTTTTAAGATCATTTATTTTTTCCTGCTCTAAGTTTATATCTAGTTTTTTAAATCCAGTTTCAATATCGTCATTTGCAAAAAGGCAGTTTCTTACACACTCTCCTATTAAGAGAGTCAAAGTGATATCAGGAATCTTATCATCTGTTTTTTCCATTTTAGTTATTTTAATTAAATCCTTATTCATATTAATTAAACTATCAGCTATACTTACTATCTCTTCCCTTTCTCTATTCTTACCTTTTATTCCCTTTAAGGCCACTAAGTCTTTATTCAAAATTTTTTACTATTCCACTATCTTTAGTTCTTTTCAAAGAATGGAGACTTATAATAACTATAGTGATATATTAATCTACGCATATTAAGAGTACTAAAAGAATCAAAAATAAGATGATTAAAAGGAGATAAAATAAATATAAAGGACTTTTATCCATAAAAGATTATAAGATTAGATAGCTTGCACACCCCTAAGGCTTATCTTTAGCTGTAAATAATAATTTAAAATAGCTCATTCTAATCTTTATTTACTAAGGAAAAACTAATAATCTTCTTAAATTACCATTATAGTTAGAAAATATATCTAATTTAGATTAAAATAGGCTAAGCTTCTCCAAACATTATCTATCATCCTATCTCAATTTTTAATTATTTGCTATGCTTAATTCTTTCAGATGATAACTCCGAGAAATTTCAAGGATATTAGTTTATATACTAAGAAAGAAAAAAGTAAGTGCTAACCAAAATTTCTTCATTAAAAACTATTAAAATGAAGGAAACATATTTTCTTTACTTAATATCTATCCAAAGAGTCTAATAACCCTAATAAATTTAAGATTAATTCAGTTAGTAAAACCAATTATACAAATTTTTTCCAGACTTTTCACTAATCATAAAAAAATTGGTTTAAAAATATCCTAGATAGGTAAGGACCAGGAAAAGGGTATCAAAAAAGTCACTCATCAAATCGAGATAATATCATCTAAAGAGAAACCTAGGCATCCAAGTTAAAAATAAAATGAACTCAGAAAGCTTTGATTTAACCATCAAAAAGTAAATAAGCTATGATTAACTATTTAAGTGATGCTGGACCATAAAATTGGAAAAAAAGTTGAAGAAAAAGCTATAAGAAACAAAATGAAAAACTTGAAATAGAATCGAGACTTAAGATTTAAGAAAGAAGCCTTAACATTTTTCGAAATATTTGAAAAAAGGCAAAAAGTTAATCATAAACTAGCAATAGAAGCAGAAAGAACGCCGTAGTAGGATAGAAAAAATAGAAAATAATCAGCAAAATTTGTAGTGTTAAATAGAACTAAAAGAATAAGGAAATGTATCAATGATAATCGAAGAAGAAAATCCTAAGATTATTATCTAAAAATGTAAAAAAATTTCTTGAATTTTCACAATTTTGAATAAGAGTACTGAAACTACTAGAAGAAGTCGGAGAACAAAAAGAAGTTAATGTGAGCTAAAACTAAAAAGAGAAAGAGAAAGATTATATTGCTATAAATTTGAAAAATGTATAAGAAAAAAGATACTATGCATTATATTTTCGAAAGATTAATTAAAGGACCAAATTGATAGCAAGAATAAGAACTATAAAGACTTTAAAATTTTTATATTTAGCTTCTATAATAATATAGAGGTTGGTGGACAAGAAGTTGAAATACCTCCAAGAACATCAAACATTTAATTTAGTATTATATACAAATAAAAAAATAATAATTCAAAGATAAGAAGAAAATTGTAGCGATAACTAAGAAGGAGTTAACGTTTAATTTTATAACAATAAAGTACTTATAAAGCAAATTAATATAAACAAGTAATATAGTAGATAAAAAAATTAATATCATTATTAATTTTTATACTCATTTTAGTATTAAAACCTTTTAAAACAATTTCTATTTTATAGACATAAAATATATTTAAGATATAAAAAGTTAACCTAGAAGTTTATTAGTAGCTATACTTAAAAGCAATATTGTAGAGTAGGGAGTAGAAGGTTGATGGTTAAAATTAGAAAGAATTATTAGATACTTAAAAAGAAATTTGAAGAAGAGATGATATTAAATATACAGCTTATAGTTAATGTTGTAATAAAAATGGAAGAAGAGGTAGAAATTAATAAGCTTAAAATTCATATCAGTAGTTTATAAGAGGAGCTGTAAGAATATTATAGAAAGAAATACGAGTTCTTGGATATGGCTGAAGAACTAGATTTTTTAGTTAACGATTACAATCAAAAAATAAAGACTCTTAAAATGGTTACTACAATTACTTTGTACCTACTAGATAAAAACTAAGAAATATAATAATAACAACTGGACATTTAAGAATAATATGAAAATACTTATTCAGAGCTTTTAGAGTATAAGTAATAAATAGATAAAAAAGAAAGGAAAAAAACATTATTGAAGATAGAGTTAAATGAATAAATGTAAAAATTCATATTGATCTAGCAATCCTTGAATGATTTAAAAACCGATAAGTAGCAACTATAAGAATATATAAATGATTTAGAAGACTAGTAAGCAAGTATTTAAAAGAAAGATTTGAACATTGATTAAGCAGAAAAAACCTAAGAAATCTTGATGAGAGAAAAATAGAGACTACAGTAAAATTTAGAATAAATGCAAAAGGAAAATAAGAGTCTAGAAAAATAGCTTATACAAAGTAGATAAGAATGCAATTAATTATAGCAATAAAGTAAAACAAATCAAGCATAGATATCAAATTTAAAATAAGATTTAACTAAAATAAAAATTTAATTTGAAGAACAAATATAGCAGATATAAAAGTTAAAATCGTAAGTATAAGAGCTCGAGTAATAACTTGAAATAGCATAAGATGATAATACTCGAATATAGCAAACATTATAATATGAGTATAGAAAGAGATAATCTATAATACTAAATGTAAGAAGGGAATCAAGCGAATTTGATGTTAATTCGTTCAAAAACAACTTATTAAGTGAAATATCTCTGACTAATAATTTAAGCACTATCGAGGAAGAAGAAAACTAACACTAAAGTTCACTTGAACTAGTTACAAGAAATCTTTCAATGGATAATAATGCTCATTAAAAGTGTATAATATAAAATTAGCCAAGTTTACATTTCATAGAAGGAAAAGCTTGAAAGAGAAAATCAGGATAAAGAAAGCCCTTAATTTACGAATTTTTCCACTTATTGACATTAATGATAAAACTAAAAAGTCCCTATATGGATAATCTGATTGATATAAATACTGAGATACTTTGAAAAACATGCTAATAATAAAATATTCAGTTTTAAAATGTAAGAATTCTATTTAGTGAAATGAATGAATCGAAGAAAAGTTAAGCAAATAGTATTTAGATTGGTATTACCATCCAGAATAGGCAATAAAAAGACGAATTACAAGAAATAGAAGAGAGACAAAAACAGAGGGAGATAAAAAATCCTAACTTTATCTTTAAGTTATTTAAATTTATCTTCCTATACTTAATTTTAAATATACTCCCAACTAAGTAATGGAAAATTACTACAACAATGTAATTTTGATTCTGAAGAAGTAAAAAAGGAAAAGGAATTGCAACAAAATATGTATGGTAGCAAAAGTAGCTAAAGTTAAAGAAAGATATTGATAGAACTGAAGATAGAAATAAATATAGTATAAATTCCAGTGAGAATGCATTTTCTATGATCTTTAATAAATTATACTTGATAGTCAGTATATTAAAATAGTTAATTTAAATAGATTAATGTATATAAAGTTATTTCAACATGTCTTAAAATATAAGACGAAAGAAAAAGAAATTTAGGAAAGACGACTGAACTACGGAGTAAAAGCCAAACCTAGAAGATTTTTCAAAGAAAAACTTTGCATAATAGATAGAAAAAGATTATATAATAGAGTAACATAAGATGGATATAATAACGTCTATGTTTCAGATTTATAACAAGTATTTTAGTGAGTATTAGAATGTTGTAGATAAGAGATAATAGGGAGATGAAGAACCCTTTGATCTTGTTATAGAATGAGTTTAAAAAGATAAAGAGCAACTTTATCAGAAAATTAAGATAATTACCAAATACTTGCAAAACGAAGAAATTTTGCTTATCATCATATCTTAGATCGAGATTCATATGGAAGTATGTTGTTTATATAGAGTTTGAAAAAAACTATAATTAATGAAAGCGGAAAGCTATTTAAAAATGGGAAGCCAAAACCTTTCGAGAAATATGTAGACTAGTATCTCTACTTTTTTACTATTTTGCATGATGCTTATGTCTGCGCTTTAAAGTCTGGGACTGAAATAAATAAGTTGTTCTGACCTAATTCTACCAAGCAAAACGGAGAGCTTGAGAATAGCAATAAAGATAATTTTCATAAGTAGCTTTTTCGAGATAAGGTTTTTGAGCAGAAAAGAGTTTAAGTAAGTTAATTAATAAAGTTAATAATGCTAGAATTAAAGATAGAGGTATAAAAAAGTAACTATACTAATGAGTAAATCAGTAATGTTTTACGAATGGAGAAAGATCTTATGGAATAACCTTCATCTGATTTCTTGGAAAATGCTACTAACAATTTATGTGTAGAACGAGATACATTTTTGATTTAATAATCCAAGGGAAAGTTTAAAACTTTACAATACTCTACTAAGGTAGAAATTTACACCAGCTGTGATAATATTTCAAGCGGAACATCTGAGTTCGACGAAGAAAGCTCCCAGACTTCAAATGAAGAAAATATTGTAGAAGATGCTTAGGTTTTTGAGGTTGCAGATCCATATCATAATATGAGCATTGATCAAATAGTTAATTTCATTGAAAATTAAAACGCTAATAATTCGAACTCCAAACTGAATAAAAGAAGTACAAAAAAGGTAATTTAATAACATAGAAAGCATAAAGCAAAGCAAGTACTACAGATAGTAGCTGAAATTATCAACAAGATATTGACTAAAACTTTGAAAAATAAATAGAAGAATTTAGGAAATCATTAGAAACTCCTTTCCATACAAAACTAAAAGAAAGGAGACTCCAACCAAATCTAAAGCCAGACTTTATTAAAAGTCTAAAGTGTTAGATTGAGAATAAAAAAAATCAAAAATAGTTTTAAAATTGATTTTCTTTTCGCTAAAATTATCTATTTAATAAATATTTCGCAATATAAAATAACAAAACTAGCCAGAAATTTAAACATTATTATATTAAATAAGAACCAATATAAAGACCATGATATGACAATAAAATCCATACATATAATCATAACGAAATTACTTATTAAGATGAGAAAATAATAGGAACATAATGACAGAATATAAAAATAAACAGCAGCTATATCTTATGATAAATAGTTATTTTCTATATTTCTATTATATTAGAATATTATTTAAATTTTTCTTTATTTAATAGTAAAGAATCTTCTTATACTTTTTATTTGGTAAGCTTGGTACTTTTTGTTAACTAAATACTCTAAGAATTTAGTTTTGGATTTGTTTTTCATTAAACTAAAGTGAATACTGATTTTTCTGATTTATGTACTATTTTAAATTTTAGATATATAATTTTTATATCACTAAACTTAATCGTAACTACCTTTAGATAACTAAATAAATCAATAAGTTAATTATTAAGCATACAATCAAGTAATTTGACTTTAAATGATGATTTCATTTGTTTAGCTATTTATTTAGTATAAAGTAAAATTCATTTAATTTATTAATTAATTGGGTCTACTATCTACAAACTTATAATCTTAAATATTTTGACTCAAATTAAAAGCAGCAAACTAAGTGATTATTAAGACTAATAGGATATGTATGACAACTAAGTATTCCTTTGTAGATTGATTATAGTTGTTAAGATATTAAGATATTAAGATATTTAAAGTAAATATGTCATTTAGATTTAAAGGTAAGAAAAATGTTTCTTTATGTATATGTTTAAAATTTGCTAAAATATCAAATTTATAAATCTGAAATGTCTCTTAATTAGATAATCTAATAGCATCTGTAAATTTTAAAATAGTTTAATTAAACTATTATATATAAGCTTTAGCTATTAAGGCTATTAAGGAATGCTCTTTGGATTTTAAAATTGTTAGTAGTTAAATGTAAGAAAATAGGTGAAATAATGAGTAATAAGTAATTGAGTGTTTTTAATATTATGAATAGTTTAATTTATTAGATTATAAATATTTAACTTGAAGAGCTAGTTTTCATGTTCTGGCCTTAAAAATCACATTGTTACACTATTCTTCTGCGTCTGGTACTGCAAGATCTTTCATTATTTTAAGAAATTTTTTAAAAGGACATTCGTAATCGCATCCCTTTATATGTATCTTTTCATCATTATAAATAGCCTTTACGTAATAATCGATATTGCTGGTTTCTTTTTCCTCAGAAGTCTTTTGCCATAATTCGAAAATTAAAGTAGAAGCATAGTGTGGTTGTTTATAGTCCAAGAAGTTTTTATAGATTTCCATTGAATAAGTAAATGCAGCGATGTTATCATCATGTCCTCCCATCAAGATAAACTTAAGTTTCTTCTCCTTTTGATCAACTACATTTTTAAAATAGTTCCTCAGTTCATTAAAGAACCATCCGCTTCTTAGCTTAAGAGCTGCTTTATTGGGAGTTTTCCTTTTATAGAAATGAATATGCTAAACATATTTTAAGTTTTCATATACTTCATCAGTTATTTCTTCAGGTATAGAGTATCCGTGGAACTTATTAACGATTGTCTAATCAGCGAAAAGATGGCCTTCATGAATTCCTATCTGCTCATCTTTCATACCAGGCCATAACTTGACAATAATAGGCTTAACAGTTTTGTTAAACCACAATGTAAATTCCTTGAAGTTATCAGTAAAATACCAATCTTTCATGTATTCATCCATTTACCTACATACAAATCAATCAGCATTTATCCATTCATTTATATGAGAGGTTTTTGGAGTGATTATATTAAAACGATATGGAAAAACATTAGTTCCTAGAAGACTTTTAATTTCATCAAAATTATAAGGGATTTCTTAATCTAGTTCAAAGGGAGGTGTTATGTTAAGTTAAGCAGGGTTGTTCTCAACTTAAGGTCCATAAGTTTCTGGATAAATTCCATAGAATTAAGATAAGGCACTTCTGATAGTTCTACTAGTGTTAGTGCTTATAGCTTTAATTTCTTCAGGATTGTAAGCAGGAGACAAATATTTGTTTTATTTAATATATCTATTACGAATCTCTGTTCCTATTAAAAACTACTGTCTCATGCCCATCATTGTTAATTCCTCAACTTATCCATCTAGTCACACATCTTTTTACCATCCCTCACCTTTTATAGGAAATTTCGGAGTTCTTGCTCCATGACGAAAAGCCTCGACTAAGCCTACTAGACGATCTGCTTAAACAGAAATAACTATCAAAGATACAAGCAAAATAGTTATAGTTTTCATTTCAAATAATCTAGTCTTAAATATTTAATGGTATTTTCATATGATTTATGATAATCAATCCTATTCAAAACTAAAACATCCTACTATTTAAATTACCTTTTAACTTGTATTTATCTTTTATTATTATTAAGTAGGTAAATTACTAAATCATTCCAAACATCAACTAACTTTACAATGTATTTGCTTAAAAATAGCTTATCTTTCCAATCTCTTAAAGCTAGAAATTAATTATCTTTTAAATATATAGCCTTAATAAGCTTTCTCATTTATGTATATAATTTAGACTACTGATTCGAATAAGTGTCTCTAAAGCTAAATAATTTGTTATATATGAATTAGATTAAATATCAGGCATTGTTTTAGCTTTGAGGGCTTCTTATATAAATTAAATTTCTTAATCTTTAAATTTAAGTAACTTCATCTATAATATTGGCCCTTTATATCACTAACAAAGCTGTGCTATTTTAATAATTTAAGCAATACAATATTATTATCTAAATCGATGAAGATGAATAGCACAAATCTAAGCTTTACTATGAATATAGAATGTCAATAGGGTTACTTAATTATATTGGTTAAATTTTTAATTAAATACATTAATAGCTTAAGCTACTATTTATCTTCTAACTTAATCTATATTTAATCCTGCCAATTAACTTTTATATTAAATGAAGGAAATTTCTATTAGATGGATATATAAAAACAGTTGATATGATTAGCTTAGTGATGTGATTTAATTATAATTATTTTATTTAATTAGTTTAATAATTTAATTAAGTTATCTTTTTGCTTGGTCTTATCTTATTATTTCAAATTAAGCAGATGGCTAAGTGTCTATTAATTTAATATTAGATCTATTAACCAAACTATACTCCATCTTATTTTTAATATAGGGAAATCTTCTACTTTTAAATGCTTTAATAATATATCATTAATTACCTAGCAAACTGCTTCATTTAGTGATTTACCAAAGGCCAATGACTCTTATAACTAAAAGGTATTCCAATTAACTTTTATTGAGTTATAGATAACTAAGCAGCATTAGATAGAGAGCTTAATCTAAGTTAATTGCTAAATCTTAATTGATAATGATAGCAGATTTAACTTATCTAGTTATATTATTTAACTGCTAATTTGTTTCTAAACTATAAGATTAGCTCAGTTTATATAGTGCTACCTTTAACTAATCTTATTTACTTTAATTATATTACTATGCATGTTAAGGTTATTATCTAACTTGAAAGAATAATTCAGTTTTAGTTATTCAAATTCTTATCTAACTATTGAAAAATATAAATCTAGGCCATAAGTTTCAATCTAAATCTATTTTCTTGCTTTTAATTAAATCTAAACAACTTCAAATAAAAATAAGGAATCAAAGGAGAAAATGCGATAAAAGAGCAGGAATGTTGCTAAGGTATTTGATAATATATAAAAAGCAGCTCTATACAAAGACTAAGTTAATAAGCTACTGAATAATTAGGTGCATCTACTACTCTATTCCCTTTTATTTGAATAGCCTACAAATTTAAAATTACGCTTTATATAAGAGTTCAATTATGCTATAAGAAAGAGATTTGATACCTAAGATTCTTGAAAAATATTATTTACCTTCTTATTTTGATAACTAAGCTTGGCATTTATATGCTATTTTGAAACATCTTCAAAACAGATTTATATTAATTTAGCTTTAAAGCTGTGAAATAAAGCGTTCTTAGTTAATTATTAATCTTATATCTAATGCCTTGCTAGAGATACTTACTCATTTTTATATTTAATGCTATTTCTTAGCTGCTTTTAATAAAAATGGGAGGAAGGATGAGTGTTTTGTAGAGGGAGTTAAGAACACAACTTTCGAATGAATTTTAAGGGTAATACTTGTAGAGATTTAGTAAAGAGGAACTTTACTTCCTATAGAAGTTATTTCTTGACTTAGCTGATAAATCTTAGGGAATGAATATTTAAAAGGAAACTTTTCTGTCGTTTTTTTAGTTGCCTGGTATTTGGGGAGAGTAATTATATAAGCAATTTGACTTAACCAAAACTAATACTATCAGCTTTGAAGAATTCTTAACTGGTATTGCTCTTTGCTGTAAAGGGAGTGAGGAGGAAATAATTAATTACCTATTTAAACTTTATGACTTTGCTGATGATGGATTTATCAATAGAAGTGATTTGACTACTATGCTTCACAGTGTTGAGGAAGATGCCTTCGATTTTAATATCCCTGTTTTTAATTCTAAAACTCATGAAAAAATAAATATTTAAGAAAATGAAGAGACTTAAGAGGGTAAAATAGATATTAATGGAATTTAATTGGAGAAAAAGATAGATAGAAGCAAACTCCAGCATACTTCTAACCCTAAATCTACTATCTAAAAACTACTTTCCAAGAAATTCAAAAACGAAGTTAATAGTTAACGATCAAATCAAGAAAGAAAATAGAAGTTCTTTAGTTATGAGTAAGTAGATTGACTGACTAATTTTATTTTAGAGAAATATGATAATGACAAAGATGGTCAACTTAATTACCAAGAATTCAATTTCTTCATCAAGAAAAATCATAAAATTTTGAACACATTTAAATAAGCTTTTCATAATACTTGGCTAAGTTCTTTAGATGCAAACTAAAATAAAAGCTTTTTTGGTAAATGCTGTTGTATGGCTAAGCCTTAAAAAAGGATAGGGAATAAGCATATATTCAATGTGGCTTAGTTCCAAAATCTACCAGATGAATTGTTCATAGAAGGTAATTAATTGAAAGGAACTCTTTATTACTACATAATGGAAGACTCAAATTCTTAAGAGTGTTAAATAAAATGGAAATCAAAATTCTACACTTTGATAGATAATTTGCTATATATTTACAAAGACAACCATACAAAACTACCTAAATCTGTTATATTTCTAAGTGGATGCTATGCAGAAATTATATAGAAGTAAATAGATTCTGATAAATTTGGTATCAAACTTACTCATTCTTTTGGTGATTTTAAGGAATATGTCTATTATACATAGTCAGATTAAGCTAGATAAATTTGGTACTAAAGGCTTTCTGAAGCATCTATGAGTCATAATATAGAAGATTATTATGATATCAAATAAGAAATTGGAAGAGGAAGATTTAGCACAGTTTTCTAAGCCTATAGAAAAAGAGACTTTAAAGAAGTAGCAGTAAAGAAAATTGAAAAATCTAAGCTATAGAAGGGAGACAGTGAGCTAACGAGACAAGAAATAGCTATACTAAAGCTTCTGAATCACCCGAATGTAGTCAAATTATATGATATTTTTGATACCAAAGAAACTCTTTACATAGTAATTGAATATGTAAAAGGAGGAGAATTATTCGATTTAATTGTATCTCAAAAGTAATTAAAAGGTAATCTTTAATTTAGAATGGCAGGCAGCTCGTATAATAAAACAATTAGGTGAAGCTTTATAGTATATTCATCGATGTGGAATTATTCATTGCGACATAAAGCCAGAAAACATAATGTGTACAAATAAAATCATTGAAAAAGAAGATGATTTAGTAATTAAATTAGCTGATTTTGGATTAGGCAAGATAGTTGGTCCTCAAGATAAAATAAAAGAACCATGTGGAACATGTTCTTATTTATCACCAGAAATGGCAAGTTTAAAAGAATATCACAAAGAAGTTGATTTATGAGGCTGTGGAATGCTTTTATATGTTATGTAACAAATTTAATTTTAGGCTTAGAGGCACATTGCCGTTTGATGGTGAGACTGATGAAGAAACTTTAGAAAATATAAAATATGTACAAATCTCTTTATCAGATACTTATTGAAGCAAAATTAGTTAACAAGCTAAAGAAATAGTAGCTGCGCTACTTTAAAAAAATCCTTAGAAAAGAATGACAGTAGAGTAGCTTTTAGAAATTTAATGGATTAAGTAAAGTTCCTTTAAATCCAAATAAGGAAATGCTGGCGAAAATCCTCCCCAAGCTACAGAAAACCAAAAGCCAATCAGTCCATTAAAAAGAAGAAAGTAGTTAAACGATCTTAATAATATGTTTAACTATAAGAATAAATAATCTTTTGAAGAAACAAAGAGCGCTCTACTTCCTAAAGAGTTTGAGCATAATTTTTCTAGTAAAAATCTTAATACAGAAAATAGAAAAAGTGTATAACTTGATTAGCCATTAGTATGAAATATGAGTAATGAAAAGAGTCTACAAAATAAAGCATTAAGCGATTTTTAAGGAATTTAGCAAGACCTTTGAAAAAATCTCAATCATATTTTTCTTTTAAGTTTAACATTGAAATATACAGGTAAATTAGCAATCCTTCTACTAATTATCCAATTTAAGCTTCTTAATAACTGGTTTAACTACTTTTATTAGTATAACTGTAATTAAAGCATAAAGTAAGCTTTTATTAATAAAATATTAAAGCGCTTTATATTAAATATAATGGTCTTATTGCAACAAATTAAATGAATCTAGCTAGAAAAAGTTATTGCTTAATTACATATCAGAAAAGACATAATTTATAGTTGAAAAATGCTATAAAAATTAAAGATTGATAGAGTCTAAACTTAAATATAGTTAAAATAAGATTTACAACTTGATAATGCATAATTATATAAAATGCTTAGCGTTCATATGAAATACCCCTTAGTTAAGAAATGAACCTATTGATTTCTATAATTATTCTAGTTTAAATATAAATTATTTTATTTTTAAATCTATCAAACTTTCTTCTTGTTTATATCTCTACTCTCAATATTTCTATAATTGAAAGCTAGATAAATCATCATCTACTGAAATGTTACAAGCTGCTAAATTAGTTGATCAAATAAAGCTATCTAAAATACTCTGTTGAAGTGAAAAATATTGAGAATAATAGAGTTCTAAATAGTATATATTTAATTCCTTTAAAGAAGCTATTTATACTCCTATTTATTATGATCAGCTTCTTAATCTAAAGCAAGAAACTAATAATTATTAGAATTTTACTTAAGTGTGCTGATTAAAGATTATTATTAATTTCTTTAATATGGATTTAATTTATCTTATACTAGCATTATATTAAGTGCTAATAACTTCCAATCTATATAAACTTATGTAGCTTTTAATGCTAGCTATCTACTAAAGCAGCATAATAGAAAATTCATAAAGCATATTAATCCTTCTATTTTAACCAAACATATAAATAATTTAAGAAAGAGCTGCATGCCCCCTTATCGATATTTTGATATTAAATTAGTAAGAAATAAGTTTAGAAGGATGGGAAAAGAGTGAATTATATTAAATAGTAGCTTAACTTTAATTTAACTTTAGTTATTAAAAATGCGTAAGTTTTATAAAAAGAATCGAGAGTTTATTCTTGAGGGTTATGGGAATACTTCCTAGATACCTCAGTATAACTCATTTCGTGATAAAAACTTATTTAGCTTTTTTAACAGAAGGAGAGTTATGAAGCATTTACTAAGTAGCGAAGTGCTGACTCCTGATGACTACTATAGATATTTCTCTCCTTAGAAAAAATGGAAAAAATTGATGAGTAATATGCAAATTGAAATGTTCTAGAATTAAAAGCCTTAAATTAGAATTTCTGTAAGTTAGTTTTTAATACTTTAGATACCATAAACTGAAAGAGTAAGCAAGGGAAAAAAAATTGAAATTAACAAATACTTTGATAACTTAACTTTTAAACATAGCTAAACTTAGAAGCATAGGGTTAAAGGGAATAAACCAAAAATGACAGAACTATTAAAGTGGTAAGAGTTAGAAACTATTTCTAGCTAAATTCCAAAAAATTTCAAAAAGCCTTCAAAACCTAGATGTTCTTCTGCATAGCCCAGACCGTAAAATCAGCTATTTGTTTAGGAAGGTCAGGGTAGATATAATCATTATCAAAACAAGAATCGAGGAAGAAAATTGTTATAAAAAGAATTAAACTAGCAAAAAAAGGTTTTCGACTGCACTAAATCTGAAGATTTAAAAAATCTTATTGCCAAATTACATGAAAAGGCTACCAATTTTTAAGATCTACCTTTGTAAACAAAGGTAATCAGTGACAAAAAACCAAGAAAAATAAGCTTAGATAGTAAATAAAAATAAGTAAAAGAAAATGAAAACTTATAAAAATACCAAATGTTTGATATTATGACTGGTCGCGATATAAAAAGTTCAGAATAGTGATTTTTTTATATATTTTAAGAAAAATTATTAATTATTTAAAGCTTTCAAATGCCAAAATATCTTAACTTTAAATCTTTATCTTAATTTAGTAAGATAATAAGAGAGTGCAATTAAGGAATTTATAATTATTTTACGGATCATCAATCATAATATTATGATACTTAAATTTTTTACTATAATAAATAATAATTATATACTTAAATTTTATAAAGTCGTAAACTTCATAGAATATCGTCCAGTTTCTGCTGATATTTTTTTAAAGTGCATGTTTACCGTAACCTTTTTTACAAGTAGGAAGTTGCCAATGTAACTGTTTAAATAGTTTTGCGAAGAAATTTTATTTATAGATTCCAATTTGCTCCATCCATAGTTTGTTAAGTTGTCTTCATGTCCTCTTCTCTCTTACTCGTTTATTTTCCTTCACTATCACAAATTTCTTAAAAACGGGTATTTGATTTGCAACATTAGAGGAATTTATTTTCTTGTCTTTATTTCGTTCTAAATTAAAATAATTGACTTTCTATTTTTTATAATATTTAATAAATTTTATATAAATCTTTTCTTTTTCTGGATTTTATTCTGTTTTAAGTGTAACGGCACTTTTCTATTTTAATTTTCGTATCATATTTAAAATTTTACTATGACTACATTCAGAATTATACAGTATCAAATTACTTTGAATGAATTATATTCTAAGTATCAACAATTCGTAGTTCTAATCCTCTATTTATTCATTAGTTCCCGTATTATTTGCTTTAGTTTTAAATTATTTCTTCATGCTTTGATATTAGTTTTTACATTTATTTTAATTAAGATTAAAGTATTTGATCAGCTTCGTTCTTAAGTTATTTTATCTCTACAGGTCTAACCGTAATTTTACTTTCTGTTGAGGAACTTGAATCCCGTTGCTTTTATTGTTTTTCACCACTTATTTAAAATCTCTAACTTAATTATTTGAGAGGCGAAGAGATTATCCATTTTGATTCCCTTATCATAAATATCTAGATTATTTAGTAATTATATAATCTTTTAGATTTCCTTTAATATTAAGCACCTATAAGAACATTTAGCAGTCAAAATAAGCTTTAAATTACTAAGCTAAAGCTATATAACATCTTCTATTTACTAAACTAGCCTAGCATTAGTCTATTCCTATTTATGCTTTAATCCTCTAGCTATTTTCAATTTATTTTAATTGTTATTCCTGTTTGTTGGGTTTAAGGAATAGTAAGAATATAATAAACTAAATAGCATTTGTTTTATAGCTAAAGCATTTAATACATAAAGGCAAGTTTCTCTTTATCTTTCTTTTACACTTTCAATAATTATAAATAATAGACTATATAATATAGGAAGAGATGCTTAAAAGCCAACTTAAAATTGATAAATTTAGGCTTTAGAATGAAATGATTTAAACTAAATGATTTAAGATACTTAGAGGATTACCTATACAATATATACAAAGCAAAGCTATAAGAAACTAGGAAAGATAAAGATATGAATAAGTTTAAAGATTTCGTTATATAATATGAATTGGTTAAAAGCTATTTAAGTATCTTTAATTCAAATTTTGAATTAAAGGATTACTTAAATTTATTATTTAGCGGTAATGGCTTCTAAGCTTAACTAAAATACAACTCAGATTATTTAGATTAGAGAAAGCAGTAAAAAGAATGAATTTCTTGCTCCTTCAACTTTCAATGAGAATGGAAAAAGAACCAAGGAACAGCATTAAAGTAATAGCTATAAAAAGTAAAGAAAAGATGAGATCTAGAATGAATATGTATCGTAGCTTGCCTTTATGGATTAATTAAAAGAACAGTAAAACAACTTTAATACCTTGTAGACTTATAGTATCTAGGAAAAAACTTAAAAATAACCATAAGAAAGCTTAAAAACATACTTATAATAGGTTCAAAACAGCAAAAATTAGATTTCCTTAATCACTCCTTGTACCAATGATTAATTATCCAAAACAGAAAATGATCAAAAGATAATCTATCTAAAAGGTACTCGTCTGTTTCCTGACTAGGAAACAGAGCTTGAAAAAATTAACGGATTCATAAACATATGCTATGAACATATAAATTCATTACATCCTGAAAACAGACTTCAAGAATTAGCTAAAAATTACATACAGCAGCTACCATTAATTTTAGACAGGTATTATCACTAAAAATATGAAAACATAAATTAGTTCTTAGAATTTTATAAATAGAAGTATGAGCCAATAATTCTACATAAGCTTGAGTAAAACTAGTTAGAAACAATTCAATTATTTGAAAAATTTGAAAAAGATCAGCAATAAATATAAGAGTAGATAGATATATCAATTTAATATATATGCGATATTATAAAGTTAAACTAGGAACTTATATACAACGATTCCTAGACTCTAATTGAAACTTTAAAAGATTTTATTAATAACTTGGAAATGTTTGAATCTGTACAATTATAATTGGAAAATCAACTTTAAAAGGTTCATATAAGTACAAGTTGTAATAGTATACTACAGAAGAAATAAGATAAAGATTTTTATTCGAAGCGGCTGAGAGTTAATGAGCTTGAACTATAAAAGTAAAGGCTGATAATTAAGCAGTTAGAATGTTTATAGAATATTGTATATGAGAATTAGTATTTGAATAAAGATTAAGCAAGAGATGAAACTTTTGAGCTTGTCTGCAATACTGATCCTCTCTTTTTCATTCTAAATAGTTAAGTGTAATGAAAATACTCTTGAATGAAATAAATTTTTAGTATATTTTGAATTTTAAATATATTTGCTGCTTCATTTAATATCTCTATCTCTTATTTTACTTCAGAAGTATATGAAGATCATTTTAGAATATTTCTTTAAATATTTTCTATACTCAAATTGATTTTCTTAATACTATTTAGTTTAGGACTAATATAAAATTGTTTATACATTAATTGATAAATTACTTTTACCATATGCCTTAAGATAATTTCTATAACCATTTTTGATTCCTATGATATTATAGTTTTTAGATTTTACTAGTAAAGCTAGTGAATATTTTATTAATCTATTTTTAAAGCTTATCCTTTTTGTATGGCAATAATTTTAAATGATGCTCATATTTTAATAGCTTAAATAAGCTTTTCTGTCAAGAAGAATTTTTAATATTTATTTTTTTTAAATAAATTTGTGTTTAAATAGCATGCAAATGCTATAAAATAATCAGCTCAGTTGATAGTTAAAATTTTTAGCAATTAAGTAAGTTAATAAACGTTAAAAATTCAGACTTGTGCTGCACTATTAAGTTTGCTGCATGTTTTATCAAGTAAATCCATTAATTGGTTTTCCATGCTTTACCTCTCGCTTTTTTCTCTTTCGAGTTCATTTTTAGATTTAGTTATTATTGTTCTTAGCTAGTCAAGCAAAATTTCCTCGCCTTCTTCGCGGTTTTATTTTTCTTCGCTAAGTTTGAGTTGTAGAATACCTAGTTCTTCTTCAAGCTGCTGTGATATCTAAATAATGGTTTGCTCTCTATTTAAAGAAATATCCTAAAGGTTTGATTAAAGTTTAGGCAAATCCAGTTCTAAATACTATTACAAAGTATCAAGAGCTTCATTTCTTAACCTAGTTTCGCTATCAAGTTAAACTCTTAAACTGTTAGTTTTTTCTTAAATAATGGATTAGAATTTATTTTAAGTTTCTTTCCAAGCCATCATTTCTTACTATACTATATATTAAAGCTTTTGCTCCAAGTTTTATAAGCTTTCACTTTGCTCAAGGTCAAGCTATTCTCTATTCTACCTCTCTTCTTCAATACTTTCTTATATTTTTTGTAAAAACTCTTTAAGTTCTGAAAATTTCTTTGTCTACATTTCCTATTGTCTGCCTAACTACTGTTCAAACAATTGAACAACAGATTGCAAATTTGAAAATTTGGTTGATTTTGAAACTTCTATGTTGTCACTTATAGCATTAAGACGCTAAGCAAGACTTGCAATTCTGCCTTAGTTTTGCATTTTAATTTTGCTAATATTATATATTTAACAAAACTTATGAAATAACTATAACTAATTCAACCCAAATCAAATTAACTCTCATTCTGTTTTAACCCTAAATAGCTATAAATAAAGACCCTTTTATTTGCTCAACTGCTTTATATTTTACTTATATCTTTAAGCTTTTATGCTACTTAAATTTTAAATAGCTTCTGTACTTTTTTAATTATATATTATAGTTTTATATTTAAGTAAAACTAGATAAGAGCTGCTACTTTTTAAAGCTTAAGTTTTTATAATAAAATGAAGAAGGTAAGCAATAATCTTAAATGAGATTATCACTAAGTTACTTTAGTAAACATATCATTTATTTAAGTATTATTAGGGTAATTAAATCAGAAAATCTTTTATCTTTATCTATCATTTTTTGAGTTCTATATTAGTCTCTGAATTTTTGAGTAAATTGAGATTTTAGCCTTGTAAATAATAATTTTTCTTAATTAAGTGTATGCTTTGGTAGTAGATTATAATATCTACTAGTCTAATATCTTTTATTTATAATTATCTTACCAAGATAATTAACTTTAAGCTATTTGTTTTATTTATTTTCTTATTATTGTTGTTTACTTTCTTTGTGCTTCTTATTAAAGATCTAGGCTACTATTATTATTATAAGCCATTTAAGTTTATTTAAAATAGGAGTATTAGTAATAAGCTTTAATAATGTAATTTAGATAAGTAACATTTTGACTTTTATAAACAATCCCTTCTAGTTTCTAGCAATTGTTTAGTTAACCTTTTGTACTAAACTATTTAAAATAGAATGGTATATTCCTTGCCATTTTCATCCAAGCTTCTTTTCTTATTAAATCTAAAGCTTTATATTAAATTATCTTGCTATCCATTACACTAACTTCATGATAGGATTATTTCTTAAAGTAGTAGAACTATTGAATAGATACACTTAATTGCGAAGAGTTAAATGAATAGTACTAGATTATATATTTGAATAGATTTTAGCTAATATTTAGATAAATTAATTAGATTAGATATAGTAGAATGGAAGCTAGTTAGATATCATATTAATACAGCTAAGAAGATAAACATTCCATCTTAGAATAAACTGATAATTCTTCTGAGAGCAACTCAGAACCTATTCAACCTCCTTAGCCTGAGCCATAAGAGTGTATTCCTTCTTAAATTTTATCTCTATAATAAGAACTGGAAGGGGATTTTTGAGATAGTCAAAATTAGGATGAAATTTAATACGAGCTACCTGAAAAATGCTATACTGAGAGTGCAAAAGCTGAAATTTAAGACTTATGTGCTTAAGATAATATATACTAAATTTTAATGAGTTAGCAGTAAAAAAGTTAGACTTATCATAATTACACAATGGACTATTAGAATTCAACATAAAGCAAAGAAACTCATGATAGCAGATCTTAAGATAAGAATGTAATAAATAGACTGATAGAAGATGCCAATAGAAGAAACTTAATTTAGCAACAAATGAAATTAGTTCAGGAGCAAGATTTACCTTAGGAATTAACAAATACGAAACTTTAACCAACTTCTAAAAGAATTAGCTAAAAAGATAAAAAGGATATTTATGAAAGGCTTATGCAAGATGCTTTTGATCGTAGCAAAAAATAAAGGATAATATAAGAGTAGAAAAAGCTTAAAGAGGAAAAAATTATCCAGTAAGAACTAGAAAGCCGAAAATATTTATAGACCTCTCCAGAAAAAGTAGCTTAGATAACTTCTCGACTTATTGGTATTTATTTAATATTTAGAAGATGCAAAAGTAAAAAAGCAAAAAATGCAGCAAAAGATATTAGAGAAAGAAGAAAAATAGAAGCAATAGTTAAAATAGCAAGCTAATAAGGTGCACACCAATTCATAATCAAGAAAGATTATTTAGCAAAGTATTCAGTAAAATAGATTTAACACTGAGACAGTTGATAGGCTTTATAATGAAGCTTCTGCAATAAAAAAGAAGAAGATATTTGGTAGATCGCATTAATAAGGGTAATTACAGAATGTAGCATATTAATTATCACCTAAACAATTACACAGTCCTAATTGATAAAAGAAGATCGCATAATAGGAAGTAAACTTATGAAGCTTGCAAAATTAAGCTATTAATCCAAATAAAAAGTCAGATAATGGTATAAAATCTAGAAAAAGTAGTGTATAAAATATAATAATCTCAAAACCTAAAGAGATAAAGCAAAATATTTAATTAAGCTAAGTCTGCTAGAAGAGTTCCAAAGAAAGAGGAGATTAAGCTTAAAATAAAATTATTAATAAATCTCTCGACCAATATAAATCTAAGCCTTCGCCCACTTTGTCAAAAATGGAGAAAATGAATTTCTAGAAAATAAATTTGCTATATGAGACATAAGAATTATTAAAAAGAATTGACGAAATGAATAGCAAAAACTAAAATTAGATCAAAAACATTAGAATTTCAAATTATTTTACAGTAGAGCAAGATAATCCTTATTAGATTAGAACTACTAAGTGAAGCCATAATCAAATGTTTAATTTTAATTTATTTTAATCCTATCAAGTTAATATATAATCACTCAAAAAATTACTAATGCTATAATCGTTTCCTATTACTAAAGCTTTTAAACGTAATATTAGTCTCAATATTTAGATAACTAGAAATCTTGTATATAGTAATCAAGACTTAGATATATAGTCTAAGAATTAATCATAAAAATAAAGTGAAGCAGATAAAGCTTTGATATAAAAGCTATAGACAATGTATAGCTATTAAATAAAGAGATAATCTTTAATTTAAGTCTACATATAATACTAGAACACATATAGGTAGCATTCAATATAATAAGACTAATAAGCAACTGCATAATATACTCTAGAAATATAATTAATAATATTTTTGATTCCATTAAAAGTATAATTCTAATATAATATGATAAAAAATAGAAATCTATTTAAATATTTACTCATTAAATAGTTTAGGCTGCTTTAAACTTATTTAGGAAATTTAAAAAGTAGTCTAGAAGTTTAATCTGCTAAAGATAGGTAGATTTTGAAGTAAAAAAGGAAGTATATAGGTTTAAAGTTTTGGAAATGAAAGTATAAGAAATATAAAAGGATAAAAAAGTAAAAGAGGACTTTAAATAAATATTTTGCAAAGCTTTGATGAAGTAGTAGGTTAAAATACTATTGAGAATGTATTTTAAATAGTTTAAAGCATCTAATTAATTAATTTATTGATATAAGAGTTTGACTAGTTTTAATAATTTAAAATGTGGAAAAGAATTCTCAGTCAGAGATTATTCTCTAAGAATGTTAAATAGATTGAAAAAGAATTCTACGATAATCCCTTGTTCCATAGAGCATTTCCAGATATTTATAATAAACTTGAATTGACTGAACAAGAATAACAAGTATTTTAAGATCCTAGACTAGCTAAAAAGAAAGCTCCTTGGTTTTCAAGTCTTTTATATAAGCATAGAAATCCACAAGAAAAGACTGCAGAGTGGGATTTAGAATAATAAATTTCTAAAGAATATGTGGAAGGTTTCAGGCATCCTAAAGGAGCCTTTAAAAATATGCCATAGGAGTAAAAAGATAAAATTCATTCTGAAGCAGAAAAAGTTATGGAAGAACTTGAAAAGACAGGACTTTCTAGATAAGAAATTCTTTGGAATAAGGTTGGAGGAATTCCTTTAGCATAGGATCCATTTTTCCAATTCATAAAAACTAACAGGAAAGCTAGAGAAATTATGTTCAGAGGTGCTGAAATTTTTTCAGTTGAAAAAATAATTGACAAATCATTAACTTAAAACATTGGTCCTGATATGTCAGTAGCATAAGATAAAGCATACCATACATTTAAGCATAAGTTATCTGATGAATTTTACTTAAATAGCTCTTATGGAACTTAAAACTTTAAGTAGCGTGAACTTAAACCAAGTGATTACTACTTTTCAGCTGATCCTAAAGATAAGCAAAAATAGAGAGATCTTGAAGATGATCTCGTGGGTATAGAGTTTAAGACTCAGCCTTTACACAGAGATAAACATCTTGAGAAACATCAAAGAAAAGTTGACTAAAAGTAGTTTTCTTGGAAGAATACTGAGTTCCTTAGTAAATTCCTTACTGACACTGCTAAAATAAAAAATAGATGGGAAACAAGACTTTCTTAAAAGCTTCAAATCAAATTACAGAAAGCAGTTAAAAGAGCAAGACACATGGTGCTTCTTCCTGCAGAAGGAATGCTAAAAGAATCAGATAAAATAAGTCTAAAGCCTCTATGGTAAAGCGTTGAAGAATAAAATAAACTAGTCATCGATGCCAACACGGGAATGATATATCCAAAATTCTACGAAAATGAATATATCTAGAATCTCACTAAGCAAGATTTAGAGAATCTCAAAAAAACCCAACCCTAAAATGAGGAAGATTAAAGTGCCAATATATCTAAATTCCATGAGATAAAACAGCTAGAAATAAACAACGCTCCAGTTTTGCCTACAAATGATCAGCTTTAAATGATAGACGCAATTGCTTATTTAAGATACAAGAAATCATAGTAGCAAAAGATAGTAGGATATTAAGATAAAAATTAGTATTTTGGAAGTAAGGAAAACCTTGATAAGATATAGGAAAGAATTTCTGAAAATTTCAGCTTAAACTTTAGTTCCATAGAAAATATTGCAGAAGCATTCCTAGCTGAAAAAAACTTTTCACCTGAAATACTTAACAAAATAAATAAAAAACTCAAAGCAGAAAAAGATTAGGCTGATAAGGAGAAGAGAAATTCAGCTGAAATTTTAAGTGAAATTCTAGAAAAAAAGAAAAATTTGAATATTCCTTTATCTGAAGAAGAAATCAACATTGTGTAGAATTTCGAAAAGGAGCAGCCTCTAATAAACTGATAAACCATTTAAGAATACAAATTAAACCATTAAATTATTTCTATTTTAAGACTTTTTAGATAAATCTTTGTCTTTTATAACCAAAAACTTAATATATGCTTTAATCCCTTATTAAATCTCTATAGCTCCTATATCAAAACTAGGAAATAAAAAGGCATCTTTAAGTAATTGAAGATAAGTTAGCTAATATTCTTACCTTCCTTATTTGTAATTTCTCCATTCTAAATAAAAATAAACAAGAAAATTAAAAAATGCAAAAGCAAAAAGAAAAAGATTTAAGAACTATAGCAAGAGATTTACTAGCGAAGGAAATGTTTGAAGAGACATCTGCAAATGAATAATCTTCAGACTTAATACTAATAGTTGACAGCTGAACTGAGTAAATTATATTTAAGCTTTTTAAAGAAAAGCACATAATAGGTGCTTACAAAATTTTATTTATTAACCAAATAGATGATCCACAGAGAGAAAGCTCTTCTTAATTTTCAGGATTATACTTCGTCTAACCATAATAGGCAAAAGTGAATATAATATTAAATGATCTGAAAACTAGCAAGTACAAGAATTTCTATATTTACTTCACTAATCATGTTTTAGAAACCTTATTCCAAAACTTCAAAAATGAACGCTTTGTAAAGAAAATAAAGGCTTTCAATGAAGCTAATATTGATTTCTTAATTTAATCTGATAATCTCTTTGATTTTTCGATGAATTGTACCTACCCTAAGTTGTTTGGAGGAAAGTAATCAAACTGACAAATAGTTCACTCGATAGCAAGTAGATTGACAGCTTTATGTAGAACTATGAATGAATATCCTCATATTTAGTACCAAGAATAAGGAGATGTTGGGAAATAAATAGCAGACAAAACTTAAGAACTACTAGATGCTTCTTATTAGAGTCATAAATATGATTTTAGTGAAAAGAGAGCTGTTTTGCTTATTTTAGATAGAACTCTTGATATCAATACTCCGCTTATCCATTACTTTACTTATCAATCATTTGCATATGATGTACTAGATATTAATGCAGATTCATTTGAATATAATAACCAAAAAACTGAAAATAAGCCAGTTAAAAATGAAGAATAAAAAGAGGTAGAAAAACCTAAGCTGAAGTAGTAATAGCAATAATTATAGAAGCAAGAGCCTTAAAAGACTTTAAAGAAGCACGTACTTAATGAGGATGATCTCTTATTCCAATAACTAAAATTTGTCCATCTAGAAGATGTTTCTAAGCTTATTAGCCAAAAATTTAAGAACTTTATAGAAGAAAACTAGCTTCTTGCATAATACTAAGGGTAAAACTTAACTTTGGAGCAAATGTAAATTATTTTAAGAGACCTCCCAGAATATCAAGTACTTTCACAAAATTTTGATGCTCATTTTTGACTTGCCAAATAATGCTATGACAAATTTAAAGAAAAAGGCCTAGATTAAGTAGCAGACTTGGAGTAAATTCTTGTGACAGGAGTAGATGAGGAAGGAAACGAAGTTAAAAATTCAGATATTTTGAATATGATAAGAAATGTTTAGGAAACTCCCTAAGTAGAAAATTTGGATAAATTGAGAATAATAATTTTAATGCTAAACACAATGGAAGTAGCAGATAAAGAAAGAAACCAAATTTTAGAGTAAATAGATGCTATTTATAAGCCTGCTATTAGAAATCTAGATATCTTTAATATATTTTACTCTGTGAATGTTAAAAAAACAAAAAAGAAGTTGAATAAACAAGTTTTGAAAGTATAAAAGCAGAAAGCTAAGTCACCTGAAATATAACTCAAATTTTCGAGAACAACCCCATAACTTAGAGAAATTGTAGAAAAAGCGATAGCTGAAAGTCTGGATTAAGATTAATTCCCTTTCAAAACTCCACCAACAGACTATGGAATGAAGCAAGCCATATCAATCAAAAGCAAGAAGTAAAATAATAGGAAATTGATTATTTTTATTGCAGGAGGACTTACATATCCAGAAATAGAATGTATAAATCAGTTTCAAAACATCATCATAGGAAGCACAAATTTCCTTAAGCCAAGCTAGTTTATAGAACTTCTAAAATCTGAGGAATGAGAAAACTATTTATTTAAATTCTTTTGTTAGGATTATTTAATGGCATATACTTCTCATAATATAGTAATAAAACATAATTGAATTCTCATAAAGCAATAATAAAAAATGGTTATGAAATACTACCAAGCAGATTTATTTAAATTAATATATTAAATACTTCAGAGACTGATTTTAATTAGTAAAAAGAGTATATTTAAAGGCCTTGAGTAGACGATATTAATATAAAAAGATTATTAAAAAGTTAGATACTTGTAAGTTATATGTAGATTAAAAGCCATCTAGTACTTTCTTTATCTTACGAATTTATAGATTTATGGTTAACTTATAGCAAATACTGAATAAATTTTACCTCAATAAGTTTACTTGTCTTTATAAGCTCTTAGCATAAATAAAGTTTAAGAGATAGATAATTAAATAATAAGTAATTAAGTACATAGCTTCTCATTATAATTAACTGCCATAGTTTAATAGAAGGATGATTCATAAAGCCTTTAATTAGTGTTTTTGGGTTGTATTTAAGTATAGTGTTTTAAAGAATTAGAATATAAGTTAAGTAATAGCAAATTTTGTAAGTATTAATAAGTCTTTATATTAATACACTCTTAAAAAATGAATGAAGAGAGTTTAAAGCCAGTGGGAAGATAGAGATGGTTTGGAAATTACGATGCCAAGATGCTTTTAGCTTTAAGTAGCAAATATTCGCCTTATTTTTAGGAAAGGTAAAAGAACAAAAATATAGTAAGAAAGTCTTCTTCAGCTGATAGTATTACTTCGTAAAACACTTCTAGAAGGGATTCTTAATCTGGCTCTTCCAGTTTAAACAACTCTTTCATTCATGGAGTTGTTACAAATGCAGTTGACTCTGGAATTTCTACACCCAACAAAGTTAAAACTAGTCGAGACCAATTAACATCTCCATTAATAAAAACGTCTCTAAATTTCAACTCATCATATTACCCAAGAACTCCTGATCTACTAGATAGCAATGAAAACAGTTTAAAGCAAGGAGTTCTTCATTTTAATCCTTCAAATGAATCAGAATCTTTATAATTTTAAGAGTTAAACACTCTTCTTTAGCAAAACATGCATTTTTCACAGAAAGGAATAATAGAAGATGAAGAAGAAAATAGAAAAGAATAAGAGGACTAAATATAGCAAGAGTAAACAGGTGACAAAGGTAAAAAGCCAAGAAACAGAAATAGGAATAAAAAAAAAATGAATAAGTTTAAATAAAATCCTTTAGCTAAGAAAGAAGAACAAGTTGAAGATTAATATGATGAATATATTTATTACCCTTAATACTATTAGAATGAAACTTTTGGTAGCTAAGAGATGTAGGAGTAAGCTATGCACCAAGAAATATATTACGAACCTAATGCATAATTTGTTCCTAATTTCTATCAAAATCTTACTAGCTTTGAGTTGTAAAATATGCTATAAAATGCTCATACTTTAATAAAAGACTAGCTTGGATGTAGGCTCCTTCAACATAAGCTTGATGAAACTAATGAGGCTGAAACAAATCTTATCTGTAGTTATTTAATCCCTTATATTACGTAGCTCTCAGTTGATACTTTTGGTAATTATCTTGTCCAGAAATTAATTGAAGTAGTCAATTAGGAATAGTTAAGTAAGATTGTAGAAGTACTATAGAACGTTTTAATTGAAAACTGCTTAGATTCTCATGGAACAAGAGTAGTACAAAAAATTCTGATTTAGGCCAAGATTCCACTTTTGTATAAAGTGATTGATATTATTAAACCCCATATTCCAAGCTTATCTGAGGAACTAAACGGCAATCATGTTATATAGAAATGCCTTAGTCTGAAATACCCTCAAAATTAGTTTATCTATGACTCAGTCTGCCAAAATCTCATGATTATTTCCTCTCATAAGCATGGATGTTGTGTTATTTAGAAGTGCATTGACACTGCAACTGAGGAGTAAGCTATTTAAGTAGTAAATAAAGTAGTGTCAAATGCCATCTAATTAGTTTAAGACCCCTTTGGAAATTACGTTATACAGCATATTTTAGATAAAAAATGCTATGAATTTAACAATAGAATAGCAATTGTATTCAACACTTAAATTGTGCAACTTAGTACACATAAATTCAGCAGCAATGTCATTGAAAAGGTAATGTTCTATTTCAGTGTTTAGCCCTTACTTCAAATGATGTTCAATAGTAAATGATAAGTGAGATAACCAAAGAATAGCACATAGTTCAATTGTTATGTGACCAGTACGCAAATTATGGTATTTTTTTAATTCAGTTGTACAAAAGGCCATTCAACTTTGTCCTAAGACTTTACAAGAAAAAATCCTGAAAAACGTCAGGCCTCATCTAGAAACAATAAGAAAATCTAAGTATGGGAAAAGAGTTTACACAAAATTAATAAAAAAGTTTTCTGAATTAAAAAACTGATTCTCTCAGTAAAGAATCTTTATTTATTAAATTTGTAATGTTCAATTGTAAGTCAATTATTAATGCAATTATTTATCATCAATGCATCTACTAATGTATGACTATTCACATACACATTTCAATAAGCATATGTTCTTTACTCTTCTTTAATTCTAATTTAATCTAGATTTTTTCCTTTATATAGCACATAAAGCTAATATATTATGGTTAGATAATAGGGATTAAGATAGTAATAGATAAATAAAGCAGTAGTTTATGTATAGCAGTATAATTTGATTTCTAATTATGAAGATATCTCATAATTATACCATTAATCATTTAATAAGTTCAGCTTACATTTAACTTGCATAGAAAGCTTTGTTTATTTAGAAAACTGGATATGCTTTATTAATTGTTTTATCTTAGTGCTTTAATTAAACTTTGCCAGATGAATTATAAATATATCCATGAATAATTGGTTGATATGGGAGTAATTAAATAATTTTAAAATAAATTTTATACAACCATCAAATACTACATAATTAGTTTATTTTATAAATTAAAGAAGAGTAAAGGAAATTCTAGTACCGGGAAGATTTTATTCTCTCATTAGATTAAATTTGAAATTAAACTAAATTATGAATTTTATAGGCTTAAATTCCATAAAATTAGCTAACTCAAATTAAGATTTGAGAGTTTATTTTAAAAATATAGTCATTTAACTTGCATATGCTTTATTAGTTTTCCACAAGAATAAGATGAATTTATTTGTTAAAATTTAGTAAATTAAAAGATATTAGTTAGTCTTTAAGTTTATCATAAAAAACTTTCAATTATATATAAAAGTCACATTCGACATAATTCTAAGAATACTAAAAGGTAAAATATTTTCAACTTTAATACGAATAAATTTATTATAAATTTGGATTTATTTATTAATATGCATAAAAGTAATTAAATCCTGCTTTAGTTTCTATTATTACTTTCCTATCAATTTGATTTAAGAGATATTACTAAAAGTATTAAACTAACAAAGCAAATTATAGTTACCTTGTAATAAATATTGATTAATAAAAGAATATAAGTATCCTAGTAAAAATTAGCCTTTATATTAAATTTACTTTTAGTTTTTAGTGATATTATTAGTTCCTTCTTTTATATTTTCATTAGGCTAAATTCATCTAAAGTCTCTATTTACTTTAATACAAAAGACATTCATAAGACTAGTATTAATCTACTTATTCTAGCCTCATAATAAAGCAGAAAACACTATAAACTGATAAATATACCTAAAAAAGATTTAAAATTTGCTAAGATATCATTTCTTATTAAGCTATCTAAGAGAAATTTCTATTTAATCATTCTTCGAAATAGATTGTTAATGTTCTTTAAGTCTCTCAAATAAAATGTTTTGCAATCAAGCATTTTACGATCTATTGCAAACTATTAAATTGCAAATCAAATTAAAGTATTTGATTAGAGAAAGTAAACAGCAACTCATAGCAATTTTAGTTTGCAAAAAGAGAACAAATTTTAAAAATTTGTGGTCCTTTGATATACTGTCTGAGATTTAGATCTAATATATAAAAGATCCAAAACATATCTTTGTAGATTAAATCTCTACTTCAACTAACAGGTAGATGAATATAACAGATCGGATAAATTAATATCCTCTGAAACAAAACTAAAGTTAACTTCTTTTAATATTATGAAATAGTAGCATATTATGTTTTGCTATTTAAGTATATAATTAAAAATATGATAGTAGTCGTTATATTTACCTTAATTAGTACTAGCTTAGCTATTAATTGTCCTTAGTGGTAATGCTAGAATGAAATTGTTTATTTCAATGATTCAATTAGCGAATCTTACTGTGGAATGTATTCGACTAAAGACTCCATAGTTTATGTTTCTCCGTCAAACTCATGTCCTTATTTTACATGTTGAGGATATGAAATCGCTTATGGTGTTGTAATGGATACATGGAAAGGGACTCCAAATATTTCAGGAAATTGCTTTCTAAACCCTTAAAATTAAAATTTCTAAAATTGTCTTTATTCTAAGTGCTAGCCAGAACTTGTGCATGATTAGCCTCCTTGCTATTTTGATAATTTGGACTTTTTATGCGATACTTTTGAAAATAAATCAATTAGCATCGATATTTCAATGCTTCCTCATGCAAAATGTAGTTCTCATGAAGATTGTGCGTCTGGATTTTGTTACTGCGTTCCTAGTTCGGAGAAGAATGTAGGAAGATGTGCTAGTTCAAAGCAAGATATAGAAATATTTTTCTATTTATTAAATGAGAATGTTTGCAGTGGTGATTCTGAACTATATTGCACACTTTACAATTTAGCAAATTCAGGTTATTATTAGAAAGGTTAAAAGAATATCTAAGGCTATTTAGGTGCCTTTTGGACTGCTTACATTGAAGGTGACAGTGATTGTTTTAATAAGTAATATTCAAATAGATACAAAGATTTTGATAATGGATATTGGGGAAAAGACGACACTTATGAATAAAGTTTCTCCCAAATGTATGATGTAATTGATACTGAAATTTCAAAAGGCGAAAGTTTATTAGTGGTCTTCATTACATTCCTACTCTTTGTTGTTTGAAATAATTAAATGTGTTAATCATTGCTTCTTGCTCTATATTCATTAATTACCCTTCAGTCTATTACTTTACCTTCAACTTCTTAATTATTGCATACTCTTATAATCTCGCGCTACAGTGATAAAACAAATAGTTTTTAAGCTAAAGCATATACATAAAATGCTAAAAATAGGTAAAAAAGTATAAATTCATACCTTCTATAAGTTAGATGGTTATAGATACAAATCTGTAATATATAGAATAAGGGAATGCCTTATACTAAATAATACTATTAAAACTCCTACATTTCAACTTATTAGTTCTGCTTATTTACATAAATCATTATACTTACTTAATCATTTATATTATATATCTTCACTTCACCTAATTTCCGCTATATAAAGCAAAAGTTTACAATAATAGTTCACAGTGAATTAAAATTAAAAAAATTAAAAGATAAACTCTGATAAATAAATAGTTAGTAATACTCTTATAGGCGGTATTTAGATCTAAAATACACGTATTGTAGTTACCTTCTAATAGCATGAAGATAAATGTAGTACTAGCATTTATGAAAATGATTGAAGACTTTAAAAGCTTCAAATAACATGTTAATATATATTAAATTTTCTAGAAAGGATTGTTGTATCTATACTTTTTTAAGATATTAATTATGTAGATTAAATAAGGATACATTTAGCTTTAAGTCAGATAATACTGATAGATTATCAATCTATTCTTATCTGGCTGCTTATTTAAAAGTTAGTCCTTAATTAGTTCATTTATATTCTTCTGCTTTCTAATTTAATATTTATACTTACCTTCAATGGTTTCTTTGAGATTTATAAGTTTTAAATCTGTAAGACAACCTACAAATTCATGAGTAATTAAAAGCTTTGATTTTTTAAATAAATAAGGAAAGATTCTTAAAAAGAGGTAGTTAGTGCTTTAAAATAAGAATTAAATGAATTCTATAATTTTACTTAAGAGCAGTAAAATAAAGAGAAAGTAAGGTAGAAATAATTAAATCTAACTTAAGCATTTTAAGAGAAAGATAAGTATATTTAGCATATTTTAATATATGCTCTTGATTATACAATGTCTAGAACTTTAAATAAATAGAACTTTTATAGAGAGAAATATGAAAAAAAAAATTAATGTCAATACTTTAAGTGAAAGTTACTAAAATTTATAGTAACTAAAGCTTAAATAGCAGGAATAGGAATAAAAGGAAGAACTCAATCAACTGATTCTTAACTTAAAGCTCTAAAAATAAAAAATAAAGGAATAGTTCAACGAAGTATTTGAGAATGAGAAAATTAAAGCTTTGTAAAAGGAATATAAGGATTAGAAATATAAAAATGGACTTGCAATTAGTACAAATTACTTGTTTTAAACCTCTGAAAGAGACATAAAGGAAGATAATAAAACCTAAAGGCCTATGGAACTGTAAATTATTAAGTAATAAATTTAGAAGCGAAAACAAGAATTAATAGAAAAGTAATAGAGACTACAAAAAATCTAATCTAATAGACTTGGAAATTTCCATATTAAATAGAAAAAAATTAAAAGAATTACTATTTCTCAAAGACCTGTTTCAAGCAAAGTATATTTATAGAAAGTCTTTAATCAAAGTGATGGCCTTTTAAGCTTTAAATATGATGGGACATTGAATAAATCTCTGACCAAATAGAATAGCATTTCATTACTTGAAAACTAATTAAATCAATCTAATAAATTTACCTAAAAAAACTAAAAAAGACAGCTGAAAGATGAAAAAGTATTTGGAAATAAACAAAGGTAAAATTTAGAATAGGCTTACTTAGAAGAATTAAAAAAGAAAGTATTGCCAGTTAAAAGCTTCAACTTCAAAATCCGACCCAAGAATAATCTCATTCGCATAATAGATTCAAATACTATCTATCCTAATGTGTTTTTGTCTAATCAGTAAAATTTAAGCTCTCAAAATAAAAATCAAATTTCACCATTTTTTAAAATTTAGACTAGCTCACATGAAACCTTTAGGACTTTATCCTAATAATCTCCAAAATTAGTAAATCAAAAGATATCAACGAAATATGAAAATAAAAGATATAAAAAAGCAGATAAGTAAAAGAACTAAAAGGAGCTTAAGAATACTGAAAACCAATTAGCAACATAAAAAGATAAAAAACCTAAAGACTCCAAAAAAATTTCAGTTAAAATCAAAGTCAAAAAAGATAACCAAAAGGAATGTTTCTAATTTTTTGCAAAAAATAGAAGTAAGATAAAAACCTAGGAACTGCTGCAAAGCAAAGAAAACTTAAAAAGTTTGTTATAAAATCATAGTAACTCTGATCTGATAGAGTCAAATTAAATGGTTTAATGAGAACAAATTGAATTATTCTATATGTTTTATTTATTATTACATAACTATTAAACCTTCTCCAGTATTATACTTTTTAGTTTAAGTCATTTAAAAATACATTCAAGCCTTACTAAATCCAAAAATTTAGAGAAATTATAATATTTGATAAAAACTGGGAAAAATAAATTAAAGCCTTATTAAAAAACCTTTATCAACTAATTTTAAATTTAATTTATGAACTTATAATTATAAAGATGAGTGGAAGATTTTAAAGTACATTGATTAAGAAATTAGATATCAAATGGAAAAATAAAAATAAAAAAAATCCAAAATTTACTTAATAAATAATAAGCATAGCTTAATGATAGTTTTTGATGGCTTAATTAATAATTATGTTGATGGGTCATTTATTTCTAGATTCCGTTGATTAAGATAAGGGTTTTAAAGCTTAATTTTCTATAAGGTATTTAAGAATTTTGCAAGTTTATTGTATTATAATTTAGAGATATGCTTTAATAATGTTATTACTTAAACAACTCTTTATTTTCATATCACCTCTAATTTTTAAATCAATAAGCAGAAAACTGAGATCTTCACTAAATATTTCATATAGTATTCTAAGCAATTACTCAAAAACGGATTTATCTCTTTACTGTTTTAGGATTACAGCCAAGTTTAAATTTTTAACCCCCTAAATATTCAAATCTATAAGTGAAGAACTCTTCTCCACACTACTAAATTTGATTAATCAAGCAATAACTTTTCAATGAATACCCTTATAAATACTTCAATTTGAGAGACTTTTAATAAAATTAAAAAGAATTCCTAAATTCAGTAAAAAGCCTTAAATAAGGATAGATTTGCAGGAGTAAGCAAAATAGCATAATAAAGTGAATTTAAAGTAATGAATATAAATAGCATAATGAATTGAGTAATATTAGCTTTTATTTATTATAATTAATGAAATTCAGCAGATCATAAACTCCCTAAACAAGAGGCTAATCATTCTTGCTTAAACTATCTTAGACCAGCATGCATAGGAAATCAAGGAGAGAGAAAATAAATTTGGAAAAAATTAAGAATCTATAGAGTGTCTCAATGTTAAATTTTAAACTTCCTCAATTTAATATAAGAAAGTGTGTTAGTATTTAAGGCAGTAAGAAGCCAAAAATTAATAAATTAAAGGAAATTAGTGTCTAGCGAAGGGTGCTAATTCAAAAAGATTTGAAGGACTATTTATAAACTAAACAAATTACTCCAATGTATTTTCAGAGGTCTGTAATAAGCCAAGGATTTAAAGATTTATCATACTCCTTTTTTTATCCTTAAGATAACTATTTAAATGGAAGGCAAAGACGGTTTAAAAGTGCTTAATTCAAAAGATATCCTTAAAATATTTAAGACCAGGCTAAATTAGAAGTTAATATTCCTTCTATTGAGAATGATAATTATAAATTATCTCCATGGAGTACAAAAAGAAGTGATTTTACCTTAACTTCATATTTATCTTAATGAAATTCAATTTAGTTTTATATGCCTAAGCTATAGCATATTATTCCCATTTCTAAATTATTAATATACTTATAACATTAAACCAAATCTAATTTGAAAGACAATTCTTTGCTAAGTTATCATATTTCTAGGAAAGCATCCTTCCGATAGTTTTTGAAGTTATTTATGGAAGAATAATTATAAATTATACAAAAAGGATCTTAAAAACTGAATCAATATTGATTAGTAATCTCTGATTTAATTTGATTAAAATTTAAAATAAATTCTTAAGTAAACTGTGTATAATCATCATTAAATCTCCTACAAATGCTTTAATAACAAGGAAAGCAATTATTATCAAAGAATTTTGCTGCAAGCAAATCAGTAGGTTGAAAGAATAGAATTTATTTTGATTAATAACTTTCTATTTATTTGCAAAGTTGATCTATTATTCATACATGATAAATAATATAATCTCATAAAAGGATAATTTCAAAAAAGCCTATAAAAGAAATTAGATAACTATTTGATATTAAATATTTCCTTTATTATTTGTTTTTTATTAAAATTTATTTTGTTATATGCATAATAAAACTTAAATCTCAGACACTTTTATTTAAATCTAGTTTCTTTAATTTTACATAAATGGAATTTAAATAATTTTATCAATACTAATAGCTTGCTAAATTTAGTAGTACTGACATATTTAAATACTCAAACATAATATTTAGGTAATTCTCACCTATTCTGAAAAAATTAATAAGATATTCATTATTAAAAAGAAGAATCTTTATGATAGTAAGATTTAGATTTAATATTCCTCTTATACAATTAGCTTTAAATGATTTATAGCCCTATTCCTAGGTAAATAATTCCTCAAGTAAATATCTTAAATGGTTTGCATTTATCAATTCTTCTTAGGATTAAGGGTATTATTTTTTATACATCTGATTTATTTTTAATGTATTTAACTTAAAAATTGCTATTTTACTTTTAAGATTCATCTACAAAAATATCATTAAGTTAGAATAAGAGATTTAATATGAAATCAGTACTTTGAACAGTAAATTAACGTAAGGTAAGATAATTATTATCTTAAACGTTTAGAAGTAAGCTAACTATCTTGTAATACTTTACTTGTCTTTTTAGTTATTTGACTGCATTAATAAATCCTTTTAGCTGTACCTATTTTAAAATATAGCTGGCTTTTTTTACTTTAAACTGAGTATGAAATAATATTTCATACCTTAAAAAGGGAATTTTTGATTTAGATAATTATAGACAAGCATACTTGTAATATAGTTGATAGAATATAGCAGGATAAATTATACTAGGGGATAATTCAAACTTTTTCTTGCTTTAGATAGCTTTATTTAACTATACACATTGTTTTTAATTATAATAAGGTTGTTATATAGATTTGTTAGTATATGAAACTCTATAGTTTCTGATAAATATCAACTAATAGAGAAATATATGGGAGCCATGAAAATTATTAACTTTTAAATTATTTCAATGGACTTTGTTTTTTTAACCTTTTTATTTTTAAGGGAAATACAGCATCTTTAAAAGGTTTATATAAGTAATTACTTCATTTTAGATAGAAATGAAGCTCACTAAAGAATTTTTATTCAAAGGAATATTGCTTGGTTAGATAATCTCGTTGTCAAACTCAGGCTCAATCATAGCAAATAAAGAGATGTTTAAAAGTTCGATTTCCACTTCGATTTTTTAGCTATTATACTTTTATATAATACTATTTATAATTACCTCCTGCTTATTGAAAATTAAGAAACTTGAGAATCTACCTTAGACGTTTAACTTAAAAGGTTAGGTTGAACTAGTGATTTCAGGATGTCTGGCTGTAATTTCCAACGTTCTAATTATCAAAGGAATAGGAGAAATTTGTATAACTTCAGTATCTTTACTATCAAATACAACTTTACCCTGCATTGTGGTAATAACGATGATCTTCTTTAAGCAAAAATACAAAATAAACCATTTTTTTGGAATTTTAATGACTTTAGCAGGCTCGATTTTAATAATCTGATAAGACTTTAATGGAAAGAATATTATAAAAGCAATTTCAGAAGGAAACGCTAATGGAGACTTGTATGTGTTAGCAAGTTCAATAGGATTTTCATTGTAATTTTTAAATATACAGGTCTAATACTTAATTTGAGTATTTAAGTATGAAGTTTAAAACTATCCCTTTATTGTTTTGACATTCAATCTATTCAATTGTATTTTGTGTAATTTTTGCACTCTCAATGGAACTTAATGAAATAAAGCATATAGATAATTGAGATATTTGCATTGGTCTTTATTCTTGATTTGCATCAGGTATGACAGTTCTTTATTTTTTGAGTCCATTTTATATGAGAGTTTATGGAAGCACTTTATTCAATATCAACTTCATATCTAGCTCTATATATAACACTATTGTAGATATCCTCTGGTGAGATAAAACCTTCTCATTTTACTATCTAATAGGATTCTTTATGACTCTATTAGGTGTCTTAACTTATAGCATCTTTCCTGCGAAATAGAGCAAACAAAATGAAGGAAATAAGGATTAAGACCAAGATCTTTAATAATCGACATAAGAATAAACTAAATCATCACTACTTAATTATTCAGGCTCAGAATTTATTGCCTCAGATAATGATTTAAATGTTTTTTCTAGCCAAAGTAAAAGCAAGTGAATTACTATAGCTGACTATTTAATTATTTTTAATGATTTGTTCAAAATTCCTTCTTATAGAGCTTTTAACTTCAAATTTCTTTTGTCTTGCAATCATCAATTAAATAGTGCTTATGATGTTAAATTTTAACACATTAATTAATTAACTATTTCAATAATATGCATAAGCTCCAACAAGTTATTATACTATCTAAAAGCATTGAAAGTAGAATAGTTGAAAGACTAATAATTAAACTGTAATACTACTTATATTTGGAATTAAAGGTTTATTGATATTACTAAGCTCTGAGTAGTATATGCTAAATAAATTTAATTGTGCTTGAATACACAATTGGCTATATAGATTAACTATTATTATATATATCTTTATCAATTTAAGGATTTAGAATAAAGTTACTATTTTTAGTCTAAGCAACATCATTTGTTTATAAGTAAAATATTTAAGATAGCTTAATTTTCTCTTCATTCCATGCGAGTTAAAGATGCTAATGCATTAATCATTAAAAGAAGTGATTGCTAGTCTTTTACAGTCTTATTTTAAATAAAATTAGTTGACCATTATCAAGTAGATACTATTTTAATGCTTATTTTGAATTAAAAAATTAGGAATTCATCAGTAAGTTAAAATAAAGTTAGAAAAGTACTGTAAAATTATATAGTATTTTATTAAAATTTTAGGAGCTACACTAAGAATAATAATTTGGATTATGCAAAATTACGCTAAGTTTACAAAATGCTTTCTTTAATAGGTAAGCTTTTTCTTCTGTAGTTATATAACTTTTTCTAATTATTAAATTTCTATAATTTAAATATATTATGTCAGCTTTTAAATTTACTATAAGCCAAGCTTGACAACTATTAACTATTATATAATGAAATTAGAAATTAAGCTTTACTTATATTTTTTCATAGTTAATATATTTTAATTTATTTAGTTAAGCATAACTAGAAATACTTTGAATATAATGAATATTATAACTTTTTATTAAAGCAGATTTAGTTAAAACAGATACTCCTTAGATAAATTAATCGTACTTATAATTTTGTAATTTATAAAGATTTTTGTAGAAAGCTTACTAATTAATTGATTTTACTCATGATTTAAAGTGAGATTGAGGATATTTATCTCTATCTTGATTGATAATTTTAATAATAAGAAGTTATAGTAACGCACAGTTTAAAAAAATAAAGAATCTAAATTTATTATTTATTTTCCTTAGATTTATCCTTATTTATCTTTTTTATCTTAGTAAATATTTAATACAAACTGATTATCAATTTTTCTAAGTATTAAAAAATCAAAACAAGCTATTAATAATATAGAATAAGCGAAGCTTAGTATTAATAATGGAATTCTATTCAATTGTAAATTTAGCTAAATTGATAAACTAAGTGAGTTTTTCATTTCTTGTTCAGTTTCTTGCTTTTCGCTAAGATTTTTTTGTTTAGTTAGTCTAAATATTCTTGAAATGTAATTTCCTTTTCTTGTCCTTATTCGATTTTATAATTATCGTTATCTTCACCAAAAATAGAGTTTATTTCTCTAGTCATAGCTGACATTCCGTATCTTACATACAATAATTCTAGAGTTTCCTCTTCTGTAATTTTTCCTGACTCTGATTTATCATACATAAGGAATTAGACTAGATTAAACAGTTTATTTGGTTCTAATCCAAGTTTATCATTAACACATCTTTTATACATCATCATAAATTCCTTTTTATTTATATATCCATCTAAATCATCATCTGCCTCTCAAATCATTGTTTCTATATCTTATTTTTACATATTATAATTAAGAAATTTAACTATTTTAGATAATTCCTTTTCTCCAAATTTCTCCTTTTGTTTTCCTTCTTCGTCTACTCCTACTAATTTGTTGAAAACTCTATCTAGTTCTTATTGCTCTACTTAGGTTATTTTTTCCTCTTCCAATTATTAATCTGGAGATTTTTTATTTAGATAATCCATTATTAATCAACTACTAAAGCTGTTAAGTTTTATTATAAAAAGAGTTTTTCATATAAGATTATTACTTATAACACTTTCATAAGTTAAAATCAAGTTTATTATACTTTGCTTATTATTCATTTAATTATAATTACTCATCTTCACATTCAAAACCCCAAATTTTAATTGACTAATCATCTGAACAGCTTGCTAGTAAATTACTATTGTGGCTTCATTTTATACAATTCACATCACTTTCATGACTCTTTTCCTTCTTACATACTAGCTCAAAATAAGCTTCCTCTCCATTTTCTTCATAAGCATCATATTTAACATTTTTAAATATGCAAATACAATCGTCGCCTCCAGCTGTTGCGAAGTAAGTTCCTTCTTTATTGAAATTTATAAAGTAAATAGGCCTTTGATGATAGCCTTATAGCTTATAGATTAAATTATACCTTTTTCCCAATTTTTATCATATAAAAATGCTGGAATCTTAACAACAACTAATTATCACATTTTTGTAGATATCGAGTCCTCATACTATACTGTCATGGTTGTCAAGAGACTATAAGCACTTATACTCTTCATTTTAGTTTAACTCCCATATTTTAATAGTGTTATCATAACTGCAAGATACAATCTAACTATTCTCCTTAAATTTTATCATCTTAACATCTTCCATATGACCACTCAAAACACAAAAGATCTCGTAATCAAAGTTTTGAAATATCTAATATACATAAATTAGTTTATCTCTGCTACAGCATGCTAAAAATTATCCTGATGCATCCCAGCTTATATTTTTTATTTCCTAAGAATATATTTTTATTGTTTAAACTAACTAGAAGTTAGATAAGCTCATTTATTAATAGAATGTAACTGTACTATCAAAACTACCAGCTGCAAATATATTAATAATAGGGTTTCAAGCAACTGATCTTATGGATCTACTATGAGTTCCTTCTATTTTCTGAATCTTTGAATATTTCTAAGGATTTTCTTGTTTATATATAGTAATAGTTCTATCTTAGCCACATGATATTAAATAATTGTCATCTTTACTTCATTCTATCTATCAAACTGTTTCGAAATTTTCATTAAAAGTTAGTAGTTCAGTAAGCATATTATTAGAAATAGAGAAAGCAATCTCTATATATTGGATGTTCTATTTGATAAGCTAAGTTATAATCATAATATAAAATATAAACTATTAAGGCATCTCTTTCATGACTATCTCAACTTGCTTGCCTTTCTTAGGTTTTTTTAAGTTATTATTACTAAATATACGCCTAAGCCAAACTTATTCTAAGTCAAATAAAAATTTATCCTTAAAATATGATAACCAAGTTTATAAATTATATAGAGAGATTCAACTCTCAAAAATTAGGTATATGCTTTTGATAGTTTTATGTTTTGCTTCCTTCTGGATAATTAATTTAAGAATAAAACAGGATTGCTATTTTATATAAATGAAGACATTATAAGCATAATCTATAAATAAATTAGCTTATTTAAAATATCTTTACTTTACTAATTCAATTTCTTCAATTTTACCAGAGATATAATTAACAAGTAGTACTATGCTAATTGCAGCTAAAAAATTAATAAGGTATAAGCAAGAGTCTTAAATAATAAAATTATAATAATTATATAATAATTTATGACTTTCTAGTATGAAACTTAAAGGCTATTTAATACTGTAGCATTACTAAATTATATGGAAATGGGTTATATTTTACTTCCTATTATTATTAATTTTTACTTATAATCATTCTTTTTGCTATATAATTAAATATAATGCTTCAATCTAATCTACTTTGTGATAGTATGGCTTTAAATTATATATCATAATATCCTATTTAATTTATATCTTTATGAAGTGAAAGCTATTTGGATAATGAACAGAAAATAACTGAAATAATAAAGTTGATCAAAATTAAGATTTATTTTGATTAATTAGGATTAATAATTTAGTTATTTGAGTAGCTCTCTTTAATAAGGTGTATTTGAGATAGTAAAAAGAATGTTTAATTAAGGAATAATTTTTCTAAAGAAAATATCAAATGTCTTTTATACAATGGGCTTGGATGCATTTCAAATATAGCAGCATACATCTACAAGCATAAGTCCATTTCTCAAGATTTGCAACATCAAATTTTATGCTCACTTCCTTAATTCGATCCTGTTCTATTCTGTATGGAAGAATAATTCCTTTTTATTGCTCGATGAAAACTCCAAACTCTTTTAAAGCTTCAAGAAACATGGTCATGCCAGTATTCATTTTAGTCTATATTCTGTTAAGATTATTATCAGATCCATATAGATCTCATTATTCTCTTTAGTTTGATTTATCAATAATTCGTGAATAGCATCCTAAAGGAACAAGCTCGTATTTTGTTCATTCATAATTACATTTAGATGCTAACACTAAGAGGCATAAACAAGCTTAACCTCAGGCAGCATTTATTTCTTAAAAAGGTACATTAATAAGGGGCGTTCTTCCCATTCTATAGCCACTAATTCTACCAAACACTTAACTCACTTAATCGATATAAAATACATCTGCTATAACATTCGTCTACTTCAAGTATTCAAGCTCTCTTTCTGCAACAGCAATTCTAGCATTTATTTCTTCCTTGTCTTATTGAAAAGATTGCAACTTATACTCTTAAATTAAAGATTGTTTTTCTATATCAGCTTATTATCGATCTAACTCTTTAATCGACTGTTCTAATTCACGAAGTTCTTAAAGTTTTAGCTATTCCTGCTTCTCAAGTTCTTATAATTGATTTTCTAAGTCTTATATTTCTTATTCTTCATCTTGATCTTACTAAGTAATTTAAAGTTCTAACTCAACCAGTTTTTATTAGTAAGTATCTCTTTTATTAGATGTTTCATGTAGAACTTCTTAAGCGGTTTTTTAAAGTTTTTCAAGGCAATCTGGACAAAGAGTGAAATCATTAACTTCCTCAGCTATTAAACGCTATAAAGTTTCTATTCTTTCAATATCTTCATGAATTGTGAAATTTTCTTAGTTATTTGGGTCTTAAACCATTAAAAAGGACTCAAGGAAGTTAGTTTAAGAAATATCCAGTGAGCGTCTGCATTCTACACAAGTAGATATTTCCATTTAATATTGAAAAATTAAGTGAAATCATTTATATTAACAGATAAAGACATCTACTTCCTTCTTTGATCCTACTTATTAATAACAACCTAATTCTTGTATAATTATCTCATACTTATGCTCTTATAAAGAAGCCTTTCTCTTTATAGAATTAGCTGATTAATGTACAATACAAAAAAATAAACCAATCTTAATACTGCAGAGCTATGAAATAATTAGATAAAGCATTTCATAAGAAAGAATCAAAACTATATAATGCACTAAGATCTAAGATTATTTAACTTATACAAGCGAAAGCTAAATTTAATAGTTATAATAAAATATTATTCAGGCTATTTTAATACCTTTTCAGCTACAAATATTTCTAGTTTATTTATTTATAAAAATTTAGCTACAAAAGTCTATAAAGATATAAAGAAAGGAATAATGAAAACAAAAATATAAATAAGTATTAGGTTCTAAGAGTAAATTTAAATATAAAAAGGTATAATTTAACAATATATTAGTGTTAAATAAAGTTTATCTCGAAGCTCCTTATTTCTTGAGGTGTAATATTTACAATATTTAAATAATTTCCATCATTTCCTTATTCATTTTGTAAAAATCTACCTTCTTTTTAGTCATCTTAGAATCATTTTAAGCTTGCAGATTTTCCAATTCTTTGGCTCTCATCAATGGTCACTTCATTTACTTCTATAACTCTTTTATTCTATGAATTTTTAGATTCTTTCTCATTAGATTTAGCTCAAAATCATTATATAAATTACTTAAGATAAAATTTCCTTTTGTTTTACATGTCCGTGTTTTATATTCTTAAGAAAAGCTTAGAGCTTTCTTAAGGTTTCAAGGCAATACTAAAATATTAAATTTCTGAAATATTCAGCTAACTTGATAATAAATGTTCCTACAACATTCCATTATATGAGTTATTGAAAAGAAATACTTAAATGGGACTTTAAACAAGCTTTTGCTGCTATTTCAAGCATTGTTCATCACTAACAAACATATTCTTATATGAGTCGAAAATTAAATAGTGATTTGCTTTAACGAATATTCCTTTATCTATTTACTATAAGTCTTGTTATTTTGTAGACTTAACTGTATAGCTTTCATCTATATATTCAAGTAAACCTTTATTATCAGACGATAAAATTCTTCTTTGTAACATAAGCTCAATATGTCCAGGATTTTAGCTTGTTCCCCCTTAAGTCCTGTCATTTAAAAGTGCTAATGAATATTCGGAATTATTGATAGCAATATAAGAAGTGACAGGATAATAAGATTCTGAAATACTTTTATGACTTTTTGGATTGGATCGGTACATTTATCTTTATATTTTCCAGAGTCCATTTACATCTGTTCAAAAATTAGTTGATTCTATATCTGATTTAACATCTAATACTATGCTCCTTGCTCAATTCTTTTTAACAAATACATTAAAAAGGCAGCTTTCAATTTCAAGGGCATTAGAAACTGAATCCAGTCTTAATACTATCGAAGAGTCAGAATACATTAGAAATATTTCAGAAATAACTTCAGATTAGACATGAAAGATATTGATAAGATTTCCATATTATTTTATTTCAGTTTCTTACTCAAAAGCAGTAAAAACATATGCTCCTTCGCATTCTTAATGGCAATGATAATTTGAGTAAACTTTATGTGATAAATCAATCAAAACTCCTTTATTTGCTTTAGTATTAGTCAAAAGAAGATTATAATCATCGTTACTATACTAAATAATATTAAGCTGATAGTTAAGCTGCTTCAAAACTATCTCTTCATGTTTGTTCAAAAGAGTGTAATTATAGAATTTGCAGCTTTAGGAGTTTTTTTATCCTTTAGTTATTTTCAAAATCTAGAAGGAAAACGCTTTCATATGAACTTCGATGTATAGAGTATGCTAATTTATTGAGTTGCTTTAGTACATAAAATCAGGAAAGGGGAGCCTCAATTAAGGAAGAATAACACATTTCAAAAATGAATCTTCGTTCAAAACTTGTACTGATATATTTTAATAGTCTTGAATAGGTATTTTAAGTATCTATTTACGGTCTTAGAATAAAGGATTATATAATAGAATTTCTTAATTATCTTGAATTTAGCATATTGTATCATTTATTAGATAGCACTAAGTTAAAGAGGAAGAATTAAAGTAAAAATGACTAATCTTTTAAGCTAGGACTTTTTAGAATTGTAGTATTCTTTGCTTTTAATCATTCAACACCCAATCATTTTAAGTGCCGGTTATTGCATCATGATGCTGAACCAATGCCACTTCTTTTTAGAAGTTTCAGTATTCTTGCAAAAATTTTTTGTTAAGATTTTTTATGTTTTAAGCCAAAATTAGCTATAAAGCATTGAGAGCTTAAGATTACTTTCGAATCATTAATTTTAAGCTAGGACGTGTTGTATAAAATCCAGTTCAGAACTATCTAAAATTATCAAAATAAGGAAAGAAATCTCCCTCTCTAGTGCTTAGAGATAACTTCTAGTTTTGAGAAATATCTTATAAAACTGACTAAATATATTTACTAGGAGTGCTATAAAACGTATTTCATTATTTTCCTTTTTCTTGATTAAGCATCTCTATCAAATCATCTATGTTATTTCACATATAATTTTGCTCTTTAGTAAATGTGAAATCATCACCTAATAATATTAGAATATTATTAAAATAGGAACTAGAGATTTGTCATTAAATATGCTTTAAAATAGATCTAGATTTAGCTTTTTAAATTTTGGTTATTTTTTTGGTTTTATTTTAGTTATTGTGATTAGCTTAGCGGATAAAATCGTATATGCTTAATGGTCATTAATAATGTTGAAAAAAGCAATGCGTGAAAAGCTTAATTCCTTATTCTCCATTTGGTACATCAAATTGTCATTAAAAATCCAAATTTTTATATTTATGTCTTTCTTATTTTTCAGATTTAGCTATTCTCGCAAACAATTGAGCTTATAAACCTGCTTTATAGAAAACATAATTCTAACCCTATGAATGACCGAAGTTGTCAATATTTCACCCAACATTTGGAGTTATATTAAACGTATCTCTTAGGAACTTCCAACCAATAGCTAAATTATCTATCATATTATCTATAAGTGTAGTTGCTTCATCATTTTAAACTCATCCTCCACCTACAAATTCAAGTCGCCCCTCTTTCACTAACTTTTTCACCTCCTCTTGTTACTTCTTATCAATTCATCCTCACCAACGTTCGAAGTAAGAAATTTCCGAATAGACGAAAGTTCTATTTTTATTCTTCCATAAATTTATAAGCAAGTTTTGGCTAAGAATCGATTGAACGCTTCCAGAATAATAATCATCAAATGTCTAAAGTCATCCAGGATCATTATGAGAATGTGGAATGATATGTATATTTACTTTATTTTACTTACATTAGCCAAATTATGAATAAATTAATAATCAAATTCACATCATTTTTGTCCACATTTTTTTGTGTATTAAAAAAAATTAATCCTAAATCTAAAAATAATCTATCCTTCATAATATAGAATAAATATTAACCAGTTCTAGATTTACCTTGTAATTAAGTTAGGAGCTTTACTGGTTTATTTAATAGACTTAATATTTTAAACATATCTATTTATTTGTTTTTTGTAATGGTTCCATGAGCATGCTTGCTAGTACTTTTATTCTTTTATAATGAGCTTTCCTTACAGAAATAATCACCAATACTTTTTACTGTCACTTTTAGTATTTCTAAGGATTCAAAAATCTCAGCGTAGGTTTTTTTCCATTTTTGAATTTAGTAAAGCATATCACTCACTCCATCGAAGTTTACCTAAAATAGTATAATCTTACGCTATTTTTATCTGCATAACTTCCTTAAAGCAAACTTAATTCAACCAGTGCTCCTTCTGTTTAAGATTTACCGACTTCAGCAAAGCAAATAATTAAGATAAACTGAACAAAGCTCACAAATACTCTAATATTGATTTTCTGTTACTATGATAGATGCTATGAAATCAGTACTTTTTCAATTATTATTTACTTTATGAAGCATCTTGAAATTAAGTAATTAGTCCTTAACATTCTAGCTATATCATATTTACTATGGAGAGTCGATCTTTTATTTATACTTTGGAAAGAGTGAATTCGGTTTATTTCGAACCGAGAAAAATTATATCCTTAAATATCCTCCTCATCATGCTGTAAAGACATAAGAAAGCTAATACATTCAACTGGAATGTCATGCAAATTTTATTGAATTTTTTAGAAGAAACTTTTCAAGTACTCTCGTAGATGAATTGTTTGATCTTTCCAAATCTTCATAACACTAGGCTATGTTAAAAATTCATCCAACAAATACCTAAAATTAATTTACTCTTGAATTAGATACTTAATGATATAATTGCAGTTTTCACTTATTCATGGAAATATATGAATGTTACATTTTTCTAGTTTCTTCATAAATTAAATTTTTTTAGCATATATTTCATAGCTGGTATGGCTATCTCACATTCTCTCCTTATACTCGAAATTAACCTAAAGATTTTAAATTAGTTTTTATCTCTAATTTTCTTTTCTTAAATATTGAATATTTTTCTTAAAGGCATCTCATCTTTCAGCTTAAGACTATTATTCAGATTTATTTTATCTTTCAAGTTGTTTCTACTTCCCTTTCATTAGTAGATGATGTATCGATTTTTTTAAAATTTCGTTAGTGAATTTATTTTTACTCTATTCCAGATTTTTGCTCCTATATTTTTCTTTTACTTATTAGCTTTTGCTCTTCTAAGATTTATTTTCAACAAAATCAATATCGATTCCTTTACTTGTCAAGTTAAGAATTTCCATAAGTTTTTATTCATCTTTTATAAAATTTTTAGTATTATTAATTAACTTTTAATCATATTAGGTTTCATTCAAAGGCTTTATATCGAAATTTTGGTAGAATAGTAAAGCTTTTTATTTTTATGCATTTTGTTAATTTTAATTGGGATGCCTTTACTTAAAATTCTCTGTTGAGTGGTTTTATTAAACTTTTGTTATATGCTAGTATGATATATTGTTCTGGAAATTGAGAGACATATTAAAAAGCTAAGCACTATAAGAGTTGTTCATCTTGTTTTACTTTCTAAGATTTTAAATACCTTTGTTTTTTTCGGTATTGGTAGTTTTTTCTTAATTTAATATAAAAGAATTTTTGTTCTAGTTACTTTGAAGTTTGCTTTGTTTATTAAGTAGTGTGAAAATATTTTCTTATGGAGTTTTGATTGTTTAGTCGTTTTAATTAATGCTTTTGTTAAAAATTTTATGTGACATCATAGACCTAAAATCTTCTATAACAACTGGAGATTTAGGAGATAAAGTCGTATCTAGGTTAAGTTATTTATGAGTGCTTGATTTTAAAGGTTTCTTAGTTTTCTTTTTTAGATTAATAAACTCTTAACTAATTTTTTTTAAATAGTTATTAAAATTTCTGGATTTACTATGGTTTGATTTTGCTCTCATATCTTCGATGTAATTTTTATCCTCGTTGAAGCTTTCAAGAACGAACTCCTTCATTTTCTTTGACTTTAGTTATTCTTGCATCACATTATTGATTTTATTTTTACTTCTTTCTCTACTTTTAGCTCTTGAAAAAGTCAGAAAATGTCTTTTAACCAAGTAGTTTTCTAACTTTTAAGCTTTAATTTTGCTTGTAATTTCACTTGCTTCTATATCTGAGTTATTGGAAGGAGATTTAGACTGAATAGAAGCAATTCTTTACTTATCAAATAAGGATTCATTTGATAATGCTAATTTAAGCTTTCTCTTTCATTTTTCTTCCATATAATTATTAAATCTTCTTTAACCTTCCAAATCAAATAAAAAGAGTATCTTTAATAGCAGAATAGTACTTAAGAATACTTATTAGCATTCTATAGTAGCTTTGTATTCTAATTTTATCACTTTTTTTACCTTCTAAGTCTGATAAATATTTATTTTATTCTATCTAATCTAAAGAACTATATCACTATTAAACTAAGAAGAAATATTACTAACTAAGGCTAATCATTAAACTATGCAATTTAGTATATTATTTTGAGAGAAATTTGGTAAAAAAGATTAGGATTTCATTGAATCAATGAATGAACAGTACTAAGAGAGTATTGGTCATTAAAGTAAATCTATAAGATAGTAAAATTATAACTAATAAAATAAAGAAAATTAAGCCAAGTATTTGATTATTTTTAATTCCAGTTAAACTTTCAACATGCATGCATACTTTAATACCACATTTCAAATTACATTAATGATATTATATAAGCTATTCACTAAAGTCTGAAATTAATTATTTATTTATAAATCTTAAGGCAGTTTAAATAGCAAACCAATCAATTTAGATATTTTAACTATAGTTAGCATTAATCATATGTAATTGCATGCCTATGTGAGATTAATTTTAGTTTATACTTAAAATGTATAAAAGATAATCAGATAATATTATAGCTTAACACTTTTAATAAGTCTAGTAAGAAAATCTAGCTTAGCTATTTAGAATACTAATCATATCATCTATTCAGATATGCTCAATTCTAACTATTTAATTTTAAATTAATTAATCTTATATACTCTCTTAAGATTATAGAATAAATAATCAGTTTATAAATTACCCAGAAATATTAATTAAAGCTTTACTATAAAATTTGATAGCAATGTAAAAAGATTTTAGTATTGGTGAGGAGTAAATAAGAAAGTAGATCTATATTACCTGATAACTTTAGTAACTGGGTATATTAGTAGCTTATCTATTAGATATTCTTATTACAATTACAAACTTCTCATTTTAGTATTATTTAATAACTTACATTCTAATCAAAGTAAAATTAAGCTTCATCATACTTTTACTCTATTTGTAGAAGAAAACTGAATTATTTGCTCTTTTGTAAGATTAAAATAGTTTAGTAATATGAGTATGATAATTACCTTTCTAAATAGCTTTTACTTATTATTCTTATATTTAACCATTCATAATACAATTAAAAGCTGATTATATTAAGCTTAATATAAAATCATCCTTTACAAATTTCCCTTTCATTTGTCTTAACTTCTTTATAGGCTTCCAAAAAACATATTTGAATAGTGAAAACAAAGAGCATTAATAGTTTAAGACTTACTACGTATCTGATAGATATTCTACTTGCTATGATAAACTAATATTTAATAGAAGTTATAATAAGGAAGTTAGGGATTTCATTTAAATAAGGGAATAAAAAGATAAAGTAAAAATGAAATAACATAACCTTTAAAAAACCTTTAATCCTTAACTAAGAGAATTAGAGTTTAGACTCAATGCTTTACTTAAATCTCCTAGTGTTTGTTCTCCTTCTAAGATTAGACTTCGTTAAGAAAGTAGTTAGAAGCTTTTAGATACTCTTAGTTCTTAAAAAGAGAAAGGAGTAACTTAGGAAAATAAATCCATGCAGTTAAGCCTAAGGGCTTCTAATAAAACTTCTTAAGATAAATTTTTGAGTTACAGTACATTCAACAAGCCTGAATAAAAGTAAAGGAATGAGCTGTGCTAGTAGACATTTGAATCATAAAATACATCCAGGAACTTAAAATCACTAGTTTCACCTAGAAATAAAGAGCAAGAGTCAAAATACTTCAGTAAAGAGTTTAAATAGATCTAAGAAATAAGAGATAGCCGAAATACCAATTAAGCAAAGACTCCAAAAGAGTCCACATAACTTTAGATTGAAAGAATTCGATCAAAATTAGAGAATTAACTTACTGAAAATAAGTTAATAGAAGCAAACTTAATACTAAACAGCATGAAAACTTAGGATTTATAAAATTTACCTTCAATGTAAATTTTAATATAGATATACTGAAAGTTTACTCAAATTTGCTTAGACTGTACTCAAGAAAATTCCTTGAATTATTTAAAAACATTTTATTTATTATTAACTCCAATCTTGTTTGCTTAACTCTCATTTATATTATTTTATGTTTGCTAGCAAACTAACACTAATTATATGGCAAGCTTCTTTGTCAGGTTTAATTACCTTAAAGCATCATTTTATCTTAATTTTAAAGCAGAAGATTGGAAAAGATATCTATCCTTAACTTTATAAATCTTAGTTCATTATTTAAATTAATTATTGAATCTTTCATACTAAAATCAGCTTTTATTTATACTTATTTAGTTAAGTGACCAACCTACTACATTCTTATATCCTAATTAGTAATCTTAAAGTATTAATAGCATATAATTGCATGGTTTAGACCTATAGCCAGCTTTTATGCTTCACTTGAAAATCCAAATATTTTAGTTTTTTAAGTTAAATCTCAACTTCTTGCTATATAGTAATATAGTAGATAAATATTGGAACTTAATAAAATAAAGAGCAAGTTAAGTTTATTTACGATAAATTGTAAAGTGTAGATAGAATAATGAATCAAAAGGATACAAATTATCCTTATAAACTCTAAATTATTAAATCTTTTAAATCTACTCTTTACTCATAGCTAAAAGATAGGATTGATGTATATTTTAAGAGACTTTGGAAGTTAAATATAGTAATAAATTAGATTAATAGAAATAAAGATTAGATGTAAGGGTTTGAACTAATATGGAAATAGAAAAAGGAAACAAAAGTTGAAGAAAGTAGAATTTAAATTGTTTTTGAATATATAGAAAATGAAGATTACCGCCAAAAAATAATTTAAATGATTTATTTTATTTTAAATAAAAATGATATTTGAGGCTCATTTGGGATAGGCTAAAGCTTTAAAGCAGATAATTGAAGGTATTAAAGACTTCGCGAAAGAAGTTAATTTAGAGTGTTCTTTGGACGGAATTATAATGAAAGCACAGGATACTTAGAAAATCGCACTTGCACATTTGAAAATTGATAGTTCTGGTTTTGAATACTATCGTTGTGACAGTAACTTTAGCATAGGCATTTCAGTTCAAAATTTACATAAGGTTCTCCAAAATTCGAGTGATCACTATAGTGTAAAATTAAATTCAGATGGAGTTTCTGTATTAAATTTACACTTTGAAGATACTTAATTTTCAAAGCAGTGTGACTTTTCATTGAATCTGTTATAACTCGAAGATTATGTAGAAAAAATACCAGATACTTAGTTTTACGAAGCTGAAGGAATTTTTAAAGCTATTGAGTTTGAAAGAATATGCAAAGTTCTTTCGAATATAAGTGAAACAGTTAAAATAAAAATAAGGCCTCAGCAATGCGATTTTCTTGTATAAAGTAAAGAGGGAAACGGATTCATTCAATACAAGGAAACTAATGAACTTTAATCTATCTGTAAAATATCATCTTAAAGCACTCTTGAAGTTAGTTTCTCATTGAGGTATTTAAACATTTTTAATAAAGCAGCTCCTTTAAATGATACTGTTAAATTTAAACTCCATCCTGAATATCCCTTAGTAATTGAATATAATTTCAAGATAGGTCCAGAAGGAATTACTTCCAGTCAATTATAAGAAAGACATGGTTTTATTCATTACTATCTTTCACCAAAAATAGAAGGGATTGAAGAGAGTAAAGCTTGATATTCATAATTATTTAATGTTTGTTTTATAATAAAATTCATCTTTAAAACTGACTTTTCTCATAAAACTTTACTTCTTAAACTATTGTTTTATCTCATTTATTATTATACTTTTATATACCAATTACTATAAATTAAGCTAGTTTTATGAAAGCAACTATAAGATCATATTAACGATCGAAAGATTATTTTAAGTCCGCTACTTTGGATAATTATTTATCATTGTAAAAGTTTAACATCTTATATACAAATATTACAAATTCATTACCTTATTAGGCAAATAACATTGAAATAGCTTAAGGAAACAAACTTTAATGGATATTAAATAAGATCTGTATGCTTGATAGCATTAGAAATATTCTAATACATATAGTTTTTATTCTATTTAATATATTTCTTCTTAATAGCTAATGATTTAATATAGCAATTCTAAGATACCTTAATATATAACTGCTATTATAATGTTATTGGGTGATTATTTAGCTAATTAGATAGCTAATATATCAAGCATTTTGCTCTTTTTCTTTAGCTAATTATATAATCTTAAATGTATTGTCTTGGTGATGCTTGAAGCTAATTTTCTATTAATATGGAAATTAAAGTATAATTAGATTAAATAACTAAAATAAGAAAGTGTTCTTTAGCTTAATTTGCTTGAATTTATATTAAATACTAATTTAAAGCAAAAGAAGATAAGAAAACATAGACTTATTAAATATCTAAGTTTACCAAATTAAATCGATATATTTCATTATCTTCAGAAAGATAAAAGAATCATCTTTAGGCTATAACATTAAGATTGGGGGTCTGTAGTCAATAACTGTTATTATTTAAACCAATCGCTGCATATAGATTTCAAATTCCTTGAAGTTTAAGATAAAATGAAATTATTATAATTAATTATCTTTAATCAAAAGATAATCAGATGTTTATAAATTAGGGGCATTTAATTAAATTAATCAGAAGGAAGTAAGTTTAAAAATCAAATAATTCTAGAATATTAATGAAAGAAAAGGGGATTAAGATGATTATTTTAAAGAATATATGGAAACAGTCTATATCTTTAAGATAAATCTGAAGGGAATTAATTTTTCTCTTATTTTGTATCTGAATATAAAAGTTAAATTATATAAAAACGTAAATTAAAGAAAACAATAGCTGCTTTAAAAAAGAAATCATCTTTTTTTAATAAAGCTAGGTTTTAAATAAAATACTTTTCATAAAGAATAGCTCTAGAAGATTTAAATAAAATTGCTTTTAAAGTGACCGAAGCTTTAACCTTAAAAAAGCAATAAATAACTTTATATAAAATGACTATAACTTATGTAAATTATTTGATCGTTATAAAGGATTTATTATAAAAATATAAATATTAAAAGCATAAAGTGGTTTGTTATAAATAGAAGTTAGTGATAAATTAAATTAGCTACCTTTTTTAGTTTAAAATTAGAAAGCTGAAAAAAGAAGTTAGATGTTTCAAAAGATTGAGCAAGAAAATAAATAATTTAAATTGAAAATATTTTCATTTCCTATTTAGAATTTTTTTTAGATTAAGAGGAGGTACCTTTATTTTTTAATTTCTAAATAAAGACTTACGATTAATGTAAAAATCTTGGAGAGAAATCTTAATCAAAATCATCAAGTGAAATATTTATTTACTTCTAATATTTTTAGTTTTTAGTGCTTTCTATTATTTTAAGATCTTATAAAAGCGAAGAATTTGAGGAATTTTCACTTTTTTAGATATTCTTTATTTGATTTTTTTTGAGAAACTTTAAATTCTTGCTTAATTCTTAATATTAATTTTTTTCCTCTTTTAAAATGCTTTCCAAAGTCTAATTTAGTATTTCTTACGTTGACATGTTACAGTCTATCAAACTTTATTCAGTCTCATTAGGTTTTAAATAATTAAAATTGTTTAAATTTTCATCTTAATTTATTTTAGGTTTTATCTTAATATTTTCTGTAGAAATGTTTATACAAGTTAAAGAATTATTATCAAAGTCATTGTACTAAGAGCTCTAAATCAATTTTTTATAATTACTATAAAATCTATTTATTTGGTTATTATATTTATTTTCCTTTAATTAGCTAAATATTTGTCTTTATTGCTTCTAGATTGGAGTGCTTTTCGTTTAGTTATTTTAAATATCATTTTTCTAAAAATTAGAACTCTAGATGCCATATACATTTTTTAACTCTAAAAGATGCGTCTTTTAAGTTTTTTAGGAACGATTCCTTTATTATTGGGCTGTTTATATTCTTTGTTGGTTTTACTTTTTTATCTAATACAATTTTACATAAAGTTAAGAATAATTCATAATTCCCATCATTTATTTCTCCTTTTATTTTTCCTTAAGACTTTACTTCATTGTATATGGGTTAAACTTCTATTATAGGTCTTTTGCTATGCTTTTTTAGTCAAATTTGATATGAGAATGCTTTTTAGAAAGCTATTGGTAATTAAGTGAAAAGCTTTAATTAACTTTTTATTAGGCTGATTTAAGAGATGTTTTAGCTCTTTATTTTTAATTAGTTTCTAATTAATTAGTTTGCAGGCTCTTTAGCTTGTTACTCTTTATTTAAGGTGTTATATTACTTATCTGCTTTAAAGGGCTTCTATTAAGATTTTTTTGACTCTAAGTTAGTTTTCTCCTAAATTAAGTATTAAGACTCTTTCTCCTTAGAGCGAAAAGCGTCTGCAGTTCTTTATTACTAGAATTCTATATCATCTTATTATTATTTCTCTACAGTACCTAAGATGCATTTAGTAAAATTGGCTTCATATTTTTTATGACTATATAATGCTTTTTATTAAAGCATGCATTTGAATTAAGAATTACCAAGATTAAAAAAATAAGGAGATTAGCAATAAAAAGAGAACTAAAATTCTATTTCAATTAAATTAAAAGTAGTAAACTAAAGAACAGCAGAAGAAGGAAAGAAGATAAGCAGAACAAAAGAAACAGAAATAATACTTTAGTAGTAGCTAGGATATAATAGTATTGTAGCAATATATTAAACAGATTAATTTTGAATAGTATTATCTATTTCTATATATTAATAATACATTATACTTCTATATCCAATTTTTATCCATATGCATATAAGTTGGAAGATTTAAGTGGAATTATGAGACTATAAATAAGTCTTTTTGATTACTTTGGTAAACTAGTTAATTATCATTCAGTTAAGATAAAGTTGAAGTTAGAGATTAATATTGAAGATAATTGAAAAAGCAATTCAAAAGATAAATTAACGTATTGCTATATTTCAATACGAATGTAGAACTTCTATATGTCTTAGATATAAAAAGAACTACATAAAGGACTAAAATGAGTTAAATGAAAGTATTTTTGAATTATAAGCTTAAATAAAATGAAATTAGAAAATAAGTCTTTTAACTTAGCGTAGAATCTATTTTCTTTTAATCTATTAAATCTAATCTATGCGCTGGTTAAACTTAACCTTAAAAATTATGGCATTTCCATCTATTTCTTGAATCTAGTTTTTATTCAATTAACGAAATAATAATATACACATATATAGTAAATCTTTGGTTGATAGAAGTATGTAATATAATAAAAGTAGGAAGACAGTAAATAGATGCAATATTGGTATTTTAAATCTAAATACAAAATGGTTATAACTTAACATATAAATGACAAACGTTCATATACAAACTTAGAAAGAAATTAAAGGTAACTAGAATATTATATTTCTAAAAATAGATATATAAGTATCTTATTAAGATAAAATAGAAATCATAAATTATCATTTAAACTAAATTATAATTAATAAATTAAGTCTATATATATTTTTTGTATATTCATAAGGCTATTAATTAGATAAATAACATGCACAAGATTAGGGATTAAACTACTTTATCAAGAAATCTATTTGACCTACATCTAAAATATAAATATAGACTTGATTTATTAATTTTATTATATGTAAAAATGAATAAGTAAGATTCATTCGGATGAATAACTACCTCCTACTTGCTTATACCGATATCTCGGGTAGAATATAATTAGAAAATGGAACAATGGCATAGTAGAGTCAATTTAAGATCAATATTCTACCTTGAGTTGAAATCATCTATTCAATTTGTTTATACTAGGAAGTGGATTTATATTTGGCTAAAATTAATTTAAGAAGTGTGATAATGGAAATCTTGCAGATACTTCATAGGTAGCCTATTTAGAACAGCAATAGGTATTGAAAAGATTAAAATCTTTGCATAACTAGACGATTACTAGGAAAAATAAAAATGATGATCAGAATTAAAAGATGAACTTGAATTAATGAAAATATATAAAGATCTAGGACTAGTATTTTACTATCGTAAAGTAATAGAAGCTTACTAAAAGGAAAAAATAATATGATATCATTAAGATAATCGACATTATTATACCTTATGAAAGATAAGATAAATATGCAAGGATCAAGAATCCTAATTAAATACTTTCGGAAATTATTAGACTCTAATATTTTTCTATCATTCTTTAGTAGGCTAAAAAAGTGATGATCTTATTAAAGTAGGAATTACTTTAATTTATTACATATTTTCTTTAACTAAAGTTATATCTAAGCTTTTATCATAAAAAATCTTATTCTTAGATTTGATGGAAATAAGCATTTGTAGAGGTAGACAGAAATAGATCCTTCTAAGAACTATTAATGTTTATTAATAATTTAAAGCATAAAATAAGTAGATAGATATCAAATTTGATTGATAATACTTATATGAATTTACCATAATTAAAGGCTTTTTATTTTATTAAATTTAAGAAAGAATTTCAAAATAATAATAGATTTAAGTCAGTGTTTCCCTAAGAAACATTAATTTAATAATTTTTTTAAAGTTTTTATGCTAAAATTAAAAAATAGGTTTGAAATAGTTTCGAATTACTTCTAGCAAGTATCTTTTATATATTCTAGGAAATATTAGCTTATAAATTAAAATATAGCTTACTATATTATCTTTAGCTGCAGATAGACAAATTCATATGGAACTTATTATATTTTTTATTTTTAAAAGAAATATAAGTTTAAGATAAAATGTAAAGAGTAAAGTTAGTTAATAATTTAAGATTATAATTAATAAAGCTTCTATAACCATCATCTTTACAGTTTAATTATTTTTATCTTGTTACATGCAAAACTAATAAAATATTTGAGATTAAATGGAACTTATGATAATTATCTATTAATTTATTAAATAAAAAATAAGATTAAAGACTCTAAATACTGTTTATTAAATCAAATATATAAAATGTTATACAAGTTAAATTATTAAAAATGAATGTTTTATTTAAGACAGTTTTAATATTAGAGTGCTAAATAAATTGTTAAATGGTTGTGAAATAACTATATTGATAAATAGTTCAGAATTTAATATGGATTTTCCAAAGCTATGCTTAACCAAAATGAATATAATTTAGTAAATAATAACTAAATTTAAATAGTAATGTATTTTTTATTTCTTAATATTAACTTAGTGATATTTAAGATGTAAATAAATCTAAATCTTTCTAATGTTTATAGAGGATGAAAAATAACTTAGTTTTCCAAATTATCTTGTTATATATAAAGCTTATAATCTAAACTAAATCAGATATTGACTTTAATTTTTATCGCTTTTTATATTAATACTATTAAACTAAGAAGCAAGGCAATTACAAATAAGAGCTATTTCTCTTAAAATAATTATTTTTGAATTTTAAGAATAATTAATTTAAAGTGATATGCCTGTTTCAATCAGCTAAATAGAGCAATCTTATATCTCCTTAGATTATATAATGATTCTATTAAATAGTCTGATTTACTTTTCTCTTACTCTTTTTATTTTAGTTAGTATTATTTATTACCACTTTCGCATTTTTAAATTAGCAATGTTTTGATATTATACAATCTCTAGATAATTTAAAGGAGTTTTAAAGCAATAAAAGCTAGCATAAATTATAAAAAAATTGAAAGGACTAATTTAAGATTTAAAATATGGTATTAAGATAATTAAAATTAATCACTTCTACTAAGCTAAAAGCTAAATTGATAGCCATCTTAAAAAAGTAGTTAGATTAAGCTTTAGATTTAGAAGCATTAATATGAAATAAATAAAATTAGTAAATAACTATAGAATAATAAAAGATATAGGCTAATTAAATAAAATAAAACATTTATCTCTTTTAAGCTTAGACAATAATCAAAAAGAATTAATTAAAAATGTATTATCTGTAAATAATAAAGATATAAAGAGTTAAACTAACAATATACTTCAGGATTATTCGCTTAACATATCAACTTATATTATTATAAGCATTCTAGATTAATTATTAAAAAGAATTGAAAGAAAAGATACTTAATTTATAGACTTTATCTAGTCTATCAGCTCTTCTATGTTAATTTAAGCAAATCTATAAAAGGTTAATCTTATATACCAGACTTAGTATAGAGATACTTTGATTTATTAGAGGTAACTTAAGTTTTAAGTATAATTTTAATTGAAATACATTTCAGTCAATCAGTTTTAGTTTATGATTGATAGAATTAGAGATAAGTCCTCATTTTTTAAGTTTATTCAGTTAGTGAAGAAAGTATAGAGAACACTTATTTGATATAGTTAATTTAAGTTATATTTTCAATCTAAAAATGTCTCAATAAGTTTTGGAAGAAGATCCTCAGAGGGAAGTTGAACGTTTCATAAAATTAGACCAGGATTTTTAAGAAGTACTAAAGCAATTAACAGGAGATAAGTCGCTTGAAAGATTCAGAATTGAATATGAAAAGTTGCATCGAGCTCTAAAAAAATCGCATGAAAATGAGCAGCGACTCATAAAAGCATGTGAAAAGCTTAATAAATCAATAGTAACAGATGCTGCTTAAATAAAGAAAGCATCAGAATTATCTTAAAAAGATAATGAATATATTAAGACACTAAAATCCTAGCTAGAAAATGCTAATAAGGCTATTGAAACTCTAAGGGAAAAAGAGTAAAGAAATAAAGCTGTCATTAATGAACTTAAAAATGAAATCTAAAGTCTTGGAAAAATCATAGAAGAAGGCTCTGGACTTAATATAGGATAAGATAATACAATTAATGAACTACTAAGAGCTTAGGATGAACTTGGAAAGGAAAGAGATTAGTTAAATGAGGACGTTGCGAGAATCCAAGGAGAGCTCAAAGAAAACGAAGAGAGGAAGGAACGATTATGAAAGGAAAAAGAAAAAATTGAACAGGAAATATAAAGCTTAAGAAATCAAATCAAAGAAAATAAAGCTAAGATTGAGAGCTCTGAAAAAGCTAGAAAATAGATTGAATCTGCTTTAGAACAGGAAAAGAAATCTATTTAAGACACAATGCAAAGTTAAAAGGATAAATAAACAGCAATTGATACTTTAAAATAGGAAGAATAATCTTATTAAGAACTTCTTAATAAAGCCATATCTGAAGTTAAAACCGAACAGGAAAAGCTTAATAAAACTAAGTTAGAAGGCTAATAATTAATAGAAAAGGAAAACAAAATAGCAGCTCAATGCTAACAGCTATAAACTGAATTTTAGAATTGCAATGACCATAAGGAGTAGAGAATTCTTGAAGTCGAGTAGCTTAAAAGTAATCTTGAACAGCTTAAAAAAGAGTAAATACACTTAGTTAAAAAGCAAAAAAAACTAGAATTTGAGAGAAAATAAGCAGAAATGACTAAAGATGCTGCAAGAGAATATGTAACCCGTTTAAATAATTTACTAGATAGTTTGTAGAAATCTGATCTTGCAGACTAAAAGAGAACTGAAGAGTTACTTAGGGAGGTTAATCTGTAGAGAAAAAATATGATACAAAAAAAAGAAGCAGCTCATTAGTAGAGAGATTAAGTGGCAGCTTAAGAAAACGAAGAGAAGAAGCTCGAAAATGAATATAACGGATATAAAAAAGAGATAGAAAAAATGTCTAAGAAAATAAATAAACTAGAAGATGAACGAGAGAGATATGGTGTTGAGTAAAAGCATGCTGAAGCTCGATATAAGTAATGTTAGGAAGATATTAAACTAAAGAACTCTTTAATGGATGAACTTAACAGAAAAAATAAAGAAGCAGAAGCTAAATTAAAGCAGTAGCAAAATCTATATGAAGCTGTAAGATCTGATAGAAACCTTTATAGTAAAAATCTTATAGAAAGCCATGAAGAAATATAAGAGCTTTAGAAAAAAAGAAAGATTATGACTCATTAAATAGATTAACTCAAAGAAGATATCACTCAAAAGAATAATTTAATTAGTGAAGAGACAATAAAAGTTGGAGAGGTTAAAAAAAAGTAAGATGATCTAATTGAAGCCAAAAAAAGATTCAAAATAGAAGAGGAATAACTTAGAGAATAAGTAAAGCAGCATGAAAATGATATTTATAGGTTGAAAATTATTATTGTTGAAGCTCAAAAAGAAAGAGATAAGTAAAAAAGAGACTATGAAATGGTTCTAAATGAAAGAGATATTTTAGGAACTCAACTAATTAGAAGAAATGAAGAATTGGCTTTATTATATGAAAAAATCCATATTTAAGACTCCATGCTAACATAGGGAGAATAATAATACAATAAACGAATTAAAGAAATCAACGATCTAAAGAAAGAAATTCGTTTAAAGAAAGGAGAATTATAGCAAAAAACAGATAACGCAAAAGCTATTTCAGATTTGAAGAAAGATATTCACTCTTTGTAAAGGCAACTTTTAGAAGAATAAGTAAAAGTAAGAGCTCTAAGCGAAGAGTTAGAAAATCCCATAAATGTTCATAGATGGAGAAAATTAGAAGGAACTGAGCCTGAAACTTTTGAACTTATTACAAAAATTCAGATTTTATAAAGAAGACTTATTAGTAAAACTGAGGAAGTAATATAAAAAAATGCAATAATAGCTTCGAAAGAAAAAGCATATCAAAAACTTAAGTAAATGCTTGCAAGATAACCAGGTCCTGAGGCAATAGAACAACTTAAAATATTTTAGCAAACTCTTAAAGAAAAAGAAAAGCAACTTAACTCTATGTAAACAGAACTTGGAATGTATTAATCATAAGGACAAGAATATACTTATGAGATAAATAGACTAAAAAAAGAAGTGCAAGAAGTCAAAAAAGCTTATTACGGGTAAAAGAGAAGAACTTAGATGGAGAAAGAAAAAATGGTTTAGAGTGCACCCGTCAAAATAAAAACACATGCTCCTGCTATTAGATTTACAGGAGGCGGTTTCAACTTGGCTATTTGAACTTTATAATATATTTACTTTAACAATTATTTTTATAATGAAATTACACATCTATAGAAATATATCAATTCTCAAAGCGTCTCAGTTATAGCAAAGGTTTTAAGGACTTATTATATATAAATAGCATCTATTTTATCAAATTTAAAATGCTTTAAAAGTGCTGAAATATATGTATAAAACTTTTAAACTATTGATTTCATTAAAGACAGTCTCTAAAATAAAACTTGTAAATGTGTAAATCTAATTTATGACTAGTTATTTTTTGAAATTATCAGTAATAAAGAATTTATAATAATTAATAATTTTAATAGTTTTAATTTCTCAAAATTAAAGATTGAGGTTGATTAATTCTAATTTTTTAGGCTAAAAAGTCCATAAATCTTAGAAACTTAAAATTTTCTAAATAATAAGGTTAAATTGAAACTCTTAACAATAATTTGAAACTTTTTAGAAATTCAAGATAATTAATTTCTCTTTTAATGCCAGAGGCATATCATATAACATGATAAATAACTATTTATCGTTACCTCTTCATTTTACTTGAGAGTATTAATTACAGATATGGTCAAATTAAACTAAATAATTAATTATACTTAAAATAAATACTTATCTAAAATAGCTTTTGCTATATCCTATTAAGAGCGTTCAAAAAAACTTTGATTTAATATATATAAACATTTCCTTAATTTTAACTTTAAGTTAGACAACTAAGAGGCATTACCAAAAATATGATCAATTTAAAAAGCTAAATTAAGTAAATACTCCAAAGTTGAAAGATTTACTTTTAATAAAGAAATTATTAAGAGCTTAGTTATAGAAATAAATAAATAAATTTCTAATATTAGTTAACTCATAAGGGATATTGTCAAATACTCAACTTTACATTTTTAATTTATGAGATAAATAATTTAAATAAATAGCTTTTATCCTTATTCTAATAAAATTAAGTTAAAGTTTATCTATAAGCATTTTTAGCAATATTAATAACAATTATTAAATAAAACAATTTTTAGAAATTAGAAGTACTAAAAGCTTAAGTATATATATTTTTATATTTAACTCTAAAATTCAAAAAAGTTAATTTATACATCAATTTTGGCTAATTTCATTGCAGCTATAGTAGCGAGAAGAAGGTAATTTATTTGCAATGATTCGATCAATTAACCATTTTAGTTAGATATTTTTATGAGTTTTGATTCTTTTTATTAAGCCATATAAATCTATTCAAATTTGAATTAAATTATATCTAAAGATAATACATATATTATGAGTAATCATATAAATTCTCTTGCATAAACTTTATACAATAATCAAAAAACAGTAATAATTATTAATTTATTAAAAAGAACTGCGCACCAACGAGGTGCTACGCGCTCTATAATCAAATTTATTTGTTTATTTATTTAAAATAGCTTATTTTGCTTTTAATTATCAAAAAAAAAACGAATTTATAGAGTATAGCAACTAGATATTTTCAATTCTTATTAGTTGCAAAAAGATGCAAAGCTTTTTATAATCGTAATTGAAGGATTTTATTCATTTTTTAATTAACTTTCAAAATTTAAGGAGCAAAATAAAAAAATATTGAATACATTTTAGACTACCTTATCTTTAATTTATTATTTGCATGTATATTAATTAAATTTCTCTAATTAAGTCAGCAAAAGCATAAACTTTTTATTTATTTTGTAGGTATAATTTAAAATAGAATCTTTTAACATCGATCTAAAATTTTTATTACCTTTAAATTATATGAATAACTATTAAATCTTAATTTCCTTCGCTATTGAAATATTTCATATTTTTTGGAAACAAAATTATGCTTTATTTTACTTTCTATAACTTATTTTAAGAATTTCTGTTAGGTTAATGATTTAGATCATCACATTTTTTTAATATTCTAAAATATATAACATAGTTAAACTATTGAAGACTTATTTAATCTATAAAGATGTTTACAATTAAATATTCATTCAATTTTTGAGTGCGATCTCACTTAATGTTCTCAGAAGATGGTATACTTTATTCTTAAAAATTCGAGTTCTCACTGTCTTGTTTATTCTATTATAAGCTTTTTTATTAGCATTTTTGAAGATTAGAAACTTATTTCTTTTGAAACATTTAATCATTCTCAAAAGCAATTTCAACTCTACTATTTATCTTGCTCTGCTCTTAAATGTTTAATTCTATATTCTACTATTAACTTTGCAGATCGTCATTCTGTTTTAGACTATTTTTATTTTGCTTAACATCTAACTCTTGAAAATATTATAAAGCGAAAGATTGATCAAGAGTTTTATCTCTTTCATTTTAATCTTAATTAGAAGTATCTATTCTTTTTGATTATTTGCCTAATTCACTATCAAGTTCTTAATTACTCTTCTAAATAGGAGAGATAACTTCACTTTTATTTTCTTTCATTTAACCTGATTTATCTTTACCTACTGGTTAGATAATAAATGATTTTACGGTTTATAGTGTTTACTACTTTTTAAGTCTTTGAAACATTTTCTCTTTGTCAATTTTCTGAAATCCTTCATTATCTTGGATGTTGTGCATAAGGATCTCTTGGTTTATCTTTATTCTCTCTTGCTAAATAGCCAAATGATTTTCTAGCAGCTTTAACTTAGCGTTTCATCTAAAAGCGAATCTGAATAAATTAACTAAATCTGGTTTTAGTTATTTTAAATAATTAGGATATTTTTTGACTAAGATAAGAGTAATCACTATTAAAATAAGATCTCCAGAAGCTAGAATAGAGATTAAAACTATACTATTTTCATTAACTATTAAACCTATGCTAGAAACTAAGGAAGAAAACGAAATTATTAGGTAAATCATGAACTGTATGAAATTTAGCCTTAGAAAGGTGCAAGGCTTCTTAGTTAAAGTTATGATAGCAATAACTAGAATAATGCAAGTGAATAGGAATCCATGAAATGAAGGATATTTTCTCTTTAGCAACTTGTTTAGTAAAACTAGAGTCATTTAAACATAAGTCCTTAGCACAATAAATCATGGTTAGTTCTTGATATTAAGTAGATCGCTTTGTAGCAACTGCCAATAAGGTTTTGCTAAAATAACAAAAGGCAGATAAGTTGAGAGAGTGATAGCAGATACTAAAATAATGACTTAATGGAAGGATGTATTGCATTATATATTGCAGTCAAATTTCAAGAAACTTTCGTTTCAAGTGATAGCTCCATTTAGATTATTGTCTCTACCTTATTGACAATTATATGCTTCTGTTAAGATAAATAAAATTGGCAAAAACGTTATATCCATTAATGTTTATCCAAATATATAGGAAGTTTTTCCAATTAATCTCATTAAAGAGCAATTGTTAAATCTTATTTCAAATTTTAGTAAAAAAGCCATTATGAGAATGAAGGTAGATAAGCTTATAACTACCATTGCATAGTAAATAACTCATTTAAAGCTTTTTGGAAAATTCCATTCATAGACGTCAAGAGTAAAAATATTTATGAGTATATTTATCTTTTTAGGAATTATATGACTAAACTAAGGACCTATAGCTAACAGCTATATATTCTATATTATAAATGTAAATATATGTATTTAATCTTCATTGCTCATTCATGTTTCTTTAGTTATTTAACTGAAAAATGTTTACTTCCATATTTTATATCCGATTATTAGAATTACTAAGCAAACTGATAGAATTGAGATTGTAACAGAAAGTAAAACTATGTAACCTTCTTTAAATTCGTCTACTCTTCTTTCAGAAAAATCACAGTTTTCATCAAACAAGGGATAAGAATCTTTAGGAATATTTGTAGTATTATCATTTCATATTATGTCTCCATTTTCTATAATTCAAACAATAGCGCAAGTGGGACAATATTCTAACTTGGTTATTTTCTAATAGTTTAAATCATTATCATAAAAATTGTTTTAGAATGCATAATTTACGTTATCTCTAAAGTTACTATCCAGTTCGTATTTAACATTTCCAGTGCAAGCTTAAAATTTATTATTTCTTATTTGGCCTATCAGATTTTATGAAACTGTATAATCTAATCCAGAGTTAATCGCCGCTTCTAAACCATAAGCTACTATTATAGATAATTCTCAAGAAAAGCATTCTGCATCAACTGGTTCATAACATTACTTCTATCATTCGTATATTTTTTATCCTTCTTCACCTATATATTCTTTCGGAATTACAGAAGTAGAACCATGTAACTCCTTTTTAGCATATTGTGAACACAATTAATCAACTAAGGCTCCAGTAATCATATTAGAGCTTCACAACAAAACGAAGTTTAAATCTCCAGGTTTAAATCCTAGTTCCATAAATTTTTTACATTCCTTATCAAATAAGGACATAGCAGGAAATGATATAATTATTCTTATTTCTTTTTGCATTATTTCTGTGGCTAATTTATCATAGAGTGTTACATTATAGGTGTTTCTTATAAAATTAGTCTCTTCTGAATTTTATATTTTCTTCCCCTTTGAGATTGCTCACTTTTTTGTATTATTGTATATAAGTTCGTTTGATGGTTCTAATTACTCGAAAACAAGACCAAATTAGTTCCATTTCATTCTTTCTATAAAGCTAATAATCATTAATGAAAATTGATCCCATTTGATGTAGTTATTTAACACTTAAGGAAATTCTTTTGGAGTGCTTAGATAATCTTCACGGGTAGTTATGAGATATGGAATTTCTAATCCCATCCCTCTAATAACGTAATAAGTAGGAAGTCAACTAATTATTATGTAACTTCCTTAATGAGAAACTCCAAGGTTAAAATAATCCTTGATAAGAGCATTTAAAGTCCAATTAAAATCCCAAGTTATACCCCCGTAATAAATAGGATTACCTTTCAAAATATAATTACTTAGTAGACCCTCTTTCTGGTTAACATAGTCAATGGAACAAGGAAGTTATATAGCTTAAGCCAACACTACGGGTCAAGTTTCTTAGCCATTATATTCTCTTTGATTCATCGAGTAGCTTAGTTCAATTACTAATTTACTGGGAGGTGGTGAACTAGTTGGTCCCGGATAGATAAGCTCTGCTAACTAAATGATTTAATTACTGACAATTCTCATAACCTCTACTTGTACCGAATTCTGCTAGTTATAGATAGAAAATTTAGGAATAAGTTAATTATTATAGAAAATCATATGAGATTGCTATATAAACATATCTTTAAAGCTTATCTATTGAGTCTTTTTATAAGTTTTATAAACTTCGTTAACAAAAGTCAAAATATTATTAACATACCAAGATGTTAAATCGAAGTAGTTACTAGGAACATATCCAAGAGGAGTTAAGGCTATCATTCCGTTATCAAGTATTTCTATTGATAATTTTGATTGACTCTTTACTATTTATCTTATTTCATCTCTTATTAAATTTGAGGATTCTAATGTTAGAAACCATGCAAATTATATTCCCGTAAATTTAAAATAAGCTCCTACATTCATAATAAATGCTGACCAGCAAACATCAGTTGATAGTATAATAGAGGGAGAGCCATAAACTCTAATAGATTTAGGAAGTTCAGTTGTAAGTCTTTTCTAAATATAATCATTGGTACATTAAACTTGGTCTAATCCAAAATGACTATTTAAAGGAATATTTACAGATGTACTTACTTGATTAGCATTAAAATATTCCAGAGGCTTATAAAATCTTTCTTCTTGCATTGAAACAATTTGTCACTTTATTATTTTTAAATAACTTAAAAGCTAATCTAAAGCTTATCCTTCTTACTAGTAATTTGGCATTATTTAAAATGTATTCCTTTACGAGTTTTGATTATTAAGTCTATATGCAACTAAATGTATGAAATTTCTATTCCTTATACTTATTTAGTTAGTCAGCAAGTAACTGAATGTAATGTCTAGGACTATTCTTACTTATAGATACTACAGTTCATCTAATAACTTCTCCATTAATCTATAGTCATTTATTTCAAGCTTAACAGGAGCCAGTTAGACAAACTCCAGACTTGTCAGAGCTATTTATTGAACCATTAAATCTGGAAGAAATTGAGGAGTCTTGCTCGATTAAAGCACACAAACATTTAGATAGTCAGAGAAAGCGAGAGAAATTCATAGAGATATAATTAAAGCTTTCATTTTTATTTATTAATTTTATAGTTTAAATAGCAAATTCAACTATTTCAAGTTTTTTATATTTCAATCGTTAAATAAACTTTTATTGTATAATCTTGTCTGTTTTATTTAAAATGGACAATACTTTTTAAATACAGTCGGTAATAGTTTTCTTAACTGGAATAAAAAGACGTAAAATATGGTTAAAGATTTCAACTAAGTTTTATAGGTCTGCTTCATTTAATATTTTTAGTGGTAACTAAATATAATCAAAACTTTTCCTTATAATTAACTAATCTAACACTTTTATAAAATTATTTTCATCTAACTTTTATAGCAATATCAAGTATTTTGATTGGAAATTTAAATTAGTGTCACTATTTAAAAAATCTATTTTTATATGCTTTGCTAGGAATGCTTTTATTAAAGTTTCTATATCTTTAGAACTGATAAAAAGTTTAAGGTGCTTAGCTTAATCATTTACATACGGATACTAAAAAATTATTTAATAGTTGCTTTCAATAAAACTAGAGTTATCTAGTCTTCTTATAAACTAAATACCTTAAAATGAATTATTTCATAATAGACATTTACATATAAAAAACATTAGTGGCATTATTAAGTTATTAAGATAATAAAAACGTTATCTAGCTTTGAAGTTTCTAAACTAAAACTTTTAAAAGACAACTGAGAAATAAAAAGAGCGAAGATAAATAGATAATTTAAGGTTATAGAATTAAATATTGAAGTAAAGATATAAAGAAATTGAATTATTATTTAGATGAAATTATTGAATCAAGATACAATAAATTACATTCAAGCTTGCAATAGTTCTGGGAAGTTTTTGATAAGTTTCTAATAGATACGTTTTCCATTCTATGACTTCCTTAATTTTTCTAAATGGGGTCTACATTCTTTCAACATTTTCTAAAGCATCTAAGGAGGAGCAAATGTCATTGCACTTTAAAGTACTATGTTATAGCTTACCATAATTAGCGAATTAGTCTAACAGCATTAAACTTATGTTTTCAGGTTTAGCTATTTCATTCATGATTTTAATTTAATCATGTTTAGAACATTTAGAAAGACACTATAATTAGAAAATACCTTTTCTATTACATTACTGCTAAATTTTTATTTACTAAGTTCCACTATCTTTTTAATGAAAGTATCAGCTAACATTCCATTAACTTCTTAATCTTCTTAATCTAGTACGTACTAAACTACATAATTTCCAAAGGCATCTTATACAAGCTAGACAGCCGAATTAACTATTTGATTTATTAGTTACGTTTTTTGTATCATACTTCCAGCAGCTAGACATCTTTGTAATACGCAACATCCATGTCTGTTTGTTGCGATTTCTAAAAGCTAAAACTTCATAGAGTCATATATAAATTAGTTATGTTCAGGCTACCATACTTGTAAGCACTTTATCAACACATGATTTCCATTTTGATCTTTAGCTAATCTAGAGATGTGAGGCTTTAAGGTCTAAATTAAATCTAAATGATCTTATTAGATTGATACTATTTCAATTAATTTTTGAACTGCTCTGGTTCCATGAGCATTAAGAGAAGCTTCGATTATATAGGGTAATGAGATTTCGATGCACTCACTAACTTATGATGGTTATAGAACCTCAAAGAGCTTTTAGCATAGATAATTTCCAAAGGGGTCCATCATTAGCTCAGGTAGGAAATGAATAACTTTTTGATAGATAGCGTCAACAACATGTGATTGCTTCTCTTCAAGAATACGCTGAAGATTTCTGCAGCCAGCTTAGTCTTTTGCGAATTCATAAGCATTTTCTATTATCTATTAAGGACTATAATAATCTTACTAATAATTCTAGAAATTATTTCCAAAGCTTTACATCTATGTAGAATTCCATTATTAGCAAGCTTATACTTCAGGATCTTCATATATCTTCTACTAATTATATGTTTGAGAATTTGGTTAAGAATTTTAGGCTGAAGTTAGTTTTAGCTATGTTGAAAACTTATTCGAGATTTTAGTTTCTTGTTGCTAAGCTAGTTATGTTTTTTAAGGTGATTAAGACTATTATTTAGTTTGATTTTGTTGAGTTTATTTGGAAGTATTACTACTTGAGGGAGCTATATCTTAGAACTTCTCTATACTTTCTAAAAGTCCTTTATCTAGAACTTCTTTTCCTTCTCCTTCAATTCAAATTTACTCGAAAGGTTTCTCTAGAGGAGGAGGTAAATCTCATTCTTTCTTATGTTAATTATAAAAATCAGCATAGAGATCTGAGTTTCTAATATCAGCGAACATTTCAGCATATTTAGTTTAAAATGCAAAAAGAGTTGATGAATCTAATTTTGGAGGAGCGGATTGAGCTCTATTTGGAACTTCTCCTTACTGCTCCATAATAATTTAATTTTAATTAAAATGTGAAATTCTTTATTTAAACTATATTCAGCTTCAGCTTTCTAAATATATTATTTAATCCAAAGTCCATTAGCTAAAGCTTCTTTATATCTTTGAGCAATAATTCTCAATATTTACATCTTTTATGCTAAATTCCTTATTTTTATATCTATTTAATCATTCAAGCTTCCTCAAAAGCCTATAATTTTATCTATTTAGCACTAATGATATTTCAAGTATCAAGGAACGATATAATATTCATATAATATTCCAAGTTTTTTAATTATAAGCGGAGAGGCTGATTAAATAGCTATCTCGATATTGAGTAATGGATATAGCTAATATTATTTTATATTTTAATTACTTAATTAATCTGCTATTAGCCAAAGCAATATCTACTATCCTTTTCTTACTATATAATTGTTTTAAAATCTAAGTCTCTATTATTTTTATTTCACTTCAAATTTAGTTTCTCTAGTTTGAAAATCTAGGTTTATTAATTTTGTAAGGAAGTGTCACATGCTATCAACAATTTAATATATAATAAGGCTTTTTATAAATCCAAAAGCTTGTATTAAAATGAGAACGGGAGTGGATATAGGTATGAAGGAAAATAGATAGCAGGATCTATACTAAAAGATGTATATCTAATAATTAAAAGGTAATATATTAATACTCTTTTCGGAACGTTAATATATTTTTGGATTTTAAAAGAACTTATCATTACATGACAATACTTTAAAATTAATTAAACTCAATACCTATAATCTGCTAGCTGAATTAAAATTTTCTTATATTAGGAGTTATTTCAGGGAACAAATAAATCATTAATATTAGACCTTCTTGGTTCTATGCTAGATACTAATAAGCTTATTTTTAAAGGAATAAAGTAATTAATATTCATGCTTATTGTAGATGCGGCATTAAATTTTATTTTGATGTTTTCAGTTCTTTTTAGCCAATTTGTATAGATGGATATTATTCATAAAGATAGTTGTATATTTCAGCAACTTAATAAGAGATATAGCTTTCAAATGATTATATGATATATTGACTAAACTCTATAAAAGTTAATTTTTTCTCCTTTAAATAATATAAATTTTTAGATACATAGATTAGTTTGCTAGTGCTTTGCTTAATCAACTTATCTTTGATGTTGTACAATAATTTTCTAAATTTAGAATAAAAGTACTTTTAATATAGTAACTTTTGAAAATCTATTTATTATAATATCTCTATTCTATTAGCTTTTATATATCTAGAGAGAGGATTATTGTGAAATTCATATTTCTATATCAATCTTAGGATATGTAAGACATTCTAAAATAGCTTCTTATCTTATACCTGAATTCTATGATACAAAACAATTTTAGTAAATCTTAATTTATTGACTACTTTATCAAACATTTTAGTTTGAAATTAAAGCTTTCTAAATTGAAAGAATTTAACTAATATAGCCAGCTAGATAAGCTATCTCTTATAACTCGAGTTAATAATATTTGATGATGGCTTATTCTTTAAATCTCTGCCTAAGTTATTAATAAATTTACTAATATAGTAAATATTATCCAGTTTCCAATTATATGAGGCTAGAATTTCTTATTAATATATACTACTAAAAATTTGAAAAATAGAAGAAAGTTTGTCTAGAATTAGACTTAAAACATTTGTATACTTATAGAAATATTAAAAACAAGCATAAAATTTCTAATTAGATTTTAGATAATAATTTAGTTGATAAAAATATTAAAATAGAATATCTTTAATTAATCATTTTTCTATATAATCAAACAATCTAATTATCTACATTTATATTAGCTAATATTACAGCTTTTTATTTATCTTTAAAATTATAAGGTAAAAAGGTAAGAATTATTATGAAGAGGATCTCTAAGCTATATTAATAAATTATTTAAAGCTTAGAAATTAAGAATAGCAAACCTTTATAAATTAATTTTTTATTACAGAGCTTTTATTGATAAACAAGTAAAATTTAACTATAGTATTTTAAAAGTTGAAGGTATAGTACTTATCTACTAAATCATTTAGCAATCCATTTAGAATTAAAAGATAAAAACAAATATATTTAGATAGATAACTCTTGCAGTTGAAATATATCTAACTTATTGTATATTTTTATGGTTTTTCATAAAAAGGTTCTAGTTCTTTCTTCATTTCTAAGTATTCAAATTTAGTTATAATTTTAATTAATTAGATTTTTCTATGCCTAATACTTAGATTTGCTGGAAATATGATATAGCATACATTTAAAGGAAATATTGATTCTTAAATTAGTTAATAAGAATGTAAGTTGATTATGAAGTGCAAATGTAAATATGCTATTTCAATTAATATATCATAACATAAATTAAATTAGTTTAAATAAGGCAATTTACTAAACTCGTACTAAATCACTAATAGGTTTATTTTATAAACTTATGCCCTTCAATAGAGAAATAAATCTGGTAAAGTGATTGTAAATGAGAACATTTCCTTTTATTAAAACATTTTGATTATGCTTTTTTATTGCATGTGGTGCAAATGAGATATCAAATTTATCTTAGTTTAATATAGCTATTGCAAAAGCTGAAAACTTCATTTTTATATTTATAAAATAGAAGATAAATGAACTAAAATTCGGCAAGATTGGACTAAGGATATGGATCGTAAGTAATCGAATCGTATTTGTACAAGAAGAAGTCAGACAGCGCTTTGTTTAAGTGGATAAACAAGTTTATAAAGCGTTGGTTTGTGCTAAACTTAAAGGAGTAGGTTTTCTATTATTCAAAAGATAGAAATACCAAAGTTCAGCAAAAGGTTGTAAATCTTAAGGATGTTAGGAAAATTCATTCAAACTGCGCTATTGACCTTAGCTAATGCGAGTATAAATACTCTTTTATTGTTGACACTTAAGAAAGGACTTGGATATTAATAGCTTAAGACTACGAAACATAATAAAAATTTTGTAATGGATTCCAATCTTATTTGGATTACACCCATCGTTTAAGTTAGCATCCAAAATAAGATATCTTTAAAGACAAGCAAAAATTAATTTTCCCTTAATTATAATAAGAATCCCCTCAAAGCAAAAATTAGTAAAGCTCTTAAATAATTACAAAGAATACTCCAAAAAATTCTCTTTTAAAAAGCTCAAACCAAAAACAAGAAATTCGAGAAACTCAAGAAGTTCAAGAAGTTCAAAAAGTTCAAGAAGTTCACGAATCCAAGAAAGAATTATAAGCCCGATAAATTAAGATTCATAAAAAGATATAATAAAACAATTAAGTATAGCAAATAAATCCTATTAGCCAAATAGAATACTTTAGTTGGTAAAATGAAGAAATTACAGTTAGAAAGTAGCTAAACTCTTCCTAGGAATAGTAACTGATAAATACTTAAGACTAAAAAATCTAGGAACATACTAAAAGACAGGAAGCTTTCGAAATTGAAGCTATTTAAGAACTAGAACCAGTACCAGTTCCTCCATCTTATAGAAAATCATTCGTTAACACTAATATTACAAATGAATATTAAGTAATACCATAAAAAGAAGTTAAATAGAGAAACTTATTATCTGTGGAAGAAGTCCCACTAAAAATAAAAAATATTCATAAAAAGGAAAATTAAAATAAAACAATAAAAGAGTAATAGAGCTAAATTCCTTTTAATCATGAACCTGTGATAAAGGAAAAATTGATTTAAACTTAGAAAGATTAAATATAAATAAATTCTTTAAATTTATAAGGTAGATAAAGTAGGGTAGATCTACTTTAAAATATTGATTCTAATATCAACCAAACTTCGCAAGAACCAATCAAGTAAAAAAAGCAAACAAAATAATAAAATTAAAAATAGAACAGTAAAAAGTACGTAGAAACAGAACCTTCCTTAAATAAAAAGGAGAAAGAAAGCTATCAAAATAAAAAATAAAGTGATTCTTAAAATTAATTTAAGGATCAAAGAATCCAAAATAGTTAATAAACCTAAAGACAAAAATCATCTAACAAAAGTTAAGTAGAGAAAAGACTGAATTATAAAGGTATTATTGTTAATATATTCAGAATAACCAGAATTTGAAGCTGACTCTAATTTAAAGGAGAATTGAGATGATCCTTCACCTATCTAGAATAGAAAAAGCGAAAAAAAGCAATTAGATAAAAATCTAGAATACGTTTTCTTTGAAAAGGATTAATATGCATCTGAGATGAAGTAACAACAGCAAACTAACGAGTATGGTTTAGTTTTTGAAGGGAAGACGACTAAAGCTAGCATAAAAAAGTTTGATTGGAATAATTGGGATTATTGACCAATGAAAATATTTTTGTTTCTTAGTGAATTAAATTTTATTATTTCTTTATATGATCAGTTCTCTAATCAACACTATATTTCTTAGTTATAAACTATTAAGCATATTTTCATTTCTATTTTTTCTATTAATAGAAGTTTTAATTTCTGAAACTGTTAATTTAATGTTTTGAACTTAATTAAAGATTAAGAAAGAAATATTCTAAATTCAAATTAAAAACCTAATAATGTTATGAAAGTTCAATTATCACTAGAGAACACTTACATTTCAAAAGATATGAGATAAGCACACTTTGTATTAGACTGAATAATTAAAATTTATTAAATAAAGATAATTTAAAGTTTGATTAAGGCTTAATTTTTTGAGACTAAGTTATAACTCTTTTTTATTAATCAATTGATGTTAAGTATTATTAAATGCTTTCAACCTATTTAATTTCTTAGTAGCAAACGTAGTATTAAATTAAGTTAAAAGCAAATATATGCAAACATTGGCAAATATAAACTATAATTAAAGTGTGGCTTTTAAATAATTTTTCTTATTTTATTTCTAAAATTATAACTTATATCCTTATTTAACTTAGACTATAAATTTAATTGTGGACTCTTAGTTATAGCTTTATTTATTGATCTAATTTAGATTGCTAAGATCTAAAGAAGTTAGATAAGAATAGGTATTGGAATCAAATTACAGCTAATAGACATAAATTTAATTAACTAAGAAAGTTTATTTGATTTACTATTTTTATAATTTAGATCTATTCTACTATATTCTACCTGCATTTCCAAAGCTACTTTTATTATTATTTTTGTTACTTTTTTCTAACAAAATCTAGCTTAACTGGGATACTTTCTACCTGGATAATCGATAAAATAACTTTGGATATAAGTAATATAAGACTAAGGAAAGAATGACTTAGCTTAGTTGTAGGATAATTAATATAAGGTATAATTGAGTAAATTAAATGAAAGGATTTAAATACATTTGATGCAATAGATAATAGATATAATTTATTTAAATGCATTAATAACAAAAAAAATTTTTTAAATCAAAAGAGACTAAAAAGCTTATACTAACTTATGACTGCTTAGGAAAAGAACTTCAAACTGTATAGCAACTGCTTTGTAACGAAATTTGCAATTGGACTTCCAAAGGAATCTTTTTAGCTTTTACAAACTTACAACTTCCTAAAAACGTTAAAATTACTGATGCTGATGAATTCGCAATAAAAGTTAGATACACTGCTTATTATTTTACTCCAGTGACAGGTATGATTTTAGGTAAGTTTAAATTAGTAAATAGAAGCAAATGTTGTTTTTTGCACTTAAACTATCGCTTCTGGCAATGTTTTTGACTACTTCCCTGCTACAATTAACATAAAAGAAAAGGTGGAAGAGAAAAAGAAAATTAAGTTTGTGGTTAAGCATATAAAAACGGAAAATTGTATTCATTTCTTTGGTGAAGAATATCCTTAACATTTAAATTAAGAAACATTTTAACTTTGCACTTTAAGTTAGATAGATAGATATATATTTGCTAGTTTAGCTTTAGTATTTATAAGCAACTATTTAATAATATAATATGAGAATAGCTTTCTCAAACTATCAATATAAGTTATCTTATATTACTTTCAACTGGAACTTAAATGAAATTAAGATCTAAGACATTGGATTAAAAGATGTATCTATAGTCATAAAGATGTTAGTAGAGACTAGATACTTTAAAATAAAAGAATTAAGAAAAGAATAAGAAAATTAGAGAAAATAGATTTTATTTTAAATTTGCCACAAAATTTATACAAGAAGTTTATGCAATGAAGTTCACATAGATTGTATTTATCAGTTATAGTTGATAACTGATGAGTAGTTTAAATTGAAGCAACTCACTATTTAAGAAAGAAACATTAGATATTTGCAATCTATTTTCCTTATTTTACAAGTATATAAATTTCAATCTGAAAAGTTTTAATAATAAACTAGATAAAAAAATTAATTTAATATACAAAAATTTTGCTAATATAGAAATATGCAAAATAGAGATTTTAGCTTTAATTAATTAATTAAAAATATTAAAGCTAAATAGTATACATTAAATGATCTCATATAAAAATATGCTATTAGTATAAATTTGTAAGCTTTAAATATCAAAATTTTTAATACTTTATGAAATAAAATTATATTTAATAACTTTAGGTTATTTTCCTAATTTTTTCTTACTTATTAACAATTTAAGAAATCTGGAAGTATTTGCAAACACAAACTGTAGTAGATAATTGTAGTGATTTATAGGAAAATATATAGACTTAACGTATTCGTATGTTTTAAAGATTAGAACTTTTCATAATGATTATTAGTTTAATAAACTAAATAAGGAGATATAAAGCTTAGCTTTTAATTAGGAAAGTTAAAAGAGTAAAGTATAGAGCTTACTGATTTAATGCTAGTGAATTTAAATTCAAATTAATATTTTATCAAAGCTTTAAAAATAAATAAATGGAGAGTTAGGTCGTTAATGTAGCCCTAGTAGGTGTTGGTCGCGCTGGACATTTTCACTTAACTTCTATCCAAATGCTCCCTAAAGTTAATCTTAAATACGTTGTCGATACAAATTAAGAAGCAGCTGAAAGAGTAGCTAAACAATTTAACACTAAAGTTGGAACCTGGGAGCAAGTTCTCTAGGATAAAGAAGTAACAGCAGTTATAATTGCAACTCCAGCAAGCCTTCATATTAACTATATATTGGAAGCTTTTAGAAATGATAAGCATGTATTTGCTGAAAAACCTGCAGGGGCTAGTTTAGAAGAAGTTAGAGCTATTTACTAAGAACAATAGACCTACGGAAAAGTTTTCCATGTTGGTTTCCAACGTAGATGGGATCCAAGCTATAAATAAGTTCTAGATTAAGTGAAAAATAGCGGAGAAAAAATTTAAGTAATGAAGTTCATGTTTAGAGATTGTCCTTTACCTCCTTTGGAATTCTTAAGATAGTGTGATGGATTATAAGATGCAATGACCCATGATTTCGATTTGTGTTTCTCATTAGTAGACGAAAAACCTTCAGAAGTTTTCGCCACAGGATCAAACTTTATTCCTGAAATAAAGGGATTCGGATACTATGACACTAGAATCATAACAGTAAAATTCCCATCAGGAATAATGGCTACTTTTGATGGCTAGTTATAAGCTAAATTCGGATATGACATTCGCATGGAAGTATTCACAGGAGAGAAAGCATATTTTGTTGATGTAAGGCCAACAACAATGACAAGAACAATGGATGCAAATGGAATCCATCAAGTACCTATTGATTATACATTCGTAGGAAGATTTAAAGAAGCCTACTTTAAAGAACTAGAAGCATTCTTCAATGCTGTCGCAGGATGCCCAGAAACCCCAAAAGTAAATCCAACTGCAACTCAGCATGAAAATCTATATATTCTATTCGAAGCTATCAATAAATCAATAAAAGACAAAGCCATAGTTTACCTTTGATTAAAAACTCCTTAAACTTTTAACTATTCTAAATCTAACTTTTGCTCAATATTTTATTTCTATATTTCTTATCCCTTTTATAAACCTAGTTTAGTATAACATTATATTACAGCAATTTTATTCTATCAATAATTAAATCAAGTAATATTGATCAAAAGTAAGAAGGTTCATAAATTTTGATTACCAAGTGTATTTATTGATAACAAAACTATAATAATTAAATTAATTTTTGTAAGCATCTTATAGCCATGCGATTCAAATTAAATATATAAATTTACATTGATAAGAGGGTTATTTAGGTAATAAAAGGATGAAGATTATATAATAAAAGACTTATAATTTTTGAAGTCACCTTTAAAAATGATTCTTTGCCTTTTTAATTAAATATAAACTAAAATTATAAGCGAATTCATTAATAATAGAGATTAAAATGCATATTCTACTTTATCTTTTAAAGTTATCAGTATCAGTTCAACTCTAAAATTAATTTTAAATAAAGCTTTTCAAGGAATATAATCTTGTAATGATGACATTCTAGCATAACATTGCTTGGTTTTAAAAAAGAAATAAAGAGATAGTAATAATTTATTTAGATTTAGTTTTTTCTAGATAGAGATATAAGTTAGTTAATTATTTCTATCTTAAGCTTTTCTTTTATTAAAGTATTAAATACATACTTCAGGTTTCTTGAGTATGAATAATTATAATAACAAATTTACTATTTTCACTTCAATTAATCACTTTATGTACTAAGTTATAGCAATTTATGAAATTTCATATATTGATTTAAGGTAAATAAGTGAAAGATTGCTCGTAATAGAGTTGTAAATATAAATTATTAGCTTAAAGATAAAAGAATATATAAAAGTAAGTTTATTAAGAACTATCTAATTCGCAAAAAATGTCAGATAAAGATAGTGAGTTTGATCCATTCAATGTTGACTATGATAAAGAAGATTAGAAGAAATAAGAATAAGAAGATCAAGAATTTCAACTTTTTACTTAAGACTAAAAGGCATTGGAGATAGAAGGGTTGCCTTATTTAAAAAAATTTTAATCATCTGACGAATGAGAGTCTGTTAAAGATCTAGATGACTTTTTTACTCAAATATATGTTTTTTGGAGATAAAAAGGATTTGCAACTATATTTATTACAAGTCTATCAGAGCTCCTTTCTTTAATATTTACAACAGTTTTTATAGGAATTTTATTACTATTTGTGAATTGAGAAAGCATTTTACTTCATTGCAATTCAGAACAGACTTGTGCAGAAGTATAAATATTTGAAAGTGCGTTCAAACATTTTGGAATGATGTAAATCTTCTCAATTTCCTTAATAGTTGCTTTTTCAGGGTATACTTTATTACATTTATGCTCCTTTATTACTAAGATAAAAAGCGCCTTCGAAGTTAAATAAATTTACGAAAATCGACTAAGAATTTCTGAGGAAGAACTACTGGAAATTTCATGGGAAAAAGTAATTTGAAAGTTATGTGAATGTTAAGAGAGATACCATTTTTGCATTGTAAAGCCTGAGTTGACCTCATTTGATATAATATGTAGGATATTAAGATCAGATAATTTTATAATTGCCTTAATAGAAAATGATATCATTGACTGTAGGATTTGAGTATTTGGATGGAAAAAAGTATTTACTAGAATACTCGAGTGGAATATTAAAGCAGTGCTAATTAATTATATGATTAGTAAAAATAGCTTTTAAATTAAAAGCAAGCTAACACCTGAATCTATCAAAAAGAGATTTAGGTATTCTGCTCTTATCAACTTAATTTTCTTTATCCCCATAGTGTTTTTCTAACTAATGACATTTCTGCTGGTATCTTTGTCACAAATGAAACATATAGAAATACCTAATTAAGGAGTAAACGAGTGAACTAATTATATGTAATGGAAGTTGAAGCATTATAACGAAATGCCTCATTAGTTTTAGACTCGAATGCAAGATTCAAGAAATATTGCCTAGAAATACTTGGATTCGTATCCAACCTTGGAAATAAATGCCGTAATTTAACTATTATACTACATATTTGGTAGCTTTGTTGCAGTTATTCTTTTAATTACTTTCTATGATGATGAAATTGCTTTTTATCTCAAAGTTGGAGATAAAAATCTCATCTTTTATATGGCTTTGTTCGGTGCTCTGGCTGCTTTTTGCAAAATGTAACTTCCTAATTAGGAGCGGAAATATTAATGCTTTACAGATTCAAGAGAATGTATAAAATAATTAAAATAACTAGCTCTATATATCCCTCCTGAATGAAATCAAAATCCTATTTCAAAGCAGACAAGATATCAGATCTCTCAATACTTCACTAACAAATTTGCTATTTTACTAGAAGAAATCATAACTATCTTATGCATGCCTTATTTGCTATTTAAGCTTAGCGAAAAGTCCAATTAAATATGAGATTTTATCTAATAGAATAAGAGCTATATAGAAGGAGTTGGCGATGTATGCCTGTTCAGTAATTTTCAAGACAGTCAAGGAAATTCTATTAAAATGAATAATAGCTTTTTGTAGTTTAGCAAGGTTTATAAATTTGATAGCGGGGAAAGATCTTAAACTTATTAATTTTCAAACTTAATCAAACTCTATTAATTCTATTCTCCTTCTCTTATTTTAAAAAACTCAAACATCCAGTATATTATAGTGTCTTTTACTTAAAAGGAAATTACCCAGAAATTATTTTAGAAAAATGAATAACTTTCTACAGCATGAATAAAATCAGCCAAGATTAGACTAGATTAACCTACTTAATTAATGCTGCATACTTAAAATTAATTTTTCTGAGACAAGCAGCTTTGCTTATCATTTATAAATAACTACTGTGAAGATAGTTATTCAATCCTAAATATAATAATTTAATTATATAAATAAAATATAAAGAGAATCATAAGAAAAGCTAGCTTTTTAATAAGCAGCAAGCAGATTAGTTAACTAAGATAAAAATAAAATTGATAAATAAATTTAAAAAATTTGAAATTATTAGTGTGAATGGTAGGTCAGATGTGGTTAAGTTGCGTCATTTATTCATTTAATCAGTCATCATATGATTTATTACCATCACACTTTATATTTATAATATTTCTCCTAGGTTTCGCTTAAATAGTAAAAAAAACCAGTAAAAATATATAACAGAATCTTTCAGTAGCATTTGAAATAGTTTAAGGTGTTTAAATGGTTTTATTTAGTTAAAGCGTAAGTGTAAATCTATTTGTTATAGACATTCTAAATTATATGTGTATTAGCTAAAATAAAACTACACATTTTCTTTAAATAATACAAAAGAGTCCTTAACTGATATTATTAACCAATTCGCTTAAATAGATTAAGCAAATGAGCATCATAAGAAGTATTAATTTTGCTGATTAGGTTTTTCAGCCTTCTCTAATATTTATTAAGTGATGCTATATCATAATTTTTCTTTATATTTTATGCCTGACTAGGTTCAAAGCGAGTTAAAGTATTAGATAATTATGGGAATATTATTTCCTGATATATATTAGAGGGTAAATTTTTAGTGATTTTTTCTGAAAATGAAGATTTAGCGAAGAAGGTTTGCTTTAAGGACAGCTAATAGAAGTATTCTATTAATAATTAATAACTAGTTATTTATTATTTAGGCTATACTTTCTTAGCATCTATTTCAATTATTTCAAAATCATATAACAGCAAAGTCAGTTATTAAAAATATAAAATATCCTAATCTATTAAGAAGCATCAATTGCTTAATATTGATATGAAGCTATATAAGCTTTAAGTAACTGCTTGTTTAGATTAATTACTAAAATAAAGTTAAAACTGTGTTAAGAAAGTCTCTTTAATTTTTTTCTAAATTAAAAAGGAAAATATTATTTTGGTTAAATGCACGCAACATAAGCATTTGATGATGAAAGGTAAAATTAGATGTGCGCAATAAATAAGAATCTAGAAAATAATTTATCTATTAGATGTGAATATAAATCTTCTTCACTTATCTAAACTTTTTTCTTAATAGCCTAATAATTAAATATAAAATACAATAATTAAATCTTAAATCAAATAATTTATTATTTTTATTCTAGCATAGTTACTTTAATAGGCAATATAAGTTTAAAGGTATTAATTGTATAATTAATTAGAGTAAGAGTCTTAACTAGAAATCCTTTCTAAAATAATAATAATATTTTAAATTTAGTTTTATTACTGAGGAGCTATAATGAGGAATTTATTTTCGTTTATCTCTTTAGTTAAGATTTGAGATATTAAGATTTATAGCTTTTAATTAACCTCAAAAGAAGGAAAGCTATTTTATAAAATTTGCTTTAAATATAATTAAGCTTCAAATTTTAAATATCTCAAATTTTCCTCTCTTATCATGAAACAATGATTGCTAGTGATTTATATATACTACTTATATATTTAACTTTCCAAAATTGGTAAGTCAATTGAAGTTGTTCTTGCATGAGTTAATTCTAAAATATTGCAAATAATAAGCTTTGCAAAGCTTTAAATATTTAACAATCATCAACTTATTCTATTATCGCTTCTTTTGGGGGTTAATTCTTTTTTAATTAGTCAATTAATGTGCTTAATACTTTAAATCTCTAAAGTATAATATTTTTATTTAAAGAAAGTTGCTGAAATTAATTTTTTAACTAAGTAGCTGATATATATCTAAGCTATTTATCTTATAAGGTAATATTATATATTAGTTTTTATATTTTTACTTGAATGTTAAAACTATTAAGCATACTTGCTGCTTTTTAATCATATCCTCTTTTAGTGTGTTAGCTTTTTTATTTAATATATCTTATTAGTATTACTTACATCTCATTTATTAGCCTTTATTTTTCAGACTGAATTATGAAATAATAATAAAATACGTTTATATTAAATATAAGGGTATAAAACTATAATGGTTTATTATAAATATTTGTAGTTATAAGAAAAGTAGGAATTTAAGATATTTTAAAAGTCTATAAATTGGGATATTTCAAAATTTATGCTAATAAACATTCAGCTTTGAAAAATAGGGTAATGAGTTGTTATATTTACAGTTAGATTTAAGGTAATAAAGTAAATATATAACCAATAATAAAAATATATATGAGATACAATACTAAGGATTATATTAGTGATTACTTATTAATAAATATCTTCTAGCTAAATAGAGAAATCTAAGTGTCTTTAATCCTTTAGAATAGTTTGATCACTATTTGTTATCTTATGAATATAATAATCCTTCAGCTATTCTAAATAGTTTGCAAATTTTGTTTTATTTATTTTTCTTAGCTACTCTCTACTTTTTCCTCATATATCAACTAATAAAATACAAATAGCCTATCATTGGAAAAATAAATAGAAAAGCAAAAGTGAATACAGTTGAAATATACATTAGTCAATAACTAAAAATATTACTTGTCTTTAAGGTAAATATTTAGAAGAATGTAAGAGGTTGATTTAGTTTACAAGTATAAAGTTTAGATATATTTAGGTTCTAAGTAATATATAAATCACTTAGATAAAAGAATAACTAATATACTTACTTCTATTAATTTCATTACTATATCTTAATAAATTTATAACCTATTCTATTTATCAAAATTCTAAAATTAGTGCTTTAATTAAGAGTAGTAATAATATTAAAGTCTGCTATATTTTAGCAAATTTAAGTTCTTAATAGAATTTCACTTGCTAAAACTAAAACAATAAATGGTATCAAAGTAAAACCCAAAGATAGAGAAAGGAGATAAAAAAATGATAGACAAAATTGCTTTCTACTTTAAAAATATTACAGTGGCTTTAGTATAGAATTTATTGGGTAAATACTCCCATTTAATTTAAATTTTCACTTTATAATTTTTTAATTTTCTCTTTGTCTATTTTCATAAATAATAAGTAAAAAGTAATGAATTAATCTTACAAAAGTAGCAAGATTCATAAATTACCTAAGCTTTAGTTTTTTATAGGCTATAAAGTTTCGGAAAATTTGTTGATAAGCATCTAGATATAAAAGGCTATAATCTTTTTGCCAGTTAACTAATATAATTTACAAATTTTCAGAAGTAGCCTTGGGATTTGTACTTAGGAGACATAAGAGATAATTAATAAACAAAGATATAATATAGATAATAACTGAGAGTGATTCTTGTGGTATTTTTCAAGTATAAATTTGAAAGGTTATTAAATTAGATATATTTGATTTGCTTATATTAACTATTTTAGCATAAAATTAAAGAATATTTTAACGTTATTCAGGAAAAATTTAATACCAATAGCCTTAGTTTTTTATTTTATTATAATAAGTCTAAGAATTTTGATTTAGTTATCCTAGTTTCATCGTAACAAGAATGTTATATCGTAACAATTATAAAACATTATAGCTGCATTTTTATAAAACTTTTAAATGTATTTGACATCTCTAAATTCCTTTGATTTGATAAATATTTGATTCTTTAGGGTGTAAAATTCTTATAAATTTATTCAAAAATTTCATACCTAATTATCAATTTAATAGTGTTTAAATATTAGAAGGTAAAATAAAATTATAAGCAAGTGATGCAAATTACAAAGGATATAATATAATAAATTTTAAAACATTAATCCCTTTAAAATCTGATTTACTTCTTCATAAGTTTATCCATCTGTTTTTAAACTTATCATATATTTCCCACCCTTTAAAGTATTCTATATGTAAATTTTATTTTTATAAAATAAAGATTAGAAAGTTAATTAGATTATAAATAACTAGAATCAAGTTATTTCATTTTCAAGCTTTGTTTAATATCAAGTTTACAGAATTTATTCGCTAAGAAAGATAAAAATCTATACCTTTTACTATTCCTTTCATCTATTATTTTTAATGAAGCTTGTCTCATATAAAGGTTTATAAATTTAAAGACGATATAAAGTACTTTGATTTTATTAAATTGTAAGGTAATCTTAGAAGCAAATGAGATGCTTTAAGAAATTGTCTACATATAATTGTAAATTTGATAGCAATGTCTGAAATTATCTGAATTATTTTCATTTTGATTTACTCCAATTTTTTCAAAAATCCAAGGTATTAGTAATATAAATGTACGCATAAAGAGGAAGAGCATAATATTAAAATATCAATATATTACAAAAAAATAGAGAGCCAATAATAAAAATGTTCCGTAATAAAGTAAATTAATAGTGAGTATCACAAGAAATTTAGGATATGGCTACTAAAAATTTCATACTGGTTGTGATATGATGTAGAGATTTCTAAGTAAGCTTAAATTTAATTGTATACTAATATTTTACTGTTTTATCTTCATAAATCACCTCTATTTTTTGCTTTCACTTATTAACTACACTCTTAATCTCTATATCTATGAAAACATTTGAGTGTATTTCTTATACTTCTATACATCGAAATAAGCTTTAAGGATGTTTAGTTTTAACTAGAATAATAGAGGTGAATTAATTAAGAAAGAAGAGAAGGATGCTTTGATATTAAGTGATTATAGTGATAGGTAGAATAGCTAGTAAATTTATTAAAAATGAGAGTGATTTATTCGTTACAATTGACTCCATTATTAATGAAGCTTTAGAGTTCTGATTTTAGTTAATTAAACAATTAAAATGATGATTAAGTAAGAATAAGCCCGTATTTTATTATAAGTATAAGCCTTAGTTTAATAATATAAATGTCCATAACTGATTCTCAAGCCAGTTAGGAGGAGTCTATGTCAATTCAAGCCAAGCTAATCCAAGAAGATTAAAAGAAATCAAAATCAGGGAGTTAAATTAAGGTATTTCCAAGATGAACTAAAACTGAGGATTAAGTACTACTAAAACTTTACGAATAGGAACGCTTATAAGCTTCTCCTCCAATTTCTTGGAAGTTCATTTCGTAAAGGCTAAATGAAATTTTCCACTAAGGAATACAAATTAGAAATAGATTAAAAACAAGGCAAAGATTTTACAACAAGCTTAATCCTGATATAAATTGGAGCAAATGGTCAAGCGAAGAAGATGCTCTCATAATTCAAGGTAGGAAGAAAAAGCTAAAATGGACACAGGTGAAGATTCTTTTGCATGGCAGAAACGACCATTAAATAAAAAATAGATACATTCACCTTGTAAAGCAATTTATGAAAGGAGATACTTACTCCAAAGAACTGTTTAAGAACAATTACGATGCTACTTGCTTTTAAACTTTTATATAGCAAGAAATGAAAGATTCAAACATACGCTTATAGTAGATTTATGAGAAATGGAAGAAGAAGAATAAACTTGCGTGCATTGAAGTAATCAAAGACTCACACAAAAATTAAATTTTGCAGCCTCCTTAGGCCTACCATAACGATGCTAATCTTTTTTAACTAAAATTTCCAGGTATCAAGGAAGAATCCTCACTATAGAATAAAAATGAATGTAGCTTAACTAAATTATTTAAAAGTGAAGGACTTCAAGTTTAACCCAACTAACAGCAATAAAAGGAGACTCAAGTCTAAAATGCTTAGCCTCATGAAGTTCATACTTTGCAATTTATTGAATTCCTCTAAAATCAGTAACATTGCTGCTAGACTTGTGGCAACTAAATGAATCCTTAGAAATATTCTGAGTTATATTCAAATTTTCTGCATCAAAAAAGATCTTAGTAAATAAATGCCGTAAATTCTGGTCAATGCACTCAAGCATTTCTTCCACCTTTTTAATTTATTACTCAAAACAAAGTACCAACAACCAATACTCAGCCGAATGAAAACTCTAATAATGAATAATAAAACTTTTACTCAGCCAAACATTAAAGAGAGGAGTCTATGAACTTATCTCCGCGGTAAACTTCATTTACTAAAAAGCAAAAGTCTGAAAAAACTTCCTATCTCTTTTCAAATCAATAATAGTAAAAGTTTACTCAAGAATAGTCTTCATAAGGCAATGCGGTAGTTTTAGGACAATCAGATTAAACATCAGCAATTCATAGCTAGCAAGAAAAGAGGAGAATGCACGAGTGATTACTGAAAATACAAACATATTAAGAATTAGAAGATTTCATTTATGCTATTATTCATAAAATTTAAATCTAAGCACATCAATCCATTTTCATTTTTCATACTTAATACTAAAATTATTTTATCAGAATAAAACCAAAAAAATGAGTTTAAAAATCCTTAAATTAGATAATAAAAAAGCAAATCCAACTAACGAAATATTGAAAAAATTGATTTGAACTGATTGATTTATATTACTTACTTGAAAATTAAATTCCTTAAATTTATAAATTGCTTGCTAAAACTTAAACGAATTGAAATTATCATTTTCATACTAAACTATCTATCTTAAAATTTTAAATCTATTTTTATATCAAAACTTTACTCTTTTCAAAGATCTTATGATTAATGATATTAGAGTAGGAGTTTACACTTTTCCTTGAAATGATAAGTTTCTTCATTTTAAAATGTTTAAAGTTCTAATTTTTTTGTTGAATTTTGATTAAGATTATTGAAAAATAACCTTCATTAATATTCTCATACTCTTCAAATAACTTTAGAATAGTACGAGAGATTTAGAATCTGATTTTAATACCACAAAGATAGCCTTTTAAATAATTAATAAAATTTAAATTTTCCTTGTTTTATTAGTTAGTAAAATGCTAATCATATGTATCACGTGTATCATATGATATATATACTCTTAATCTTTTTAATGAAATAATGAATATAAAATAATGCTTTTTCATAAATAGCCTGCTACCTGCTTTTCTATAAATTTAAATGAGTTATTATATCATATAAGTAATTTCAAAAGTTTGAATATTTTAGAAGATTTCTTAACTAAAATTAAGAATTTAAAATAAGTGTAACATGTATTTTTTTAAATATCATCCCATAAAGAAGCAGGATTATTTTAGTATAATTAACCCTTTAAACTAAGTTAATTTGGCTATTATAAGTTAAAGTTAGCTTCTATTGTTAACAATTTTAAAATTGTATTTAGAAGTTTAACTTACGATATGATAGACTTTAAAGAAAATTAATATTCGTACTACTCTAACAAAAGTTTGTTAGTTTAAGATATAAAAGCTTTAAAATATCTATTTAGTGCTTTATTCATTTTAACTTTATAAAAAATAACTAAAAATTGAAAACCTAAGTGCTGACAACCAAAAATGATTTATAAATTCTATATATAATTTTATGCTTTATCTTATTACATGCTTCGCAAAATTCTGTTTCAGCTAACTTTCTAATTAACTCTAATCAAATTAAATTTTTTTAAAAAATAAAGTAATTATCTTAGTAAGTCTCTATCATATACTAGATAGTTATAAAATCTCTAATTATTTTTAGATATCTATCAAAATAAATTTTACAAAGCGAGAGTAATTTTCATAAAAAAGTTCTTAATGTATAAAGCAAATATATTAGGAGATATTTTCTAAAATTAATCAATTGATTTTATTTATAATATCTATAATTTAAATCACTTATATATTAAAACTATATACTTTAGCCTTAATAGAAAGTCTCTAACTATCTTCTAATTTATAGTTAACTATGTTGCTTTTTTAATTTTAGAATTAAGATATTTTTAAATATAGGTAATTTAATATTTCTCTATATAAGAAAGAGCTATCTTTTAGTTTTTACATTAGTTACTTTTAAAATTATTTTTGTATAATCAAAATGGTATATAACTTGTATAAGTCTATAATTAATAATTACTGAAGTATACATTTAAGATTATATTATAAATTAAATCATTTGTCTTTCGTAACTTATAAATTGACTTAAACAAAGCAAATATTAGTGAAATAGTTTGATACTTTCTTCTTAAATAATTTAAAATTACATATTAAATTCATTTACCACCGATTAGAATCTTATTATTCTTGCTATCTAACTAAATGCTTAAGATAGAAACTTTCAGATTTAAATTTACTTTTTACTCTTATTTATTAATAAATATCTTTAGCCATTATGTTTATTCCGCTACTTTGATTTTAGTTGTATTATTATCTGCACTAAATTAAAGATTCTAGATTATAATTATTTATAAGTAAATGTAGACTTTTAATATTTTAGTTTCTATTTAAGATTAAACTGCTTGGCTTTCTTTAATAATAATGTATATTAAACTTTTGGGTTATAAGTATTAATAACACTAGCTCTTTTATAAACAACTAACCAATTACTATTTTTTCTCTCCAATTAATTAAAATTTTTTAATCTAAAATTGAAATAAAGTGCTTATTACTATTCGATTGGCAATAAAATTATCGTGCTTTATAGAAAATAGTAAATTTCTTTTGTGTGTTTCTCATTTATAGGATTTAATATAAGAGTATCTTTTATAAGGTTTAAATCAAATTTTATTTATATTAGAACTCTTAAACATATTCTTTAATATTTATAAATTCTACCTTTATAAAGACAATTAAACTAACTATTTTGATGATGTTAAAATAACTCTTTTATTACCAATTTTTGCACAAAAGATTAATAATTTGTAGTGTCTATAATCAGGTAATCGAATTGCATTTCAGGTTTAATATAATAATCAGATTCATTAATTATCTATAAATGCATTTCTAAATTAAGTGATACTTTTCTTAATATAAGTTGAATTGCTCAATCAATAGAGCTAAGAAGGTAGCTATTTATCAATAATTTAGAAATAAATCTGTTTCTCAAGAGATTAATTTCTTTTTTGCATCCTTTTTATAATTGAATTAAAGGTATAAGCAATTGCCTAAATATAATACTTTCTATCAAACTTTATTATTAAAATATTAAACTAAGATTATAAAATTAATTTTTGAAATCATTTGGTAGATTAACTAATGAAAGATTAGATGATTATCTTAGTAATTTTAAAGTTATTCATATGCCTCACTTTTTATATTTCTTTTCTAATATTTCAATCTTAAGCAACCGCCTTTAATATAAGGGATTTAATATCCCATTTGAAGTAAATATAGATACGCCCCTGTGAATATTTAATGCTTGAAGATTAGGTAAAATTTAGTAAAGTTTTATTAGGAAAATAAAAATTTGATATAATATTTCTTCTAATCAAATAAGGAGTTATCTAAAAGGGAGATAATTATTGTATATCAAAAGAAGGCATACTTTGCAGCCTTAAAATAGATATGAATATAAAATTATCTCAGTATAGGTAAAGTTTTCAATTAATTATTTAAATAAACCACAATATTATATATTAACAGAGCTAACATCCTTTTTAAATAAAGCTAGCGCGTAAAATTAAATAGTAATTTAAAGACATAATCATAAAAATAATTTCTTAGTGATTTTTTGGTAAAGAATCATATAATAAAGGCATTAGCTTCTAAAAGATAAAGAATTAATAAATATATTTAATTAGTAAAGTTATTATAAAGGAAACTGTATTAAATTAAATCCATAATAATTTAAAGAAAATATAATGCAGATAAATTTAAGAATTTAGTTCTCAAATTAGAGTTATTTTAGTCTTACTAGAAAAAGTTATAAACTAAGAAAATAAAGAATCATCAAATTAATATTAATCTTAAATGCTCTTCATACTACATCTACTTTCAGCTACTATATAGTTATATTTATTAATTTTTTAAATTAATAGTATCTTTAGCTTATATAATCAGTATAATTTAATGACAATCTTTCTAAATAGGATTTTACAAACTTTATAACAAAAAATAATTTATTTAAAGCATTTTAAACCTTTTTCTTATAAATTATTGTAACTATAGTTAAATTTATTTAGATAATTACTCTTTTATTATTTTATAACTAGCAAATTGTAATAATTTTTTAATAAATTTAAGGTTTATTAGACCTATAAATAATAGAAGAAGATAAAAATCTTAGTTTTTAGATTTATTAGTTATGTAAAATTAAGTGAGTCAGAGTGAATTTATTACAATATCTTTTTAAATAATTTTGATAATCAAAATAAATGAATAATTAGGTTGTATATCCACATTTCTTCTTATCAATCTTTTATAGTTATATTAAAATGCTATTTGAGAAATAAATCCCACCTTTAAAACTTTAAAAATTTATGATTAATTAAAATTAATAAATTTGCTTAGAAATATTTTATGTTAGTTATGCCTCAAGTAGTAGTAAATAAATTTTAAATATAATAGATATCACTTTAGTTGATTTAATAAAAAATAAGAAAATAGCAGATAATATATTTATATTAATAAGATATTTACTAATTCTAAGTTCAGTAATCTTTTTATCCCAGGTTTTACAATTAATATATGAGAATTTATTAAATTTATTACTATTTATTACTATTTATTAAAAGGGATATAATATAAAATAATCTAAAAGCTTAGAAATAAAATGCCAGCACTATCTCCTTTTACATTTTTTAAAAATGTTCATAAACGTATTCTTTATTGCTAGGATATAAGAATATTTATCTGTACGACTAACTAGTTGTCTATTAAAATGAACTTAGATATCATAAATACAAACATTTAGCCAATTTTATAGTTTTTTATCAAGCAATTAGCTTTAGATTTTCTCTTTAGAAAACATTTTAAATCTATTTGCTAAAATATAAAAAATGAAAAATAGATGCTTTGAATATTAATAAAATTTTACCTTAAGTATAATATTTTAATATTTTTATTAGTAAGCTTTATTTATTTTTTCTAGTTTATTTTCTATAGTAAGTCGCTTATACTTAATTTTGAAGATAAGCTCATTTAATTACCGTTTAATTAAATTTTCTATTTGAATAATTTTTATTTACTAATGATTAAATAATTAATGCTATTATCCTTAAAGTAATCTAAAGTTCTTTAATTAAGTATCAAATAATTATTTACATTATAATAAATAAGTTAATCTTAGTTCTAGATTTACACTGCTTTTATCAAGTATCTTTTCCTTTATACTTTGATATAAATTTAAAAATGTTAATATCTAACAATAATTATCAGTTATAGCTAAAATTAGCTTCTTTAATTAATTTTATTAAAATAACCCGAATGAGGGAAAATTAGGTATAGAAGTATGAAAGTTGAATGATTATAATTATAATTATAGGTTATATTGGATGTAAAATTACATTCATTAAAATATTTAAGCATTTATTCCTTTAATAAAGACATGACCCACGCAATTTTTTCTTCTCTTATTATTAAGCAATTTTAGGAAAGATTTGGCTATCTATTAAGGCTGCTGCATTATCTTTTTCTTGACGATCAATGTGTTTACTTAAGGAGCTGACTTGTTTCTTGCTTTCGGATTTAATTAGACTTAAATTTATTAAGGTGGACAAGTAGAGTTATGCACGAACTACAGATGTTATATTTTTTGGGTAGGAAGAGTTTGCTATTTCTTTAAATTGCTTTATTTACTCTTTTCGTTATTCACTAGTTTTGGTAAACTCTTTTCCTCAATTTTCCCTGTTATTAAATATTTCTTCAAGGCTTCCTTATTATTTTGAAGTTTCCTTAAATGATTATATAGTCTATAGGGAATTTAGCTTAGTAGCTTTTCTGCAACATTTATTTTCAAGTTGAAATAATTTTAAAAGCTACTTGCTTGCAAACGGGAATAAGGATTTCTCTCTAAACTATCTAGTATCGAAATTAAAATTGCTCTACCACTATCAGCTAATAATTCCGGTGTGTAGTGAGGAGGTCCGTTAGTATAGATAGGAGACAAATTTTTAGAATAATTATCTTCAAATCCAACTTAAGGAATCTCATTTACTACCTTTCCTGAATGATAATTTGCTTCTATCGTGTAACAGTAAGAACATCCTGTGATTTTTAATGCAGCTACTCTTCCACAACCTTCTTTGCTCATCCCATCACATTTATCTTTAGCTCTCATTTACTTCTCTGAAAAGACTGAGTTTTCAAAGTCAAAGTTTTTACAATTCAGCGATAGCAACTTTGAGAAGCAACAAGAATCAATTTATTAAAGAAAGTTATCAAAATGATTTCCATATACAAAAATTCCATTTTTACCTGCGTGAGCATGTAAATCATAGTAGCAGTAGAATTATAGTCCTGATAAAAATTTTAGGTATTGCACAATAGCATAAATAGTAGGATGTTCTGACTAAATAGAACTATTATAAAATCTATTCAGATTTCTACCATTTGTGTCTGTTCTATAATGGCCTCTATAGACGCCGTCTGGATTTATCATTGGAACCAGTTTAAACACAAAAATTTTCCTTAAGTGTTCAGCTCTTATATCAGAACTACAGAGAAAATTGATAATTCCATTCATTATATGAGATCCTGGAGTTTCTCCTGGATGAACTCTTGCACTAATGAATATTACTTTTTTACCAGGAAACTGGAAACAACGAGGATTCTTATCTGGAAATAAGCCATCTATATAAGGTTCTTCGTTTTCCATTCCTTATTTTGCTGTTATTGTAATCAAATCAAGTCTTCTATATTCCAGAGAATAAATCAAGTTTTCTCTACAGAAATAGATGTCTTAAGATCTATACATTTTAGCGGATAATATGTCTAGATTTTATTAGCTTTCACAGTAAGATCAAGGATAGCAAAAAGCAAAATATATCCTTTACTCACAAGTAAAGACATGCTCGAATGAAAGCTGAAAATAAATTGAATTTTCTTCGTTATACTAAGAAAATTCAATATTACCTACCACTTACTATCAATCTCCACCTTCTGGTTTTCAAACTGGTCGCATTCCTTCTTTAAATAATTTAGCCTGACAATTCAAGCCTTTAACTGTAAACCTAGCTAAACAGCTGTAAATTCCTTCAACAAAAAAGTAAAATCATGTTCTATTATTATTAGTTGCACATGTACCTGCACAATCAGGTGCTGTTCAAAGATGATAAGAGTTGATACTGTCTCTCTATGCTTTTATTATATTTCCTGAGTCAAAAAGACTTGAAATTAAGACTTCATCAATTTGGAAAACATTTTGTCCAGGGTTATCTTAGAAAGTAGCTGAATTTGGTAAAATCTACATATTTTCTATTGATTTAACTAATACAAATAATATTTTTATCCGTTATTTAAACTCTCTCTTCCAATTATTTACTTACATATTTAGATTTATTTCCTTCATTTCTAGCCAATTATTTATATCTCATAATAATTAAACTTTTTATTCTTTACACTACATCAAGACTTATATAGATCACTTTCTTTCTAACCCATTGATTCAATATTTTATATTATACTTTAAAGTTGCTATTATATAGAACAAACACACTAATTGTTAGGCTTACTTGAAAACTGCATAATCTAGGCAATTATTTTCCTTTAATAATATAAAGTGACTAAGGTATAAAGTATGTACTATGAGCAAATATGTTTTAGTAAGAAATAGAAAGTAAAGTATCAATAAAAAGAATATAAAATGATAAAGTAGCTAATAGTAATGCATGATAATTAACTATTAGGCTTCTAGTTAGTGAGATTATTTTTATATATTAGAAATATTTTTATTAAGACTATTTAAAGTCTTTGATAGCCTTTAATATACTTTTTTCCACTAGATTCTAGAGAAAAATTAATAAAAGATAATTCTTATATACTGAGCAATACCAAACTAGGTCTCATATTTTATATAAAATCTGAATCTAAGCAATACCCAATTAGCAAACATACTTGGAGTATTTATTCAATTAATGTTATAAAGATGCTTCTGAAAGTTAATGTAACCTATTAGAATGCTTATTAGACAGAGTTAAATTATTACTTACTAAGTATAATCCCTTCAGAATATTCATGCAATTTCTTGCAATTACTAAATTAATAAATCCCAATATTCAAATATAATTTTCTCTCCTTTTAATTACTCTCAAGTTCATATTCTTTAAATATAAACCCCAAAACATCTAAAAAGTACAAAATTTATAAAAATGGCTTTTATAATATTGGATGTCAGTCTAAATTAGAATTCTTATATTTTTAAATAATAACTATAAATCAAGTTTAAAGGATGTTGAATAATAAGAACTAAGAAATTCTTTACTAAACAGCACTTAATTTTAGTTTATGTAGCTTACTTATTATTTTTATCTATCTCTATTTCTTGTTCTCATAGCCTTTTATGCTTCACTTTATTTGATTCAATATATAGTGTTTAAACAAAGCTTTAGATGATCTTTACTTTATTTATCAATCCATTAACTGTAATGTAGAAATAATCTGGCTATATTATAAGAATCTAATGGATAGATTCTTTAGATTAGATTGAAGACTAATTTATTAAAAGATGTTATGAATAATAAATAAGAGTATTATTACCTCACATTCAAATCCTATTTTTGGGAATAGATTTAATTTTGTGGACAATAATTGTTGCTAATCTTGATAATTCATCTACATATCTAAATAAATGCTTACGATGAGGGCAGCTTTTCAAATTCTGCTTCATGGCAACTAACAACAACCTCTTGCATTTGTCTAACTTTTTCTATGTTGAAGATATTTATTATAAATGGATTTTACTTAATGGGTTGCTTATTGAGGATTAACTGCTTTTACTGCTTATTTAGTTACTCTTAAGTTTCTTAATTTTCAGATTCGGTTATTTAAGGTTAAGGATGGTAGTTTTTTGTTTCAGTTTCTTTTGAACTTAGTTACTATCATCTCTCTTCAAAGTCTTTTCAATTCTCTTATATTTAAGTTCATGATATTGGTTTTTACTAAGTTTCCTGTCTTTGATTCCTATTAACAAGCTAAGTTCTAAAAGAATTCCTTTATAAATCTTAATCTGGTTTGGATTAATTATGACTGGCTGATTAATGTGAAGTTGACTTTGGTAGAGTAGCTTTAATTTTGGCGTAAATTTAGTCTTTAGATCTTTCTTAAAGCATTTAAATATAATTGGAACTATTTCTTAGGATATTAATGTATTATTCCTGAAAATTTTTATAGTTCTCTAACGAATTTTATTGAACTTTACTTTACTAAGTTTCTTAATAATCTTAAAACATATCCTAACTATAATTTCTCTAAGTCTGATATTTTCTTCCCTAAGTAGAAGGTAATTAAGAGGGCTCTTTTTAATAAAATTAATTTGGCATTAGTTTTCCACTAGAGCTAAAGTTCTATTCTGCTAAGAGAGGATTTTTCATCTGTATAGGAATATTGGAAGTGATACTCCTATTTCTATTTCTTATCTATGTTTCTAAGTCCTTTATGTTTTAAGATTATGCTTAATCTTTAGCTTGCATTTTATAATCTAGATCATTACTTGAAAAGCTTAAACTCACATTTCTTCTTATTTATGATCTTATTTAATTTCATTAATTTTGAGGTCTCTTATAAGACGCCGAATAATTAATATAAGAATCAAACTAAGAAGTCTGAGATTTCCCTGAAATATCAGACATTTTTATAAATAATAGTTAAATTCTATTTTCAACATTTAAATATCTAAGTCCTTTTTCGAAAAGCCTAAACTTAACAGATAGTTTAAATTGTCGCTTACTATCTACTAAATAACTCCTTCTTAAAACACTCCCATTAGTAAAAATGCTTTATTTTTATTTGAGTTAGATATCTTTAAGCAGTTCTTTTCTTACTTGTGGCTTTAATAATTAGTATTAAAAGTGTGTAATATGGAATTGTCTAACTAATCATTTATTTAAGTAGTAGAGATCTTGTAAATAATTATAACATAAAGGTAAAAATTATTTTATTACTGTACTTATATTTTGCTTATACTTATATTTGCATAATTAAATACCTTTTACCTTCATAAGCTTTCCTTTCTCTTCTTATTCAGTTTAATACTGCCAACCCATTTAAGGAAAATATCCTTATATTAAATTAAAAGTTAGCATTTTAACCAATTAATTTATAATTATTCCTCATCTTAAATAGTATTCCAATCAAAGTTAACTTTATAGGAAGATATTATGTAGATATTTTTAAATCTGACTTATCAAATATAGCTATATAAATATGTAAATCTTAGATATATAGTAGGATAATTACAGTTAGTTAGATTATTAAATCTGAAATTATAGTTAGACTTATTTATCTCATTCTATTCCAAAAATTAATATCTTTGAGATCTTTAGCAAGCTATTAACATAGTCAATTTATATGTTTAGTTATTTTAGGCTTTTTAATATAAAAGTTCAGTGCTTTACTACCTGTAAAATGCTAAAGTTTTAATAATTTGGTATTGATGTAAGTATTAATTGATACTTTGCATACGACTAGGCTATTAATTATAATAAAGCTATTATGCTATTAAGTTTATTAATCTTAATGCTGTACCTTTAAGAAATAAGATTATAATTAACTTTATTTAAAGCAGAATAAAACAACAAATCTATATTTCATTAGTATCTTATAGTTGACTTAAAAACGTTAATTCATATAGAAAAATACTCAACTTATTATAGATAATTTCATTTAAATAAGGTAAAGCTTTATAAATAGCTGATCTGCTTATTTTTAATATATAAGCTTACTTATACAGAAGCCTTTAATATTAAAAAATATAAAATATTTTAAAATGCTAATAAGACTAAATTACTCATTTTTAGATAAGTAGTTCTTGCTGAACTTTATTATTTTAAGCATGAGATAAATTAAATACTTGCTAAATCTTCAACATTAAAAATAATATATTAGTAAAGTTAGAAATTGATTGAGAGCATTTTTCCTGATTTAAATTTAATGGAAGCTTATAAATTAAAGTATGCATATATTTTTCTTATTAAGGGTAATTTTAATGAAGTGCTTAGCTTTTACAAATAGTTAGAAGAATGTTATATTTATTTAAAAGTATAAGATATGGAGCCTAAAGGAAGATTAATAATATAGTTGCATGAAATAAAATAACATTAAGATACTAAATAAAATGTTTAGTGTTCAAGGTATTTTTCTGGCAACTGAGTGGGCAAACTTTACTAACTCATCAATATATCTAAATAAAAACTCACAAAGTTGGAAGACTTTTGAATTCATGGATGTCCATGTTATCAACTATGCTGTATAAATTGATAAGCTTTTTGACAGGAAGAGTTTGCTCTATTTTACTATTTTAAAATTCAAAACCTTTATTTTCGTAATCAGTCTTTTAATAAACTGAGCGAGAAGTATTTATTGGATAAAATTCTTAGTCCATTCTTTGTTTAAAAGGTGAATCTTATTTAGCATTACAGTAGGATATTTTCTGGCATGATCTTCTTAAAGGAGTTTAAGTATAATTAGGAATGCTCTCTCTTGAAGTCAAAAGCATTTAAGTGCTCGTTCTACTCTATGGCGTTTACGCTCTTCTAAAGCTACTTGATGTTACTCTTTAATAAATATCTGATTACAAACTTTGCTTCGAGCTAACTTTTGTAAGTTTTTCTTTGAAAGCATAAGTATATTTATCGACTAAGTCTTAAAACTCTTAAGAAACTTTAGGCTCTTATCCTTTGCTGTCTCTTAATAAAGAATTCAAACGATTTTCCATCTCACTTATCTTAGCTTACTTTTAAGGACTTAGCATTTTTAATAATTAAATTAGAGCTTTTCAATAAATTATATCTCTTTTACAGTCAAAGCATTATTAAAACCTAGATGCTACTATTTCCTTAAGTAGCAAGGTAATCTATTTAAGTTCTATTAATAAATCCTTTACTTTGCTTCTTTCTTGCTTTGTTTTTATATACTTAATTATAATATCTAAATATAGGTATCTAATCTCCTTGTGAAATACCTCATATAATGGATTTTTCATATAGATTCAATTATAAAAGATTTAAATTATTTAATGTTTAAATGCTCTTCATAAATATAAGAATAGATATAATATAGAATATTAATATTACTCAATTCAATTACATTTTGATTGCTGTTTAAGTCAATAACTACTTCTTTTTCTTACTATTTAGAACTTACTACTACTAATATTATTGCTTTAAAGCTGAAATGTTTTACTATTTTCTTAGATTTATAAATCATTTTATTATTAATAAATAAATAGCTAAAGCATTTTTGATGTAATATTGCTATTACATTTATATTAGTACATCTTTATTAGATCCTATTATCTAACTAACAATATTCTTAAACACTTAACATCTATATTGAAGCATTAATTACTTAACTATAATGATACTTATAATTTATTTAAGTCATATTTTATTAAATTACTACTATAAATTTTACTTAATACCTATTTTGCTAGCATCTAGATTCGTTCAATAATAAAAGATCTAAGTTACTAGTTTATATAGCTTGAAAGTGAAATCACTGTTTATTTAGTAAAATGAGTTCTAGAAGATAATAGACTTATTTGTCTTTTTATAATGCTACTTTCTCTTATATTTTAAATTATTGAATAAGTGCCAAAATTTAAAAAGCAAGAATCTTTAAATTTGATTCAAGATAAATAAAACAAACTTAAGACATCTAATCAGCAAATAATTAGAATAAAAGAGAGAGATTATTATTTAGCTAAAATAAAATAAAAACTTATTCTATTTAGTCTTTAGCTATAAATAGAGAATTTTAAATTGCTATAGCAGAGCTAAATAAGATAGTAACTTTTTACAAAAGCTTAAGATTAAATTCTATATCCTAATTTTTGATTAAAGAGAACTAAATAAGAGAAAAGAATAATTGATAGAAGATGAATATGTGAAGTGTTTAAATTATTAGTTAGTTAATTATTGCATCTGCTTCTGTATCATCAAATTATGATCTATTTTTATTGGCGCTTTTTTGGATTTTTTAAATTTTTTAATCAAAATCACTCTCCTTACCTTAATCTTCAAAACTAATTTGATTAGTTTCATTTTAGTCCTTATTCTAAGTTTTTTCTATGTCATTATAACAAGTTAGAGCATTACTTTAATTTAAAGATTCTTAGCTAGAATGCTGATATAAATGTCTTGATATGAATCTAAAATTTATTCTATCTTTTTACATTTTTTTGAGTTCTCATTCTTAAAACTTAATCTTACATCTTTCTAAAAAGCTCATTATTCCAGAAATTGCCCCAAGCAAACCAAAAATAGATCCTAATAATGCTGATATTAATCCTTAAAACTTTAACTTTTAGAGTTATTAAGTAAGTAGAGCTGAATCACTTAAAGCATACTAAACATTAGCATACAAGTTTTTGGCGAACTGTACATCAGTACTTGTAAATTAGCTACCTTTAGTAAAAGTTCCTTCTATTAGCATATGATATCCTGTATCACCATCGTATTTTAATTTACTTCTTATATTTGATTCAAATACACTAGTTATAGCTGTTATTTTAAGTGTGGTAGGTTGAGACCCTCTAAAGACATTTTAAGAATCAGGTGAAATTATAGTAGCTATACTTGAAAATTCATTAGGAATAGAAGAAGTAGAGGTTATGTTAAAGCCTATTTGCTAGCAAAAAGAATCATCTTCTTCTAGTAAAAAATGAAGTTCTGAGTTTTTATATAATTAACATTAATGGCATTTAGCTTTAACATAGCAGTCCTTTAATTACTTATAGCACTATAGTTTATCTCAATACCCTTCATTAGGTTTTAATTTTATATTTATAGTCTAGAAAGATATCGCTGGATGGCAATTTGAAAAAGAGTTTGTTTCTTAAATATTTTCCGTGCATTAACCTTAGTAAACTATAAATTTCAAAGTTGTATCAATATCAGCGTAGAAGGCACCATAAGATTCGTGAATTACTACATAAGGAATTAAAGCTTTCGTTTCGATTAAGTTATCAATAAAAAACTCTGTAGAACTTAAACCTACAAGGGTAATGGAAAAAATTATGAAGATTAAGGTAAAAAATCCTCCAAAAGAATTTTTTAAGATCTTTATTGCTTTTCCTATCTTAAAATTATGCTATGAAGTAAAAATATCTATTTAATTTAAGCATAAGATTCCTTTGCTTCATAAAAGTAAAATAACAAATGAGACTAAGAGGATCAAAATAGTAACACTGTATATAAGTCAATTAGCATCTTATACTTAATCATCTTTAGATTGGTAATTTTATGGCTAATCTGATTCTTTTCTTATATCTCAAGATATTATTTATGGTTTTATGCATCCTACTTCACATGTATACCCATTGGGACATGAAAAGCAAAACTAAAGTCCTTCTTAATTTCCGAAAAATCCATACGAGCAAGGTATACACTAGTATTTAGAATTAGCACCTCAATTTCTCTATTCCATTCCAAGGTCACATTTTATACATGTATGGTTTAAATTATCATATGTACCAGGTGGACAGAGCTTGCATTTTTTTTCTAATTAATCATAATAAGAGCCAAAACTGCAAGGCCACTAGCATAATGTGGAATTTTAGCAATTAGTAGGTAAAGTATATATTCTAAATTAATTTTAAGCTCTTTTTTCTAGACAAATATCATTTATCAAATATCCTCCACCAAATACCAGAATTTAATGCTTGTAATAACTCATTGCATGAGAGTATATTTTTTAAGGAGCAGCGTTATCATTTGGATCATATGGCAAATTTTCTCAAGAACGCCTTCTTATATCTCCATAATTAAACTAATTTGAAGCAATTAGTCCTCAAGTTTATCCTCCCAATGTTGCTATAAAATCATCAATAGAAACATGAGCTGACTTAGACTAGGAATTGTTATTTTTATGGTATTTTAATCAATAGTTATTTTTTATGCTATATGCATATGTTTGGTTTTGAGGAGCTTTAGCTTGATCTTCTCCGTTAAATATGTATATAAAAGTATTTCTTAAATAGCATTAACTAAACTTTATTTATTTTTATTCTCCAATTTCTAAAGTAGATAATTATTTTCACTCTTAGTTTCCGAAATCAAAGGATCATAAATCATTTTAGTAGCTATTATCTGTTTCTCCTCCAAATATGAACATATTATATTAATCGTAAGTAGAACATGATCCTGATCTTGGTAATGGAGTTTACTTTTGATTAACCTATTTTCATTCCTTGGTGAGTGTATTATATAAATACATATCATTTAAAAACTCTTCGTTATTTTTACCACCTCATATTATTAGATGATTGCCATGAACTGATGATACATGCTAATATCTTGGCGATGGAAATTACCCTGACAAAATTTATTTTGTCCATTTTCATTTTTCTAAGTCTAATATCCATAGATCATTCAAAGGATAATTATTTTCATTACTTCCTCCAAAAACGTAAGCTTCTGTTGAAATTACATTCATTGTATGAAATTAACGAGGTCCAGGTGAATCAAAATTTCCTTCAAACAAGCTTCATTTCTTATCGATTTGATTAAGATTTATGTTTATAAGATCATTTCTAAATCCTTCTTGTGAATAACCTCCAAAAACTCATAAATTGTTTTCATAAAGAGCTCCAAAGCCAGAGTCTCTATCTAGTAATTTATCATATTCTAATAATTGAGTGAATTTAATTTAATTGTGATCTGAATAATCTAATTTTCAAAACTAAGGAATATTAGCTTACTAAGAATCACTTCATCCACCTACCATATAAATAATCTTATTTTTCTCATCGACAATATCAATACTGTAAACTATTTCATCAGGATAGTTGTCGAAGTTTTATATTCTCCATATTAAGCTTGTTAAATTAAGGATATAAACTACTCTTTCATATTCGCTAACTGTTGGTTTTAATATTAGTTCTCCTTCATCCACTACTATTGTAGGAAAATCTTATGGTTCTGGCTTATCTCCAACTGTTTCCAATTCCTTTCAAATTAACTCTTATAAATCTAGAACCCAAAGGTCGCCAAGATAATCTTCAAAACCTAACCCTCCAAATACATATAAGAGAGATTTCCCATCAAATTTATTCTCTAAGTAACATGATGCTAAGTATCTTGGATCTGGTTTTCTAAAATGCTGATCAATAAAAGTTCACTTTTAGAAAGGAATTGAAAAAATTCAAAGATCATTCTAGGGGCCATTATCTGTATATCCTCCAAATAAAATAATACTTTCATCTTATTTTATGAATTAATTACAAGAAGATTATCTTGCATCAGGTTACCTATCATTAGTAAGGGCTAAGAAGTTTCATTTATTAGTCTTCATATCAAACTTTCAATTGTCTTATAAAAGCTATTTAACTCCTTGTCCCATCGTTACAACGAAATACCCTTTTTATGAGTTCACACATCCTGAAAAGTAACTTCTTCTTTCTGGAGGAGCTAATGTCTTAGGAAACAGACTTCACTAAGCATCACTTATTATAAATATAAAAGTCATTAATCACAACATATTTAGGGTTAAATATAATTATATGTATTTACATACTCTTATTAATACAATATATGCTTTTAATTTACTTTAGAAAATAAAAAGCACTATTACTATATATTCTATTATGCAAAATATATCAACAGATCATGCTATTCCTATCATTTACTAAATTCATAACAATAATACTTTTCTCTGTCTTTCTATTCATTTCTTGAATTATATAATTCTAGAGCTTATAGAGTTTTATGTTTCATGTGTACTAACTTACATACTACTGAGTAATAGGACTAAGTATACTTTTATCAATGAATTATAAACTTAAAAAGTTTTAGATGGGAGTAAATGGATAAAAATTAGATGGGTTAAGCTTTCTATTTAGAATTAAATTATTAAGTTTTTAAAAGTTTAGAAAATCTTTCAAATAAGCGAATTAGGAGCTACCCACATTTTTCCACCCAATTTCTTCTTCCTTGATTTTATAACTTCTCTCTTATCTTTAGGAGGATCTGCCCATTCTACTGACAAAATTACCATTCCAAATTTTCTATTATTAGTTGCTCGAATGGCTTCTAAAGCTGATTCTTTTGAATTAAACCTAATATAAGCAAAGCCTTTATTTTCTCCTGTTATATGCTTTGCGAGATAAATTCTAAGAATATCACCGAAAGGTCTGAAAAGTTCTTTTAAGTCTTATTCCTCGAAACCAACATCAGGGATATTTGAAACTCGAATTGAAGTATTTTCTTGCTAATATCTAAAATTTTTGCTCCAGGAATCTCTTTCAATTAACTCTTCTCCTTTTTTCAATCTTTCAATATTTGCTTTACATTCTCTAATTTAACGTTCCAAAGTAACAAGAGGTTAGAACTAAATTTTTTAACTTGTCCTTTCTTAGTTAGGTTTATTTATCCATTCAAGTTAAACAAATTCTGTTTTGAATGAAATGTTGCTAGGCTCTGCCATTACTTTTTTTAAAGTCTATTTAAAAATAAAAAGCATTTTTGAAGAATTTCCTCTCTATTCATTGTATAAAAATCAGACTTGCTCTATAGAATAATCCCCTTCTAATTAACTTATTGTCTTAACTACTAGTATAATATCTATAATGGTAAGAAATAAAATAATTTCTTGAAGTCAAATGAAAAGGAATAGGCTTAAATTAAAGCTTTATTTAAATTTACTTGCTTCTCTTTACTTTTATCATTTGACTAATAGACTAATAACTTCTAGCTAGTTAAATAACCAATTCTGTTTATAAATATGATAGCAATAATAAAAACTAAATGAGATGAAAAGTTGATTCAAAAGTATATACATTATTATCTTCTAATTATAGATTTATCTATCTACAACGATAAAGCTTAATCTTTTTATCTTTTAAGTATTTTAATTCTCTATTAAAGAAGCTTTTAGATATATCATAGTATTTTTAATCTATTCAAGTAGGCGAGATGATTGCTTGCTCTGTTTATAAAATAACTCTTAGTTTATTTTTGGTTATATAATCCATGCTATTTTCGAAAGAGAGATTGTGAATATACAATCCTTGGTAAATAATTATACTATAAAGCTTCCACAACTTTTAAACTAATTATTTTTAACCTACTATTTCAAATAAAGGAGACTAGTAAAAGATAGTTAACTTATCTTTATCTAAGATAAACAATTAATTTGGTAACTATAAACTAACGATAAAATGAGGCACTATTACTAAATTATTGATAGCAATTAAAATTTAGAAATTCTTAAATCTTTAGATTAATATATGTATACATTAAGTTATTTTTAGCTTAAATTTAATTAATAAAGGAATAAGTATATATTATTTCTATTCTGCTTACTGCTTTACTAATGCGTTTTTATTTTTTTTCTTATTTTCTTTTTATTTTTTTTGTTTTTGCTCTTGAATAATTTAAATGAGTCTTGGATTAACGCTTATTTGAATTAGCTGGAAGCTTATATGATAAACTCTTAACTATAGTAGTTAACAAGTATTTTTTAATTTATTTGAGTGTTAAATTTAACTTTTAAGCAAAATAGCAACTTTATTTCAATTAAAGTAAAGAATTTGAAAATATAGAGAAAAAATAGATAAATGTATTAACAGTAAAGCTTAGCATAATTAATAGAATGCTTCAATCCAAATAAAATTGTATACAAAATTCTAAAACATTTACTAGTTTCTTACTTGCCAAAAATTTAAATTATCTTAAATTTTTTGTTGCTATCAAAATGAAAAGTAATAGCAGGTTCTGTGGTTATTAAAGATAGAATGTTAATATTAATGTAAAGAAGAATGAAGTATGAAATTAAATGTAGAAGATCTAATTGAATAACCTGAAGATAATACTTAGATCAAGAATGCTCTCTTAAGTTATGTGCTTAATTAAAGATCAAGAATTTGAAGATATTCAAGCTTTATCAAACTCTTTCAATTTATTTATACTTCTAACTTTTTCTTCGCTTGAGATCATTTTAGCAAATTGAAAATCTTTATAACATTTTTTATTTGATCGATATATTTTTCTGGATTTTCGATTTAGAGTTGCACAATTTACAATTTTCTTCAGGGATAGCTATTTAATTTATAACTACGTTCCTTATGTCAATATCAAGTTTTACAAGTTCTTAAACTAGTCTCCCTGTTTCGTACATACTTAAAAATTCAGGTATACATACAGCAACAAAAGTAATTTTTTCAGGATTTTTGAACTTGTCAGAAATCATTTTAGCAATAGTTTACATTTACTCCATTCTTTCAAATAAATTACTTATTAAGGATTGTTCATTTAACCATAAAACCTTCAATCATTCCTCCCAATTTTTCTTTAAGATTTACCAGTTAGTTTATTCCTTTTTCTAATAAATTTTGGAAATTTAGTGCCTCAGAGTGTAGCCAATTGGAGCTGTATCAAAGATTATTGTTTAAAACTCCATTTAGTTTACTGTCCTCCTTAATTCTGCAAAACTTAGCTTCGTCCACACCTGGAACTGATGTAATAAATTCATTCATTAGATTTTTTGTTCGGTCATCAGGTTATAAGCCAAACGGGATACAGAGTTATTCTGTATTTATTTTAGGTTAAATTTCTATGCCATATAGATTAGTAGTTCCCTATATTAAAGTTGGAGAACACCCTAACTTTTAGTAAAATGCATCTAAAGGATATGAGCTGAATCAGTGGAGATATTAAAACAAACCGACTTTGTTTAGCAAATAAAATCAGAAGGAAGTGGTAATTATTGCTTTTCAACACCTTACCTCCTACAAATGTTCATTACTGACTTTCCTGCTTTAAGATATTTAATAGATTAGGTTCAAAATTCTATTCCATGTCTTAGAATCTAAAATGAGGAGTTAATATAAAATCACTTATTTAAATTTATAAGTCCTAGTTATTTAATTTCAGTTCAATAAAACGCTAAATACTGAATAAGCATACTTTCTATTCCTTAAAATTAATGCTTGTAATTACTTTTCATACCTATATAATATCAAATTCTATCTTTATATGAATTTATTATTGATAGACATACTAAAATAAAGTAAGATAGGTATATTAGAATTAAACAGCTAATGTTTGGTATTATAAAAAGAGTATAGATAATATCAATAAATCGATAGAAAATGGTATGATTAAATATTAATAAATCTACATATAACTATTATAAAACTAACTAATCTCTTATACCTTTCTAATTAAAACCTATTATACTTTAAAAGTAATCTGCCTTTATATAAGTAGTCGATAGCTATTTAAATAAAGTGTGCGAAGTTTAATATAAAATAACCATCTAACTTGAGATAATTATTTGATTTAAAGATTGAAATATGATATCCATAATCTTAATTATAGAAGTAGTTTTAAAGTATCTATTTAACTATTGCTTGATTTCTTTACTATATTAGACTAGTCTAGCAATTAAAAGTTTTAGTTATAAAGATCATCTAGAATGCTAAATGTACAGCTATTTGATTATGCCTACCTTTTTATTCTTAAAGTGTTATCTTTAATGTTTTAAAGATAATTACTAATAAATTTCAAGTTTAATTGTGATGAAACTCTTTGAAAATTTAAATTAAAGCTACTAAATAAGAAAATAGCTTAAATAACTAGAAAGAATCTTTTAAAGATAGAATATTAGAAAGTAATAATATACTTGAATCTAAACCTAACATTATTTAAGAAAGTTATGCTATTTATGAATCTTTGAGAAAGTAGCTAAATATCAAAAAAATATTTTATTTAATAGACTAAGACTTATAGCATTAAGGCTCTAAACTATATGTATGAGAATTAAGATTAACTTTAGTCTTCTTTAAGATTATGATTTTAAAAATTAAAGGAAAAAAATTAGCTTAGTTAAAAAATCATCACAAGAAAAATTGTAAGATATTCCGAAAAATTAAGTATTAATTATGAATTTAAGCATTTTAAAATTGAATTAAGATATCCGTTGGCCTAGTATTTAGTATCTTTTTATACATCATAATATCTTCTGAATTTTCTATCTCTAAAAATTTATCTTGGATATTGCTCAAGTTTTCCAAAACTGATTCAATGTTCCAAATTTCTATTAGTCCGGAAGATTTAGCTGTTATTAGCAAATTTTGATGACTCTTAACACTTATGATGCGTTCTTCACTGCTAGATTTTCAAAACAAAGCTTGGCAATTTTTATTCCATGCATATATAAGTCCATTACAATCAACTGTAATTAATATATCCTTATCTTTTCCAGCAAAGCAGTAGTTTCTTACTTTGTTATGATGATTTAAAACTCCTCCAGTTGATAAATAGACACAATTACCTAATGCATACAATCATTCATTATTATTCTACCATGAAACGAAATTGACCATTTGAATTTTCCACTTAGCGGCCTTTCTTGCTTTTGTTAAATCATATAGAATAATTTAATCGCCATCATTGACTAAGGCTAAGTTTCCTGTTTCGTGAATAGACAAACTTTGAATAGCAGTTTATGCTATTTTATGAACTTTTTTAAAAGAATGAAGATGTTCCCAAGATTATGAGTCATAAATATGCAATACATCACTTCCTGTCAAAACATATTTTTCCCATTATTAGATATTTCTAATTGGTCCTGTAGCCTCATTCACAAAGCCTGCTTCAACATTATCATGAGTATAAAATCTAAGGAGTTAATCATAACATCCCGCTATCACTTGGTCTTTAGAAAGGTGAATTGACAATATTCCTGAGGGAGAGGAGGAGGAAGAAATAGTTTAGAGACAAGAGTCTATATCGATTTTGAGAAGATCTCCTCTGTATCCGCTTATCCACAACATTTTAACGAATCTTATTTAAAAGAAATGATAAAACTTAAATCTAAACTATTTAAAATCTCATTTATACCTTACACTCCTATTCAGATTTTCTATATCATCCTATCTATTTATAATTCATCTGTCTATGTAAAAGGAAATAAAGATTATAGAATTTGCTAAAAACCTTTAATTGAAAATTTAGATAACTTTCTATTCCTTTTCTTAGTTAAAAAGGGAAAGCTTCTTTACTTTTCTCTCCAATTAAAAAAAACTTAATACTAAAGATAATTTAGTGTTATCTGATGTTATTTAGTGTACATTCATTCAATGAAAATAATTAATATCCTTGTTATAAATTTCAAGATACAAAGGTATTTAAGCAAAAATAATTTAACCAATAATCCTTAGTTATCTAGGAAACATCATTTAGAAATAAAGTTTTAAGTTCTTCAATTAATTTTAGCAGCTTTGCGCAACTCTTAGTTCATAATATGTCTTACTTGAAGACATTGCAATATAGCAATGATTAAATATATAAAAGGTTTGTTATGCATATGTCTGGAAGTAATAGATTTAGAATAATAATATAATAGAAGCTTTATTAATTTTTATTTAGATGGTCATTTAAAAATAAAGGCTTGATATTTATTGGATTTACTAAAGTATTTAACTTAAGAGCTTTAAGATCCGTTTCAATATTATAATAAAAATGTAAGAACTTATGAAAAAGGTAACAGCAACACCATCATATGATTCTAAAAAATCTAACTAAGAAGATGATACAAACTAATCTGGTGGTTAGTAAGTATAATAAAAAAAGTAAGAGGAAGAGGAAGATGAAAATTATGGACAAGAAGGATTTTTAAAAAATTTCGATCCCTACGCTTAAGCTGATGTGAATAAAGCAATTTTGCATGCTGAAGCTCATCTTATAAAAAAGAGAAAAGATAGAGATGAAGTTAAAGATGAAAAAAACATATGCGAATGTTGTGGACTTAATACGGAAGGTGAATAATACAGATTATGCTGTGGTTTGACTGAACTTGCAGATTTAGGAATTGGCTTTCCTCTATATTTCATGCTACTTAAATATATTTTTTTGGTTTTTTCATTTGGTAGTGCTTTTGGTATTGTCATGGGAATTGTTTGCTACTATAGAGATGAGAGGGATGATACGACTTTAATTCAAAAATTCTCAGTTGCAAGTTATGGAGATATAACTGATGACACAATAGAAGTAAAAGTAACTAATAGCAAGGTTTATATTTACGAAGAAGATAAGATTCCTTAGTGGTTTGGAATATTACATTTGTCAGTGATAGTTGGTATTTTAGTTTCAGTAATGATTTATTAATTCTATGTTTTGAGGAAACGAATTTAAATTGATCAAAATAGCATTTCGCCAAGCGATTACACTCTATGGTTTAAAGGTCTAGGCCCTAACATTGATGAAAACGAACTAAAATAGTGAATTATAAAAAATGGTAAAAGCGGACCAGAAGATGTTGAAGTATTAAAAGTGATTTTACCATATGATATATAAGAAAGAACAGAATGATCTAGAAAATATAAAGAGTTAAAGTAAAGGAAAGAATATATGGATTATTATTAAAAAAAATATGGATAATTTCCAAAATTCAAAAAATGCATATGCTTTGCTGATTAATTTGATACTATTGAAAAAATAGATTAATAAATGGATCTTATAGAGGAGTAGCTGAAAAAATATGATGATAATGATGATAATAAAGATGATTTAGCTCTATAAATAGGAGAAGCGTTTATTACATTCCAGTGGCAAGGAGATATGAGAGCAGTAGAATAGAAATTTGCCAAGAAATACGTTATTTAGCATTATATTAAAAAGTTATTTTCCAAGTCTTTAGGAAGACTCTTAAAAAAAGATGAAGCAGTTTAATTCAAAGGAAATTTTCCACATGCTTTTATTCCTCCCGATCCTTCTGATATTTATTGGGAAAATCTTGGCACAAAATGGTCTTAACAAATTAAATATAGAATAATAACTTGGACTTTTACATGACTTGTTTTAATTGCAGGTTTTGTCTCTTTATGAGCTATCTCATAATGGTAAGATAGTATGAGTAATTAGTCAGGTGGAAAGTCTTAAATAACTTCTTTTATTCCTAGTGTCTTCATTCTTATAATAAATACATCTTTAAGGATTACAGTTAGACGTTTAGCAATTTATGAAAGGCATGAAACATTTACTGCATTCACTAATAGTATTGCGCTTAAACTAACTATCTCTTAAACTATTGCCTCAGCTGCTTTAACATTAGTAGTAAACAGAGATTCAGAAAAATGGTTTGATAAAGGAGGGCTAGTTGAGGATGCTAGCTATATTATTCTTACTGATGCTTTTCTTACACCTTTTCTAAAGTTTATCGACATTGCTAGTATAACGGATAAAATATAAAAATGCTTATTACGTCGTAAAATTAAAAAATCATATGTAACTCAAGCTGATGCTAATAAAATATGGGAATTTCCAGAACTAGATATGGCCGAAACTCATGCTTAGCTAATGAAGACAATGGCTATTACTTTCATTTATGCTCCTATAGCACCAATGTCATTTATTATTTCAGCAGTAGGAATATTTCTAAGGTACTGGGCTGACAAAAACAATCTACTAAGAAGATAAAGTATGCCTTTGAAACTTTCAGAAGTTTTAAACGATGAAATGATTGACAATATTCCTTACATGCTAATTTTATATGGAGGCTTGGGATGGTGGTTTTACGATACTTTAGAAAGTGATGCTAAAGCATATCTTTTTGCAGGATTTATGCTTAGCTGTGCCTATGTAGCTTTTCCCATTCATAATTTATTCTCTTTTTGCTTCTCTGATAAAGCAGAACTATACAAAAGAATGTACAGTGACGCAGAGTTTAAATATGAGCATCAAGCATGTGATTTTGTTGACGTAAGATATTATATTTTAGGATTATGATCGAGCAAATCCAGTAACTTCAGAAGAAGGATAGGAATATTATGAAAACCTTGTTAGTAAGTTTATCTATTATTAAGATGGAAATTAGGGATTAACTAAAGATGAAGAATAGCAAGATAACTAAAAACCTAAGACTAGTAAAAAAAAATTAGGAAGTGCACTTAATAATTATGTAAATAATTCTGAACCTCTTAAGTAAAAAAGCAAAGCTAATGTTAAAGCTGCAGGCATATTAGGTGTTTTATAAAATAAATAATAAGGATAGCAAAAAGGCTTAAGGTTATTTAATGGATAAGTTTTAGGTAAAAATAATTCTTAAGGAACTAATTAAACTTAGGGTTTGAATAAAATTTCTGTAACAAAGTCTGTTTAGCCAGTATAATCATTAGAATAAGTAAAACCACTCTTATCTAACTAAAAAAAAAATTCTTACAAACCTGTTAAAGAATCTGAAAAAGTGTTTTCTGCAAAAAATACAAGTGGTGGGGAAAAGGATACAGGAATAAAGATGTAAAGCACTGAATAATCAAGTTTAAATACCAAAGATCTTGTTTAAAATGTAGAATGACGTCTGAATTAAAAACTTCAAAATACAATTTAATAAAATCATTATTAAATATCTCTCTCTAAATTACTTCTTTACTCTTCACAAGCAAGCTTTATGATTTATATTTAATAGATGTAATAAAATTTCCTAATAAAAAGGGTTATAAAATAAATTAACAAGTTTGACTGATTAATATTTTATACAAGCACGAATTAATTTATACTAATACCTTTTTATGACTTTTCTTATATAAGAAGTTAATAAGCTCAACTATAATAGATTATAGATAAAGAGAATAAGAGCTTTACCTATATAGAACTTATTCGAATGAAAATAAATTTTATAGAACCTAAATGAAATAAAAGAGATTAAAATTGGTTAGTTATAATATAAATTATTATAAAAAGTTAAAAATAAGTGATAATATTTATCTTTCAAAATAATCTTATTTATTCACTTCATAATTTAGTTCTTTTATAGTTATTATATCTACTTTTTCCTTAGAATATAACATATTATACCTATATTTTCATTCTAAGATATCTATTATTTTATTATTTAAGGAAGAAATATCTCTGTAAAAAATTCTAATAATTAGCTTTAAAAAAATCGATTTTTATTTATTAAGGAATTTGACAATAAACCTGCAACTATATCTTGTGTATTCTGACTTAAGCAATCGCTAATTGCTCCTTTTTGGCTGATTATTAAAACTAAATTTGCTTGGAAAGCCAAGTCAAAATTTAAAAAGTCTCAAATTAGGTAATACCAAATGAAGCTACTTAGTTTATCATTTTTAATTTGATAAATTGGTTTTTCTCATTTTACTTCAAAAGTGTTCTTTCTGATAAAAGAAATAAAGGAACTTAAATTTGATTTTTATAAATACGTTCTATTCTCTAGTTAATAGTAAACTAAATAAAATGATCATATTAGAATAATGATAGCCAGACTTATTGAAACTTATTTTTAATTTATATAAATTTAACTTTAAGAAAGTTAGTAGATTACAAATTGGCTTTTTAGTATAACAGTAAGACATAAATTTAATATCCAAAGTAAATTTCTATTTAAAATTTAATAAACTTTCCTTTGCTTTCTATCCACTCTATGATTGGTGGGTTGGATAATAGTCTTTAATGATAATGCAAAACTAATATTAAATGATATTCTTATCATCAAAATAGTTTGAACTAAAAATATAAAATTCTTTTTATAATAGCAGTCTATTAATGCAAAGAGAAATAATAATTAAAGCTAACTTTAATTATTTTAGTAAAGATTTGAATTAAATACAACTATATAGCATTTTAATTAATAAGATTTAAATTCAAAAATTTTAAAATATAGAAATATGATAATTGGTATTACTTACTAATATAGTAAGAAAATATTTTGGAGGCTTTTAGGAATCATATTCACAATTTAATTGCTCTCTAGATTGCTTATTTAAAAATAAATTAACTTTTGCTTTCTTTTTTATGTTTGAATCTTAAATTTCTGAGTTAGATAATAATAGCATTTAATGTAATAATTATTACTTAAATGAAATGCTGGCAATAATATTATACTATTACGAGTGCTAATATTTAAGAATTTATGATGTATAGTGTGATTCATTGCTTAATAAAGAATGAAGAATGATAATAGAAAATTTTCTTCCCACTTATGATAGTTGATTAAGTTAATCTAATGATTATTTTGATCAAATATTCAATTATCTTAGCAAAAATGTAAAAATTAAGATCTCTGTTATATTTCTCATTTCCTGGTTTCTTTATGTTTTTTAACTTTTGGAAAATTTATGCATTTCAACAAATCCTATGATTTTAGAATTTCAACTAATTTTAATTAAATTATTTCTTTATGGAGTTAAATTAAAAAAATTATCTTCATATAAAAGGAGAAATATAAGACATTTGATGGGTAGAATTAATATGCTAATTGGAAGTAAGTAAATCTTATTGAAATATCTTCAGCATATCAATTTAATTTATTTTAGTTCTAGATCTTACAATAGTTATCGTCTTACTTTTCTGCCATTGTTACTTTAGTGCTTGCAGAAAATTTATTTCTTTACTCACTTCTAGAACTATGTCAAGAAGACATTTCCCTAAAATAATTTCGAACTGAACTTAATGGGGTTTATTTTTAACAAGAATTTAAGCTTCTTCTGTTTTAGTATAGTTCCTTCTACTCACTTTTTAGATTAATCCTAAACTCCTACTACCTCAGTTGATTCCTATATTTAAAATGTTACGTTACAAAAAAAGAATTTTCCTCTCCCAAAGATTCTCTTTACTACATATCGCTGGATTTACTAAGTTTAAGTCTAAAGTCCAAATTTTTAGAATTTTGCAAATAATCAAAGTAATTGTCTTCTTTCTAGCACTAATTACTTCTTTTAATTCACTATTATTAGGTTAGCAATCTCGGAGAAAAACTCTTATAGTTTTATTTTTGAGATAAAGAAAGAGTTTAGTTAAGCGATTTGCTTTTCTCTAATATTGAATTCTTATTTTACTCAGCTAGATAATTAGAACTTACTTAGTAGTAGATTGAAATTAGTAGTGCTTTATGTAGTACTTGCTTCTTGTGTGTCAATGTTGTTAATTGAAATAATTAAATTTTTTTCTTAACTTGACTCTTGATATTTAGAAATTTGCTTATTGACTCAAGTTTGGTTTTTCTTAAAATTGGACATTAAATAATTATTTTACTGCTACATATTTTTCTTCTTATGCTTTTTATCTCTTAGTATCTTTAAATTAACTTGCTAGTTTTAAACAAAATCCAGAAGTTCTTTTGTATTTAACTCTTATAATTTTAGATCTTTGCAAGATATATTACGCATCAACAGATTATTCAATTTTACAGCTTGCTGAACTGTTTTATGGGATCTTTTGATACTAGATGTTTAAGGTGGTAAATTATGCTTTGAAAAGCATTTTGCTTACTTTTATTATTTTAAAAAAATCTTCTGCAGCTTATCTTTATCTAATGTTTCAACTTTTGGCTTTCACTAATAATGAGAGTGTTAATCATTTATAATTTACTATTTTTCAAGTCACTCTGGATCTACTTTAAAGTTAATTTCTAACGCTTCTTCATTTCTAAGTCTATAGCTTAGATATTTGTACACAATATCATTACAACTTTTAGTTTCATTCTCGTGAATTTCAGTAATAAGCTTTTTTACTTCCTCTTAAGCAGGAGTATTATAAATCCTATTGGCAAAGTTTAATCATTTAACTTTGAATATTGACCCTGTTCTAGTAATACATTTGCAAGTAGTTAAATAAGGAATATTAGACATAGACTCATAAGCACCTATAATAGAATGAGCTTTTTATATAGAAATAGGAATATCATAAGTGAAATAGTCATATGATTTCTTTACAAAGTTCTTTACCTATATTTTTTATTTCTTAGGGATTATAACTTTTCTTGTTGTCTATAATATAACTACTTACCTCAAATTCTCCATCAATAATAAAATAGAAGAATTCTGCTTACTTACCTTCTTCCATCAAAACTTTTCCCTTTTCGAATTACTTTTTTTTCATGAAGTATTAAAGTGAATATAATTGCTTTTTATTTCATCCTTTTAGTATGTTAATTTCTGATAAGAAGTTGATTGTTTCATTACTATTTTCCTAGTCTATTGTGTATAAAATGTTTTAGTAGTTTTAAGAACTTAATACTGCAAAATAGCAATCAGTGATGCAGTGTATTGTTGCTGTCCTTGTAATATTCTTGGCAATTGCCTGCTCACCAAATGAATCTCCTGTCTTTAAAATATTTACAGTTTTGTATTATAAGCTACTTCGAGGATCTTTCCAAGTATTTGAGTTTTACCTAATCAGAACTTTTTCATTATTATCTATCTACTCAATCAGAGGCTCATTAGTAATATTAGGAGAGTTTAAGTATTTTAGCTCTAGCTGAGTTCCTTTAAGCATCTATTTTAGGAATCAAGATTTGGTTTCATTGGCTTCTTATTTTTAATGCGCTTTATTTTCAGGGGAGTTTTCACATTTATGTGTTTTCAACTGGAGTACCAAATCTTTTAAAATGCTCATTTTCAAAAAAGAAGGCTCTTATAAGCTATACTGCTTGATACCTTAACTTATTTAGTTCTCTAATTTTTATTCTAAATTATCTTAATCTAGCTCAATTTGAACATCTTTAAAGAAGTTCTTCAGCAAAGCGCATTCTAGCAGAATCTTTGCTTCATCCTTTCCCTTTTTTATTTGATAAAGTCCTTTAGAAGCTTTTTAAATAATTTTTTCATCTTCAAATTTGTTAATTCATCTAGATAAGAACTTAGCTAGAGGTATATTAGTAGGCATTTGAACTCCTATTTGTCCTGACAGAATGATATAATACTTATCACCTAAATCTCCAAGGTAGAATAAATAAGATTCTGCTTTATGAAACTCTAATTCTATTTTTTGACAAACTTAATTCAAAGTCTCAAAGCTTTTTTCGCTTTTCAATCGCTTAAACAAAGAGGTATGCTTGAGAGTCTACTATATGAACTTAATATCTTAGTCCTTTCTGCTTCTAGAAGGATTTTAAATGATTTCTATGATATGTTGCATTTACTAATTAGACCACATTGGGATTATTAGTTATTCAATTAATATACAATAAGCATTTGATGATAGCAGGCTACTTAATCATAACTTTCCTTACTCATTTATATAAGCATCTCCTATACTTAGAACCTCTACTTGGATTAAGGCTTTTATCACTTTATTTTTTAATATATAGATAAGGGAGAAGAAAGTCTTGATTGATAAATTGGTGATTAGTGAAATAGTGTTAGTGGATAAAAGCCTTTAGTAGTAAAGGAAAGGTTTAAATAAAAGTAATTAGACTTAAATTATAAAGTGAGCGTTTAGCTATCATTTCTCTGTCTTTTCTGCATTCTTTTCGCTTTCATAGATATCCATTACTAATTTATAGGTTCTGTTGTATATTAAACCTTCTTTTTAGGAGAAATGTAGCATTACTCCTAAAGCTCAGTTTGTATTATAACCCATTCCAACATAAGAACCTATGTCATATATTTTTGAGACATTGAAAGCTCAAATGCCTGTTACCAAAAATTTAATAGCCACAGTTCCAGTAGTTTATGGGATTTTATAGATGGGATAGCTAAGAAGTCCTGCAATAAAAGCAGAGAAAATAATACCTCCTCCAACTGAAGAAATTCGCATTTTCTAAATAAAAATTATACCTAATCAATTTACCTCAAAATGAGTTCTTCTCTAGCTTAGAGTTATTGAATTTGAAGAAGCGAAGTGACTTTCTTAATATGGACAATAATAGGATGAATATTGTTGTATATCTGTTTATATGTAAGTATTTCATAGTCATGATCCATTTTAATTAAAAGACTTCCTACTATTTCTTAATTTAACTAATTTACCTTTATTTTACCTTATGCAGTGTTATTTAAAATATAATCTCTAAATAGTCTCTTAGTTTAATTAAGCTTGCTATTATAGAATATTCTTGGTTTTTTACTAATTAATCTATGGGAATATGAAAGAAGCTATGAAAATGTCTTAATCCCTTTGAGTTCAGAAAGCAATCAGATTGTCAATGTATATTTAGGAATAGTATAAGTTACCTTATTTTATATTGATAATCTTATAAAATAAAATTACTTATATATAAACTATTGCTTCTTATTGATTAGGAATTAAAATAACTTTTTAGCACTTGTGCCACGAAACAAAATATTATATTTCATTTTTAGTTATAATTTAAATACTCTGACTAAAAATTTGTATAGATTGGGAAAAAGTAATAAAATATTACATTTGTAGTAAAATGGTTCTGATTAACAAACCAGTTTTATTATTAAAAAGGATTTGTTTTTTTTAACAAGTTTTGGATTCTTTCTTGATTTTCTTCATACATATCTCCAAATATATTTTGACTTTCACTTGTTTCTGCTTCATGTCCAATCCTCTCTCCTTTCATTATCAATTTAGCCGCTTACTCTTTTTAACTATGACTCCATAAATCATGTGACAACATCATGCCTTTTTTCTTCTTGAAGTTTTTGTCTATTGTTAAAGCAATATTCTCGTTATAGCTTGATTTGGTTTTGGTTTATCTCTTTTTTTCTCCTAGCATTAGCTACTTTTCTTATTCGTCTATTTCAGTCATAATTTGCTTTGTTTCTTCTAAATTTGCAGTAGCAATTTTTTCCTTTATTTCATTTAGTTTTTTCTTTTCTTATATAACTTTATGATTTAGTTTTGGATTGACTCCTTAGTTTTAAGCTAAATCATTTATATCCTAAAGTTATACCATAGATTTAGTCTAATTGAGAGTTCCTTTAATCATCACCTAACGTAATTTTTGGTTTAATTAATTTCTTGAAGTTGAAGGAAGAAAAGCATGCAACGCAAAGCTTACTCTTTTTACACCTTAGTCTCCATCTTCTTCTATTTATTCTTTCCCCAAATTATTTTCTGATAAGGGTGTATTCTCTCCAATTTCAAGTTCCTTGTTTTTCTTTTTATTTTTAATGAAATTCTCGTATTTAATTCTAGCTTCCTTGTTTAACTAATAGTCATCATTCTCAAATCTTTTATTATTCATTTCTTCTTTCTCTTATGATATTAACTTAAATTAAAGACTTTTAACTTGTCTAGTCTTTTGAACTTACCTTAGCTATTGTTTTAACTCGCTTTCACTTTAAGTCAGAACTTAGTTAGACTTTTAGCTAAAGTTCTCAATGGATTTTAGATTTTTTTTTCTCTTTTCTTAGTTTTAAGAAATCAATAAATGTCTTTCACTGTTATCTGATTATAAATTATATTTGATGATTTGATTACTTTAAAGAGACTATCTAATCTATAGCGTTTAGCTTAAGGTTTTAACTCTATTTAGGTTTTATTATTGAAATTCATTATTAACTTCTTTGGGTTGGTCATATCGAATAGTTGGAATAGAATAGAATGCTTATTAGCTATGCAAATTAGTTAAACTCTATTTAGGCTTCCTCTGCCTTTCCTTTTATTCTCTTGGTGTCTAAGAAAACTATTAGACTATTTCATCTATTATCTTATCCCTCGTTTTTTAAGCATCATTACCATTTATAACATACTTTGATTAACCTCTTTTCTTATGCTCATAGAAAGTTACACCTTTTACATTATCATTGGAAGATGATGATTCTTAGTCATTTCCCTTAAAGATCTTTTGCTTTTCTACTTTATCTGAGGTGGTAAATATTTAGGGCAGAACATTTTTATCTACTCTAGACGTTAAACTTTGAAAGAAATTGCTGTACTACGATTTAGAGAAGCCAATACTATTTTATACGTTAGCTAAACTTAACTTTGGAACTCTTCTCTCTCCTTTAATGTTTTCGAGTGTCGACATTTGTAATTATGGTATATATAATAAAAAAGTATGAAAGAGCGTAAAGATTATTAACACTTTTTTATAAAGCAACCATAAAGCTAGCTCCATTAATCTAATTAATGGCTCTTTCATATCAAGTCTTTTAAGCAAAAATGTTATTATGTAATCATGCTTAAAGCCTAAGATTACAAGGCAAGCTAAAATTACCATCTTACAATATTGTCTTATACTCTAAGAGTCACTTTCACTATTTTTACATGCCTTTGATTAAATCGTTTTTTAGATTAACTTTTTAGCTAAGCTATAAGAATATTTAAGAGTGACTAAATTAAGTTATGATTTACTGAAAGCTGCCAAAAAGAAAGGTGGAAAAGAAAGTATTAGAAAGTAAAATAAGATAAATGATTAAACTACTAATTGCTCTCTAATAGACTCAATCACAGTTCAATAATCACATCAATTACATTAAAGTAAGATACTTGTATTGATAATTGAATTATAATAATGCAGCACACATAAATTAGCATCTTAAGCAAAATAGTTGATAACATTTGACTTATTAATATGTTTATTCAATTATATCCATAAATAAAGCTCATGTTAGGCTTATATAATAATGCAAACCTAAACCTTGCTTATATCATCTTATGAATAAGAATCATAAATTGGTATATAAATTAATGGAAGCATTAAAAAATTAATACAATAAGTATTAGTTTAAGAGTTTAGTTATATTAGAGAAGGTAATAAATAACCTATTTATCTCCTTTGTAAACTATATCATGCTAGTCACATTAAGCTATACAGATAAATAGGAATTTAGATCTCACTAATATTATATTTGCTAGAGTAGTATTAAGAATTATAAAATAGTTACCTATAGAAATTTATTAGATGATAGCATAGTAGAGATATAGAAAATTAGAGCTTTATAAACATGTTTCAAATGGTAGATATATAAAGCATCTATAGGATATTATCTCTAATGAGTAATTTAAGATAAATTTAAAATTATATAATGGAACTAATTAATCTCTTTTACCGGGATATTTAAAAGGATATGCATAAGAAAATAAATTTAAATGGAATGGTAAAAATAGAATTGAAGCATTTAAATTAGGTTTAAAGATATAAATGAATGGAGATATTTGAATTTGAATTTTAAGCTAATTATAATATTAATGGAAAGATTTGAACAGAGTTCTAATTTTGGAGGGAAATTATTAGATATGGAAACTGATTGGACTTAATAGAATGACTAATCATTATTACCTACTGAACATTAGTAGAAAGCTCAGGAGATTAAAAACGTGTAGGAAAAGTAGTTTATCTAATGTAATTTGCAAACAGGTGACTTATCAGAGTAGTCATAAAGTGTTAATTTAACATCAAGAATTTAGATAGAAAGTAATTTAGAAGAAAAAAGTTTGGGATGCGGAACAAAATCTAATTGAAAGAATGAAAATTAAGAAAAAAAAGAGTAATTAACGGAAGAAGCTAAAACACTTACTTTAGATTAGAAAGTTAATAGCAGAACGTGAAATTTACGTGCAGAAGGTTACGAAGATTTAGTCAAAAAACTTAGTGAGGATTAATCGCTTTATTTATAATACCAGGATAAGATACAATCTTTTTTAGGAGATCCTAATCCAGGAGCTTAAGAAAAAGCATTTAGCATCTTAAAAAAGTATATAGAGAATCAACCTGATGCAGTCACAACAAATTAGGGAAAAATATATGCAGCTCTTGTAGAAAAAGGATTGATAAGTAATAAATAAAACCTAAAAAATTTGTCTTAAGAAGCTATTTTAGACATTATATAAATCTCAGATGGCAACTTAGCAGACTTGTTTTAGAGTATAATTAATCTAAGCAAATAGAAGAATGCAAAAATGCTTTGTACTTTGGTATCTTCATGAACTACAGCTTTAAATTAGTTTGGACCTAGCTAATTTTAGATAAAGTAGTTACTTCCATTGGCTGTAAACTTAAGTTGTCAAAGTAATTAGAATGTAAGAAACGAAGTTTTGGGATTCTTCAAAGAATGTTAAGCATGAGTTAAAGACGGAATTTAGAACTTTGTACAATAGTTGAAGTAAGCCTAGCAAAACGAACTTTAGCAGAGTTTGAATGATAAGGAAACACGAGAAATAAGACGTTTCTTCAAAAGTAAGTAGAACAACTTGTCAGCATAAAATTAAGGGGGCTAAAAGTAGCAAAAGCAAAAAATATAGGAGTCAGTAATTTTATCTGATCCAGTAAACTGTTTATAAAATTTTAATGATTAGTGAGTTGAATCACTGCTATAAATATAAAAATGAAGCGAAAAAAAAGAGTAACTTGAGATTTTTATTAAAGAATGCAATGCTCCTTTAATTAAACCTGATTAAAATATCTAATCTTTATTAGCCGGATTTAAATAGCTTCTAAATGACGCTAATATAAATGTATAGCTATGTACTTTAAAATGCTTGGCAATAATGAGCAAAGGACTGCATAAGGAATTCCCAGCTAAGATGATATCAAGTTAGATTCTGTTAAAATTTGGGAATAAGAAGCAAAATATTGTAAATGAGAGTTAAGCAACAATGGATGCCTTTTTAAATAGCCTTTCTTTAGAAGATTTAATTGAAGATATAAAGACATGCTTGACAGATAAAACTCCAACTTTGAAGTAAAATACGGCTGCTTGATTTTTCAAAACTTTAAAGGTTTAAAACTAAAAGACTATCAAAAAAGTATTGTTAGAGCTTGGAAAGGATATAAAGAATATGACAGATGATGGCACAGCAAGCGTAAGAGAAGTCAGTTTACAAATTCTAGGAATTTTTATGGCTTTTGCTCCAGAGATAACTGATAAGTTAATTTAAGATTTAACAGTTTAGAAAATTAATAAAATTAAAGAAGCAGCTGAAAAATATAATGAACCAAGTAATTAAAATGGAAATATGGATATTGAATGCAACAACTAAGAAATCAAGTCTTAAGTAATTCTTGAATAGTCTTATCCTTAAAATGAAAATTCAATGGTTATAGAAGAAATGCCTAAACCAAAAAAGTAACCTCCAAAACAGTTTAAAATATAGTAGTAGCAGACAAATTTATAGGCTCAGTAACCAGTATTGAAAGAAGAAAAGCCTTAAGAAAAATAAATTTAAATTGAGGAAAAAGTAAATAAACTAGATGTGAAGGCTGAAACTTACTAAGACATTACTGAAGAAGAAATATAATAAAAGATTTCAGAACTATTATCAAAGGAAGTGATAGAAAATCTTAATCAAAGTGGATGGAAGGAAAGACTATAAGGAATTGAAGGAATTTAACAATGGTAAAAGAAAAATAAAGAATAAGCAATTGAGAAGCACGAGCTAATAATCAGATTTATAGTAAAGGTAAACAAAGATTGAAAAGAAAATAACTTTAATTTGGTTAAAGCTTCCTTTAATCTTATTTACGATATTGCTATGTCTTCATCAAATTTTAACAAAAGTGCTGCTTTTATGCTAACGAAAGTGAATGCTCTTGATAAATTTGGAGATACAAAAGTTTTAGAAGCGTATTGCAACTGTCTTTAGGCTGTTACTGAGTTGATAGGACCAAAGTTTATGGTATAGCAATTGATTTCAGGGCTAAATAAAATATAGAAGCCTAAGGTTTTAGGAGAAAGTTGTACTATGATTTCTAAGATAATAGACACATTTGGTGCCTAAAATTTAGATTTAAAGGAAGCAATAACTTTTACAAAAAACTGCATAAATAACACAAATCCAACTATAAGAACCGCAGGGATTAATCTTATTAAAACCATTTATAGCTAAATAGGTGAAACTATTATTCCTATGCTTTAAGACATTAACTAGGCAACTCATACTAAGCTTATTTCTGACTTATAGGAAATAAAGGTAGTTAAAAAATAGTTTAAATAAGCCAAAGGATAAGAGAGTGTTTAGATGAATCAATTAGACAAAGCTATTCCAAGGAATGACATAAGTAAATAAATAAAACCTGAAACCTTTAAAAAATTAAGTGACAATAATTGAAAAATAAGAAAGGAGGGATTAGACACTATTGAGCAAATCTTAGAAGGAGCATAACTTAGAATTCTTCCGAATGGATTGAACGAATTATGCGAATCATTGAGAATAAGACTAAACGATGCTAATAAATCAATTATTAGATCACTTATGGTAGTTCTAACCAAATTAGTGCAGTCTTTAGGTCCAAATATTAAATAATTCAGCAAAAAGTTACTTCCAGGTATTTGCTAGAATCTGAGCGACAAGTAGTAATTAGTAAGATAAGAAACTTTAACTTGCTTAGACAAATGAGCTGAAATATCTGAGCAACCTGAAGTAATAATGAATGTCCTCGTTTCAGATTTAATAAAAGATAGTCCTGAGTTTAAAGTAGAAGCATTAACCTGGATACTTAAGTACAAGGAAAGCTTACCTAAAGCAGACCTTAAATAATCAATAGAACCTATTTGTAGTTGTATAAGGGATAAAGCTGCTTAAATAAGAAATATGGGCGAACAGATTTTTGCTGAAATGGTTAAACAAATTGGAGTTTAAAATATATAAGCATATTTATAAGGATTAAAGCCAGCATAGGCAGAATAAATCAAACCTCTTCTTGGTAAAATAATATAGCAACAGGATTGCGGCACATCCGAGCAAGAAGGAACTAACACCTTAATTTGCAATTAATCTGTAGAAAACGAATAATCTCTCAAGGAAAATATTTAAAAGAATAACCTTTAAAAGAAAAAATAAGCCTTGAACTAAGCAAAGGAGAACAAATAGATAGTTAAAAAGCAAAAAGGAGAAGATAATGTAAATTTGTAAAATTTATAAAATCCAAGCCTAACAAGTTAGAAGGAACAACGATTAAACTAAGATAGAAACTTAAAATGAGAATTAACTGATCCAAGAGAACGAAATGAGTTTTTAGAATTACTAAAAGATTAAACTGTCTAAGTAGTTAGCAGTGAATTATATGAGAAATTGTTTCACAATGATTTCAAAAAGCATTGTGAAGCAATCTCATATTTAAGTAGTCTAACATTTGGATAGATTCTAGAAATAAGTGATTTGGTATTTAAATGAATTTTATTTAGACTAAGTGGCTAAGAAAACACGTAAACAACTAAGAGTATTTTAGAATTTTTAAGTAGTTACATCTTGGAACTTGAAAATAATTAAGTCGCATTAACTGAAGCTGAAGCTAATATTTTCCTTCCTATTTTAATAGAAAAATCAGGACATAATAACATAACAATTCGTTAAACTTATAGCAGTCTTATCAGTAAAATGAATAAAGTATATCCTTCTTAAAAGCTAGCTTAACTTATCTTAAATGGATTACAAACTTCTAAAAATATAAGAACAAAAATAGAATGCTTAGAATAACTGTAATAGCAGTTTAGCCTTTATAAGCGCTAATTAACTAATTAGCAGTCAGTTAGACAAATATTAGAATATGTTAAAAGTCCTTAAAATGATTTAAGAAATGCAGCCATTTCTTCTATTACTGAAATATACCGTATGATGGGGTATAAATTTTGAGATGTGGTAGGTAGCAAAGTAGATAGCAAAGTAAAAGAACTTCTAATTTAAAAATTTAAAACTATATAATTTGAAGTTCCTTAGAAAGAAGTCTAAGCTTAGTAGCCAGTAAATGAAAAATAAATTGCTATCCAAAAAGGAATCAATTTCATAAACTAAACTGAAAATCAAAAATATTCACTACAGAAAGAAAATCATTCTGATAATGGCTAAATGAATCCCTTTATATAATAGCCAAAGATTTAAGAATAAACTAAAGGAATTTGAAATGCATAGGTCGTTCAAAAGTATGAAAACTAAGAAAATTAAAATTCTTAAAATTTAATCTTTTTCAATAACTTAGAAAAATAGCGTTTTGCATCTCAATAAATATAATATAATTTATAAGCTTCTCAGCCTTTATTTTAGCCTCTAAAAGAAATATAAAATAATCTAACTAAAGATTTGGAACTTTCAGATAGTTAATTAGATTAGAGTCTGCTGAATCTTTTAAAGGGGGACTTATTTGATAAGATAGATTGCTTAGGAAAGTTAAGTTCTTTTGTAAAAGAAGAAAAATATAAGCAAGAGTTCATCTTAAAAGTGGATAAGGTAATATAGATTATAGTAGAAGTAGTGAAGAACATTTTTAATTCAAATGACTATGTAGTTAAGTTTGCTAAACTGTTAATGCAAACTATCTTATAAATTGTGTCTTAGAAATGAATATTAGTTTCAGCAAAAACTGACGCTATCTAAAGTTTAACAGAGTAGTTGCTTCTTGTAATTCTATTAGAAGAGACAAACTTAAAAAATAGAGAAGAAAATGAATAGCTAACTGTTTTATGTAGTGAAACAATGATTAAGCTATTAGAAAATGCAGCACCTACCTAATCATTTACAGTCCTATTTCAAATAATGACAAAGTATAAAAAAATTTAATCTAATGTATCTAAGTTAGCTGCAAAATGCTTACTCAAGCTTACTAAAATAATTCCACAGATAATTGACATCTTAGATGTGGGGTAAATTCTACTGTAAATGCATCTTTATATGCTTGAAATGAGGTAATTATTTATTTTAGAGATCCCACAACTGATGAAGTAGCCACAAAGACTATCAAAACTATTATTAACGAATTTTGTAAGACTCTAGGAGAGAAAATATGGCAATTTTATGGGATTGTTGATAAGCATACTCAAAGAGATTTACACTTGAAAAGATGAATTTCAATTTTGTTAGATTCCATACAAGGAACTGATAAAAGTGCTAATATTATGATGCTTAAAAACTTATTCAATCTACTCTAATAAGAAGAAAAGTAATAAGAAGTGTTAGAATAGCTATTTGAATACTAATTAAAGAATGTTTAAATTCCAGTTCTTTAATATGCCACAAATTTTATACCTAATTATACTACATTAATAGAACAAGTATTCAAGCACTTATGGAACTAATAAATAACAATGCAGTGCAAAAGTTAAGAGTAGAAAGATCCTTAGCTTAACTAAAGTAGATAAAAATGTTAAGATTAGCAAGCAAATAGTGCAACTGAACATAATCAAAATTTGGGAGAATTGCAAGATGTAATATAAAAAGACTAATGAAGTATTAATGTTATTTTATTACATTTCTCAATTATGATATTATTTCATCTTTAGATATTCCTTTCAGATATTATTTTAAATAAGGATTTTAATATAAATCATATAACTACTTTACTTTCGCTAATTTATTGAATCTGCTTAGCTCAATTTATTCATTTTTTACAAAAAGTAAAGAATTGAATCTTCTGATAACTAAATTGAGACCATTTCTTATGATATTAATTTAAGGACTAGATTATCAATTTTTATAAACGAATTTTATTATATGAATTTATTAAATAAGCTTAGACTTTATTTAAATTAAGATTCAACTCTAACTTATGGTTAATTTAAATAAATCATTATTAGTTATCAAAGTTTGGCGAATCTATTGACTTTCTTAGTGATGTAATTTGGAAAAACATTTTTCAGAACTGTTGCTAAAAATGCTTTTCTTGGAAATATAAGTCTCTGAGTTTTTAATTCTCCAGCTTTTATAATACTCAACGCTGCATCTTTAACAGATATTCTATACTCGTGCTTATCTCCATCTCCTCCTTCCATCATCAATGCGTTTTTCCTGAAGTCGCTGTTCACACTCGGTGGGCTTACAATTGTAATACTAATTTCCTACTACTCGCGTTATAAAGCTTCAAAAAATCCATTAACTGCGAATTTACTAGCGCAGTATACAGTTCTAAAGGGAAGTCCCAGTTCTCCCGAAAAGCTAGAGACTACAATAATTTATCCTTTAACTTTTTAGAGTAACTTCCAAGCATACAAAGTGCAATAGAAATATCCATAGAAGTTAATATCCATTATTTTCTTGCACATTTGAATGTCTTCTTTATCTACAACACTCTAGAACTTGAAATGTGCAAGAATTCCTGCACATAACATCAAAATGTCTAAGCCTTTGAACTTTTCATCCACGAACTAAAAGAGTTGTTTACATTGCTACTGATTAGTGACATCTAGGAAGAACGTATAAATTTTGATATTTTTATTTAACTATTCGCATTCTTTTTTGGTTTGAGCAAGATCTTGCTCAATGTTAGACGCTATAATAATGTCATAATTTTTCAAGGTGTACTGCAAGGCTAGTTACTTTTCTATACCTGAGGATCCTCCTGTTATAACAATCCTTTTGTTTCTTCTTTCCATTTTCGAAACACTAAATAGGTTTTTATTTGCTAGTTTAAAGTTAATTTATATATTTAATTACCTTCATTATATTCTTCATCATCATACCATACACTCTAGGACCTTTTAATATATACTTTTAAATCTTTGTTATCACTTATTTAAAAATAAGCCTTGAAATATCTCCCTTTAAAATACTCAAATAACCTTCGTTGAATACTATTAATAGGAGCATTTAAAGCTTATAGCTTTAATTAAAGCAAAATAATTGAAGCAAACAATTATTCCTTTAAAAAAGAGTAGAAATTAAAAAATAAACTTAGAAGAAGTCTTATTAGCTATAATTGAATAGTAAGCCAAATTATACCTAAAGTACTAAGCATCTATCTATATCTAATATGAAGATCCCATTAATATGAATAGTAATTTAGCATAAATAGCTTAATTAAATAGATTCAATACTTCTTATAGATAAGGAGATCTATTAAGAATAATATATATCTGGAAAGTTTAAGCCTTTACAAATAGAGATTACTCTCTCTTTATTTTAAATCTCCAGTTTATTAATTAAAAACTAAAACCTTCAAGCAAAAATATAATGCTTCTAATGCTTCTAGAAAAGGTAAAAATAAAGACTCAATAAAGTTAATTACTTTATAGATTATTTAGGATAGAAATAACTTAAAGGAGTAAATGAAAAAGTTTAAAAGTGCTTAAATTTTTAGTTCTTAGAAGATTCAAGAAAAAGGTACTTTTAATAGCTTTGAACAAGGAACTAGTATCTTAAATTAATATTTAACTAAGAAATATAATATCTAGCAACTATTTAAAACAATCCTATCTTTCTTAAAACCTTAAAATTATTTGAATAATAGTAAAGAAGTGTATAAATTAAAAAATAACCAACAAAAGAGATAAAAAGAAGATATATTTGCTTTATTCAAATAAGAACAAAAATCTATATAAGAAAGAGTTTATGCAAGAGATGTATGGACTAAGATATTTAAGAAGTTAAAGCTTAAATCACTTTTTTGTGGTTAATTTTATCTTTTAAGAATAGATTATAGTTCTTATTGCTCATAACCAAGCATATCAATATATCAGAATAATAATCTTTTTAATTTTATAGATAAAATAAAAAAATCAGAGAGAAAAGAATAAAATGTATTATTAGATATATTAAATGCCTATATAGGAATTAAAGCATAAAAGAATAGAATTTTATTTATTTAATATTAGTAAAATTAAACATTTTTAAGAGAAAATTAAAATTAATTATTATAAACAAATCAAGAAGAATATAGAAAAGGCTATAGGCTTAGAATAGAGATAAAAATGCAAAATAATATTAAATAATAAAAGTATAATAGTTAAGAGATTAAAAAATTAAAAAGTGAAAGGTAAACTGATTTAAGATAAAACAGCATAAAATAACAAATGTTGCAAAAGCTTTTATTAAGTATATAAATTAATCCTCAATAATGTTAATACTAGATTTATTATAAATAAAGCTAAGCTTAAATTATTTCTTTAATTAATCCAATAACTAAAACTAAAACATTAGTATTTATAAGGATAATAATTATTTGTCAGCAGTATAGTTTAAGAAAGTATATTGCTATAGTTTGAAGATAAGGCTCAATAAAGTATTAAGAAGATCAATCAAAAAGTGAACAAGAGAAAGATATATATTTTACTCTTTTATTACTTAGTATATTGTAATTTTCTTTCTTATTGTTAGATAAAGATAATATTCTTATATGAAATGAAATTAAAATAGTTAAGAATATAAATAGATTGAGATTATAATACAATAGATTCTGGCTTCGTATAAACTTCAAAGCATCTTTATTCTTAACTAAGAAAAAAAAATTAACCATTAAGCAATAAAAAGAATAGACATTTCTAAACTTAATTTCATATAGACGTAAATAATATAATCTTAGTCTTAAAAGGACTCGAATTATCTAATTGATGTAACATTTCATTTCAAAACTTTTGCAGTCAGCTAAATTAAATGTTAATCTGTTCAAAATTGCAAAAGTCTCCAATTATTTAAATAAAAGTGATAATACACTAAATTTTTTAATAGTTACAAAAATTGTCTTAAAATAGTGCTAAAAATATAAGAAATATTATAATTAAAATTATCAATTTATTTGTTGATTAATATACTCAACTAACGTTTAAAGAAAAAATGGATAAAAAAATATGTAATAGAATCTTTTATAAGTAAATACTTCATTTTTTCCTTTCTTCCTTTTTATTTGTGCTAATCGATTGGATTAATTATCTATATAAATTATTTGGACTTCTTAAAAAATTTTTCTTTGGACTGGTTAAAGATTAGTATACAAGTTATTTATTTTTGGGAGATTAACTCGAAAATTATCTTGGCTTTGCCACTGTACGAATGCTTGCATTTAATAGCTAATCATTTAGCTATATTTTTTATGATTAAGGAGATTTGTTCAAGAATTTAGAAAAAATTCCTTTCTTAAATATTGTTTTTTGTGATTTTGCCGAATTTTCTTTTTTCGTCTTTTCGCTTCTTGGTTATTTAAGACTTAGATCTTCACTTTCCTGATTTTTTATCTAAGAATTTTCTTCACTAGAAGGAGATTTTACATTCTATTTTTCTCTTGGATTTCTTTAGTTGGATTTTATCATTTTTTTAGAGCTAGGACTTATTTCCATTCTATTATTTTTCTAATTGGAGTTAAACATGTTTTTGCATACTTCTATTTCTTTTTCTTTTTTCAATCTAGTTTTAAGTTAAGTTTCGAATAATTTTTAATACAATAAAGTGTTCTTAGGAGATTTCAAGTTCGCTTTATTATTAGGACTTTTTCTCTTATTTTCGCTCTATGCTCTCGAATTTTAAGAGGACTCTTTACTCTTTTTTTACTTTTAAGAGTTATTTAAAGAATCTTTTGAGTTTTAGTTTTCAGTTTCACTCTTCAAGATTAGCTTTCTAAAATTATTCCTTTATTTACTACAAGATTTTTAGGAATTCTATAAGTACAATGACCTTAAATCCTTCTTTTTTTACTTTTAAACTTATGATTCATCTAAATCGTTTATAGTTGTAAAGGTCTGATTTAATTGTATTTCTTTTTCAAGTCTCATAACAGGAGTCTTTTATACAACTTTATTCTAAAAGTTTTAAGTTTGCTAATTTATTTTTTATTCAATCTGCTGCTTTTATAAGAAATTATATGATTACTATTGATAGTATAATAAGACTTCATCCAAGCTTTGCCTCATATTTTACTAGTTCTAGCTTCTTTTCAATTGTCTTTTTATGTTTTTTTCATTAGTAAGTTCTCTTTATTTTGACTATTTGCTAAATTTACTGTTTAGTCAGTAAGGTCCATTTAATTTCATTTGTTAAGAATTATACTATTAAATGCCATTTATTTCCTAGTTTTCTGATTAATAAAACTCATCAGCTACTGGAATTTAGGATTCAGTTGAAGTAAAGGAGGCATTTACTTTACTAAAATTGTCTTTTTGTTGCTCTACATTTTAGCAATTTGTGTTTTCTTACTTCTAAGTGAAACTTTAATTTATGATTGATCTCTCAGGAGATCTTATTCTTAAAGACAAGCTTTCGCAGGTTGCATCTGTTAAAAAGCTAGCTGATGCCACATGAGTTACAAAAGAATTCCTCAAAGGAAGGTTTTACTAATTGTTTTTTATTTATGAATCGTATTTAGGGCCTATAATATTTTTAGCATTTTAGCTCTGCTTTTGATCAACTAAATGTTTTTCACTGCTAATGTCTTCCCTCTATTTTACAATCTCCTTTTAGTGTATTTATTAATTTTTGTTCAGAGGAGATGCTTTTGGTTCTTTCCAAATAGCTTCCTCATAGCTTGAGTCAACAAAGTTAAAATCAAACTATAAATTGTGATGAGAAATATTTAGAAAAGTCGTATTATTTTCTGAAGTGTCATTTACTTAGCTTCACCAATCCACTTAACTCTTCATATGAATATCTTACCTCATCTATCTAAATAGACTTTTATTCGCATTATTTATTCTTCTTAACATCCTATTTAGCATTAACTTCCTGCTACTTTCCTGTCTCACTTTGTTCCTTCTTTGTAAAATGGTTTCTCTCCCTCTAATCTTTTTACATTTTCTAAAGTAGCAATAATTTTTTCTTGAGTATCTTAATCTCAATTTAATCCAATAAATGCTAGTTCTGTAATTTAACGTTATCTTCCATTTATTAATAAAATACTAGTTATACCTCTAATTGATACTATAATTCCTTTAAATGTCCAGTTAGAACTTAGAAAGACATACTTTGTGAAAGAATTTGCTTATCCCTTAGCAAAGTATTATCTAAATTCCTTAAGACATTACTTTAGACCTTACTAATTAGAGAGTTATACACAATGATGTGATAAGAACTAGACCTAATGATACTAGGCATATAAAGGATGAGTTAGAGAAGTTGTTGACTTTGTGATGTAAAGAGAATAACTTTGTGTATAAATAAGGCTTAAATGAAGTCTTAGCTCCTTTTGTTCTTCTGCCTGAAATTAAAATTGAAGAAGCTTATGCCTGCTTTAATGCTTTTGTCCATAAATTTCTGCCAAGCATTTATAGAGATTAGGTAAGAAACATTATTTTAGGATTTTATAGTGTTGAAGTGCTAGTTTCAGCTATTAAGAATACTACTTAAGTACCATGAGCCTAAACTATGCGTTTTTCTTAATTAATAAAAATTGACTCCTGAAATATATTCTACCTCTTGACTTCTGACACTCCTTGCTTCGAAACTTGAGTTAGACCTTCTTTACTTTTTTTGAGATTAATACATACTTAAGGATGATCCCTATTTGATAATGTTTATCCTAGTGGCTGTTTTAATAAAGCATAAAAACTTGCTAGCTCAAACTGAAATTTCACAACTTCCGCAGATTTTATCTTCAATAAGTATATCAGACTAGTAAGAAATAATGTACTTAATAGAATCTGCAAAGAAGTTAAAGCTTTAAACACCTAAATCATTACTTCAATACTTTATACAATGCAATTTTAATAATCAGGATATGCAGATTTTCTTATAACATCTAGAAAACTAGTTTTGCATTGAGCTTTCACCTTAAGAACTTTTAGAAAATATTCATCCTGATATCCAATGTTCTTAATGCGGGAATTATAAGTCAAGCAGCATTGACAACTCCTAAGGTTATTGTACCTGCTTAACCTTTAATATCCTTGTGTTAGACTGTAGAGATCCTAAAAAAATTAAGCATTGCAAATTTCCTAACATCAATGATTTGCCTGAGAATTCATATGAGGATGTAAATACTATGTCTCAAATTGCTGATTTCTACCTATAAATTTAAGGTAAAGCCCACATCTGTCTTCTAAGCAACGATCAAACTTTATTCTAAAATTCGGAAATATTTGATAATATCTCTACAGGGAAGGAAGAAGTTAAAGATCCAAGTTAGTAAATGATAGAGAATTTACTGATAGATTTCACTTAAAAAGGATTTCAGTACATAAGCATAGTTAACGGAGGGTTTTAAGCATGTCACGATTTAGCTATTCAGCTGTAGTTAAAGATATTGGACCATTAAAATTATTGTTTCTTTTGTAACAATAATAAAAAGTCTTCGCAGAAGGCTAATATCTTCAAATAAGGGTTTAAGAAGCTAAGTGGACGAATATCTTAATTAAAAGAAAATCTTAAGAACAGAGGATAAAGTTAAAAAAAGTAGAGACCTAACTCAACAAATGAAGCAAATATGATTATGTCTCATTCGTTGATTGAATAAGATATCCTGCAAAGGTGAAGCTAATAGCAGTTAAATGAATGCAAAAATAAGTATGAATGCTTATATAATGATTAACCTTAGATCGCAGTTATTACAAACGAATTTGTTCTTCTTGATCCCAAAAATTTATTAGGAGAATTTCATGCAATAACTCTTAGTAAAATATGGAAAGATCTAATCAAAATTACAAGCAAAAAAGAAGGGGGATTTGTCTTAACGTTTTATTTCGGTAAAATTGATAAAGAATAAACAATTAAACTTAAAATGAAAGGAGAAACCTAGGCTAAGGAATGTGTATAGAATGTAAAGCTAGAATATACAAACATAGTTAAAAATAGAAAAAACTCCTGATAATTTATAAATTTATTTAAGCTTTTTATTTTTTAAGTTCAAAGTATTACCTTATTTGCTTTTCTCTTTTGTTATCAGTCTGTGTGCACTGCTCTTTAGATTCATCAATATCACTTGAATTAAAATTAATATTTTATTTATTTTTCTTTTTCGGCAAAAATTTAGCACGAGTTGTCTACAAACTGTCTGACTATTACAATTTTAGAAAACGCTCTTCTTGCTAAGCTAAGTTTTGCTCATGCTAAAGTAATTTGCAAATCAGTTTCTTTTCTTTAATTTAATCTGCTTTAATCTATTTTAATGACTTACTTTTTAGAACTTTTGAATTTACTTGAGCTAATTTTATGCCTATTTATCTAAACGTAAGCTTTTATAAAGCCCAATTTTTTATTTTTTTCTGAAATTTTTGATCATCTCTAACCTCTTCATTTCATTTTAAACTTCATCATGAAGTTCTTTCTTCTCTTACTATTATTAGAGTTTTTACTATTGAATAATCTCTGACTATAGAACTTTGTACTATCTAACTTAATTTCTTAACTCTTGAAAATGTTTTTACTGCTCCTCCTTTACTTCTTGCGTTTTTTATTATTTCTATGCCTTAATATATCTTATATTTTCCTGCTTTTCTCTAGCGTCAAAATCATCTCCACAACCTCTAAAAAACTTTTCAATTTTTTTTTATTCTTCTAGTCTTTTTTTAGTTACATTTTAGAATTTCCTTAGCTACTAAAATATTTTATCATTAATTGACTCTTTAACAACTTTCTGAAATTAGTCTATTTTCTTTTCACTTTTTTGATTTCAATTCTCCAATTGTATAATACTCTACCTCAAGCTTTTTTACTAGTACTATAAATACAAATTATCTCTACAAGTTTAAAGAATCATATTAGTTTTATAAGGTTGAGGAGAAATATTTTTTATTTCTATTCCAAACTCTCCTTAAAACAGAGGGTGTGCTAATTATAATTTGCCTGGATTTTTAATCGGTTCGTTCATTTTTAATTTCCTTTATTAAATATTTTCTATTAATTAAGCACTAATCTCCTTTAAGTCAAATAGCCAAACAATTTATAACTAAAGAACTTTGACCTTTTTATTTCCCTTTGAAATTAACTCTACTTGATAGAGAGTCTAATAGATAGCAGATTATCTCTGCTATCTATATAGTTTAGCTGTCCTTTAGATAAATTTTATACTATTCTAAAATTGAATTAGTCTAAATTATAATTAAAAGCAGTTTATACTATTTGCTTAATTAAATAAAGATAAGATGTCTAATTTTATTAAGAACTTAAATATTTTTAGCTAAGTTGAATAAGAGAGGTAAAAGAAAGCCAATCTAATCATAATCCAAACTGGAAGCTTGATAAGGTGGATATATCTCTTTCAAAACTAGTTAATCTTAAAATTAACTTTCTTCATTGTTTTAATTCTTCCTGATACTTATTACTGGATTTAAACACTGAAGTTACATACCTTAAAATATAAAATGCTCAGATGCTAATCAAATTTAACAAATTAGCAAAGTGTATTTATGTAAGCTTTAATAATTTTATTCTTAAATAGGAAATTGTAAGTTTATAGTCCTTGATAAAGGAATGTGTTTTAAAGGAAAAAGAGAAAAGATAAATTAAAGAAAAGAAAATGGAATGAAGATAATCTATAATCTATTAAGAGTGTATATTCATTGAAAAAGGAACTCATATTTTCTTTAAAGCCCCACAACGTACTAAGTATGCAGCAGCATCATAAATACTTCTTTTTTAGCTTGCAATCAAGTTTTTAATGCTATCCTGTATTAACGATTCATTGTCTTATTTCTTGACATCTTCGTTTTCTTTCTGCTGTTATTCTGATTAACAATCAATTCCAATACATTTGTAATATGCACTTCGATGTCTGTTAATTGCAAACTTGTTAGTTTACTAGCACATCATTTATTCTTGAATGCATTTGTTTTTAAATTGCAATTCTGTCATCTTATCGTTTTGTAAATTTTACTTTAAATCTTCTTCTAGACCTTAAATTGTACTTCCAAATGAATTCTTGGATGATGAACAATTAGTGGAGTAGGAGTCTAGGAATTGGGATATTTCTAAATCAAGGGATAAAGGATCAGAGGAGATTTTGCTAATTCTATCCTTGTAAAGCTTGTTACTTTCAAGTTTGAGTACCGGAGCGTCTTTATGGACAATTTCTTCAAACTTTTTGTAGATCTTAGACTTTCTCCCTGGTATATTGCCCATTTATAATTAAAAACGTGCAAATTCCTCATAAGTAATATGGAAGGCAAGTAGAGTTGATATTAGTTATATATCATTAATCTGCTTATTTCTTTGCTTGAAATTCATTCTGAAAAATAAATAGTTAATAGATAACCTTTACTCTTGTACTTGCCATTCCTTCTGTTACATGCTACATTATTATATGTTTTAGTATACTTAGTGACTATTAATTATATAAGCTAGATTATATAAAGAAACAAAGTAAAATATCAAATTATCATCTAGGAACATTTTCCTTAGGCTATAAATAAAGATTTTGAGTTTAATAACATGAATTGAACTAAAAAGAACTTATAGAGTATATTAATCCAGCCAAATTTAAAACCGTATTATTAAAGGCTTAGAAGAGAAATTAAGAAGATAAATACATTTGAATAAAAACTTTAATAATCTATAATACTATAATAGAAGGTTAATCTCTTTATAACTTATTTACTTCTTAAACTTACGTATATTTATCTAACTACATATTTGAAATCACGATTCATTTATAATTTCCACTTTTACATTTAGATAATTAATTCCCTTTAAAAATTATTAGACTTCTACTGACTCTTCTGGTTAATTGAAGATTCTGGTAAATATATATAAATCAGGAATGATATATTTAGATATTTTATAGTAAGTATATTTTTACTATTCTGTTTATTCTTTTTCCACTTAAGTAGGAACTTATCAGCAAATTAAGATAGTAGATCCCTTTTTATACATTTCATCATTATAGGATTATAACATGCTCTATAAATTTTTCTATTTTTATTATTAATTAGAGCTTAGATTCAATCCTTCTACTTCTAAACTTAATAAATATATAACTTTTTCATATTAAAAGAATATTAGACAAGTGTTAAATCTCCAAGGATCTCTTAAATAATGTTTGTATATTATTATATGTGTTAAATTTAATAAAATACTCTATTTATTTTATAAGTTTTAAAGATACTTGCTTTCCTTCAATTTCATTGATATAATTTTAACTTATTTATATGTTTACTAACTATAAAAAAACATTTTATTGTGCATCCGAATGCTAACTGCTTTTAGGGATTTTTAATCTCATTATAAAACTTAATTTTCCCTTGAGCTCCTTTTAGAAATTAAATCTATGTATCCATAAATGTATTATCATATCTATATGTTTTCACCAACCTTCTTCAGAAGTAATATTTAAGATTAGCGTAAACAAACTGACGTAGATTATATTTTTATATTAGCAAATACCGTTTTTAGTATTGATGATCCATTAAAATATCTTAAATAAAGTAATTTTTTAATATGCCTTTAATTTTAAAGCTTAATTTAGAAGAGCTATAGATATTAAATAACCAAGTATTTTTCTATTATCTGCCTTACTAAACTAGTACAATCAGTCTTTTCCTTAAAATACTAAATATTATAACTCTAACCTTGCTTGGTTCATCATTTTAATAGCTATGCTTAAATGACATATATCTACTATTATCTTATCTTAGGTATTAAATATTTCAATATTAAGAATTTTAATTGGAAAGTAGTCTAATTTAAAGTATAGTGTTAACAAGAAAAAAGAACTTTAACAGAGATTAAAAATATAAAACTATGATTTTTATACTTAGAATTTGCATAAAAGATGATCTAATGTAATAATGATGATACTACTTATATTCTCATCTTTTTATCTTTAAGTCTCTTAGAAATAAATAAATATTTATTAATAGCAGCTCTTTTTAAACGTTTTTCTCTTTGCTTTTTATAGAAGTATCTCTAAAATTTGTTTATTTAGATAAATTTTTAAGAAGATTAAAGAAAAATAAGCAAAACATAGAGTAATAAAGGTTTAAAAACTTTTAAAATATTTAGATTTGCTTTATTTATGATTTTAAGGATATTGTAAGACATTTTGGCCGAGTGGTTAAGGCGATGGCCTGCTAAGCCATTGGGAGATTCCCGCGTGAGTTCAAACCTCACAGGTGTCGTTTTTGCCAAATTTTAAAAGAAAAAATGTTAAAGCCTTAGTCAATTAAATAATAAAAGAACTAAAATTAATTAAAAAATAACTTTATAAGAAAGCTTTATATTAGATAAGCTATTTTATAATTATTCAACTTCATACTATATTTGTCTTTAAATCTCCTATTTGTATTATTAGACTCTAATCCCATCATAGACTAAAAATAAAAATACTTAATTTAAAGGGCAAAGATAATCAAAGATAATATATCCTTAAATTATCATTAAGATTAATTAAATGCTTATTGGATTAATGAAAATAGGAAGTAAGAAATTTAAGTTTAACTTCATTGACAATATCTAACATATTTACAACTGTAAAACTCCAAAAAAAACTAAATTATTATGATTTTACTAATTATTGTATAACTGACATTCTAAATAAAGTTAAATAATCACTCCGTGAGATTACTAACCTTAAGCTATTTGATTAAAGAAAAAACTAATTCTTGATACTAGTACTATTATTTATTGATTAACTGAGAGTAAATAAATCTAGCTACTTGCTATTATTTAAATTGAGAAAAATAAGGAACTAATATAAAAATTATCGAATTTTAGCTAAATATCTGAGATTCAACTAAATCTTGTATATTTGCAAATATTCAAGTTATTGATTCTTTCTAAAACTATCGAGCATTTTGAAAAATATAATAATTAAGATTGTAGCATTTAGGTAAGAGAGTTAATTTAAATATATTCTAAAATCTAATTAATTTCTAAATAAAAAGAGAGGTAAATAGCGGCTAAATACATGATAGATACTTTCCTTATATTAAAAGAAAAACTAGGGATAAAGAGAAATAGCAGAATTACTTATAATGATAGAAATTAAAGTTATTAATAGGAACTTTATTGAGTGTAAGTGCCTACTTAAATTATATTTATGAATTGTGATCACATTTAATATAGAAATTGAATATATGAGCTGAGAAAGCACAAAAGTAAATATTAGATAAAAAGTGAATGTTATTAAGGTAATTATAATCTTTAACTAAAAACTATCTATATTTAACAATTGTAATAGAGAAATTGATTCAAATTATGGGATACTATGATCCTAAGAATTTCTTTTTTAAAAATATCTCTAAAAAGCTTCGGATTCTAGTTAATTAAAGTTTAAAAAGTTAATAGGTTAGCTTCATAATAAAAACTTCGTCAAGCAATTAGAAGAGGGTGAAATATTTAACAATCGATATGCTTGGAAAGAAAATGATGCTGTCTTTTCACCAAAGAAGTGATTTAATGTAATGTAATTAATAATCAAAATTATTAAAGCAATACTCACTTAGAATTATAATGGCTAGATTTATTTCTGCAAAACAAATTTTTAAGAAAGAAAATTTTAGCATATTTTAATATATTTGCAATAAAAGACGATATTATTAAAAGTTAACTTACTATTTAACTAGAGAATTAGGAATATTTGCAGTTCAATGAAATTCTAAAATTTAGGAAATAAAAGTATGAAAATAAAGAAAATTTTCAAATGAAATGATAGTAATAAACAAAGACAATATATAAAAAATCTGTCTAAATTGAGATGAATTAATGTTTTATGATATAGATTAAAAATTTAATTATCTAAAGTTTTATTAAGAAAAGAAAATATATCCATATTAATTTTTCTATTGAAAAAATATGACGCTGCTTAGTTTTTTAAATAGAGAAAACATATGTGAAAGTCTAGTTGCATCTTTAATCACATTTTTCTTAATTAATCTTAAATTAAACAAATTTAGGCTGTAAGAGAATAACCAATATTATTTTGATAGATATATTTCTTTATCAAATTTCTTAACTTAATTTTAGAAGAAAATAATTATTTATATCTAAACATCTTGCTTTTATTTATAAAGCATAAAATATATTATAATTTAAATTATAAATTAAGTTGCTAATTATTTTTTGTCAATTATCAAAGATCGAAGAACCTCCTTAAAAACGAAACTTTCCTACTATTTATAGTCTCCTTGGGCGTTTCAAGTATAAAATCAAGCTTATCTTGATTTTCATGATTGCTATGCTAGTGATTTAATTCTTATTCTTTACTTTGATCATATTTCTTTTCTTTAATATCATTCTTTATTAACTATATGACCTCTTAGCTTGCTTATTAATTAAGTGCTTATATTTTAATTAACTGCAAGGTCTGAAGATTTTTTTTTGAATCTACTTAAACTTATTATGTTTGCTATAGTTATGACTATGGTAATTATTTTTTTTCTTATTTCTACTTTAAATCTACATTAAATTAATCCTTTATCTTAAATTCATTGGTTTAAGTCTTTTAAAAAGTTTGGTCTTAATTTTATTCTCTGCTTTTCAATAAATCTTAAGTTTTTTCAAGCTTCAAACTTTAATCTTTTAATTCTGATGCAGCGGATTCTTAATTTTCTGAAGTTTAGTTAGAAGGTTATGTATTTTCTTATAAAGCTGCATCAGATAATATTTCTGATTAATTAGATGGCTTTTAGTTAGACTATTCAGTTTAATTAACTTAACTTTAAGAATTTTCAGTAAATTCTTAAGTATTTTCTTAAGGTTCTTGATCCTTTACTTAACTTTCATCTATTTTTTGTTATTCCTATTGCTAACTTTCTATTTGAGGAGATTGAGTATCTTAAGTTTGATTTTTCTCCGAGTCAGCTTGCTTTTATGTATTTTCAGTAGATTAAGATTACTATTATTATATGTCTTGCTTTTCAGAACTGTCTAAAGCTTATGAATTTTAAGCATTTTGATTATCAACCGTAGTGTTTGTAAGTTACACTTATTGGTCTTCACTATTAGTCAATGCTCTCATTATTTGATCTCCAAAAAACAATTGAACATAAAAGAAGCCTAGGATTCCTACAACAAGCAGCACTAAAAGCTTATTTCCACACTTATCTTCCTACTACTATACCTAATCTCTCATTTTTAATTTAAACCTTTATTTATTTTATTCCTTTAGTCTTATTTTTATAACCCTTTACATTCCTTTTTAAATAGCAAAGTTACATTCTCAATACAAAATCTCTTTTGCTTGTTAAGAATACTATTAAAAGAGAAATATAGCCATAAACAAAAATTTAGATTTAGATTATTTAAAAAAGCCCTTAAACTTCCCTATTTAGCTTGTTGGCATAATATTTTAGTTAAATGACTCTTTTATTTAATAAAAAGAGGATATCTAGCTAACTAGCTAGGAGATAGTATTTAATATATATTTCTTGTTTATTATTTATTTAATATTCTAGTAATAAGCTGCTTTCCTTAATCATTCTATAAGAATATATAATAAATTTACTATTATGTCTTACCAATATTTGTATATAGTTACTTTATTTTAATAGCTTTTGGCTTAATCTTAGTATTATAATTGAATAATATAAAGAAAAAGCTATTTATTACTTTAACTACTTTATCAATTTTGACTTTATATAAGTATTTGTATATGATAGGGTAAGAAAGTTAGCTTAGAAGATTTTTAGAATATTAATAGACTAAAGTAGCTTATAAAACTGTATAATAAAGAACGTTAAATTTCTATAAGGAAGATAAAATAGGAACTTTAGGGATTTAATACTGCTTAGCTATTTATTGCATAATAAATGTAGAAACAATGCATTTTATTCATCAGCTTTAGTTTAATTAAAGTAACTATTAGTAACATCTAAATAAACCCTATTTATAAATATCTGACTCAGCTAGTATTATAAGATATATTATGGAGCTAGATGAATGCTTTATTTTCTTATTTAGATATGAGAAAGCTTTAGCATCTTAACTATAACTGAATGGTTTGGATAATAGCTAAATTTAAATTAGATACCTCTGTTTGCCTTTATAATAGAACTGCTTATAATGATTACCATATAGTATATTTAGATAAGCATATTAAAATTAAATAGAATAATAAAGGAAGCCTTGCAATAGATTGGTTAATATAGATAATAACTAGTGGATACATATAACTTAATTATAAAACTATTACATTTATTAATACTGCTTAATATTATCATTTTGTAAGAAATTAATGCAAATGAAAGATATACTAGCAATTAAGCAGCAGCTTAAAACATATAAAGCAAAGGTATTTTAATTAGATTTTTCATCAGCAATATATTAAATTTATTCTGTTATTAGATCAAACATTTACGCTATACATTACTAGCTACTATCAAAAGGCTTATCTAGTTTTATTAAATCTTAGATATTATATTAAATAACTAATACAAAAGCAATAATATAAAGGCTTTCTTGTAATTATTTATATTAACAGGATGATTGAATATATTAAAAATATAGGTAAATAGGGTAATAAAAATTAGGAAGCAAATAAATGCAAACTTAGTTATTTAGAAAAGTAAAATGTGATTTATACATTTTAATCATATATGAGATGCTAAGCTAATTAGTTAATCAAACGTTAATTATTAATAATAAAATAAAATGAAAAGTCATTAAATTATTTCAGGAAAAGGATATAGCCCTTCAGGAAGGCTTATAGTTAGTCCACCTTTTAAATGACATACCAAGACTGCGAATAATAGATAATTCGTAGAATATTCCTAATCCCTATTAATAAAAGCTTTAAGTAGTTCTAATTTTTAAGAATGCTAAAAGGATTTGAAAGTAATAAAGGAGACTTAAAATTATAAGCCTTTCTATAGGAATCATGAAATTTAATAAGTTCTAAGTAATAAAAATAGCAGCTAAATTGAACTCTCAACTTAGTGAGATGAAAATCTCTTTTTAACTAAAGAAAGAATAAAGAGGCCACAATCACGGCCTTATACTGGAAGAGTTTACTTCGCTGGAGAAAAGAAACCTAAATTTCCAATGAGTGCATTTTGCTCTTTTAATAATTCCCAAGAAAAAATATTATTCCAGCAAACGTAAATAAAGCCTCGTTTGATATAGTTAAGAAAGTACTAACCTAAAAAAGTAAAAAAGACAGTTTAAAAATTAAAATTTGATTAGCGATCATTAATAAAAAAATAGCAAAAGCTTTTTAATTTATTTAATACACCTTTATTTCCTAAGAAACAAAAACATTCAGAGGTTAGCAAATTATTTTAAACTAGAACTGAAAGCTTTAATACTAGACCAAAACTTTTTAAGCGCAAGAAACTTGAATAACTCGAGATAGTTATAGGAAGAGATATTTTCTAAAGACAGCATATACCTAAAGGCATAATTTCTCCAAAGCTTAATAGTCCAAATTCTGAACAAAAATATTAGAATAAAATAACCTTATTTAATTGATTATATAAGCCTAAAGCTACCTTTACTAGTTCCTTTATACTAAAGAATATAAGAATTGTCTCGTTAACTTATTTTAAAGGTATAAAATGTTATATTAATTTTATATTCTTTAGTTTAAAGAAGAGTTTAATAAATCAAATTAAAGGAATTGATTAAAAGTGTTCTTATATAAAGCATGGTATAAATTACCCTAGACTGGTATCATTAATTTAAACAAATACTTATAAACCAGAATAGCATCATCACACTTAGCTTATTTTTATACTTACTAAGAGATTCTTAATTTCATAATTATTATAAGTGCTATTTTGTAACTCTGGGTACTTTTAATTTAATTTATTTAAAAGAGAATTAGATACTTAATAGGCATTTTATAATATGCTTAATTTAACTTTAAAAAGGGCAAAATAATTAAAAGTTCTGTATTAAATAGTTTCTATTTGCTATAGCACAGATGAGTTAATATGCTCTATATTATTGATACACTTTTCTATAGTAAAAGCTATTAAAATAGTTCTTATAATAATTGAACTTTATAGTTAGATTCTTTAATTCATAAAAGTTGCAAGACTACAAGAATAAACAAAATATTAAAAGCAGCAAATTCTAAAGATATTATTTTATAATGTTATATCCAAAGGGAAATTGAACTACAAAAGAAAGATTTAAAAAAAAAGGTAAAGATAAAGAAAATGATATTCTCTAAAGTGAAAGCTAAACTCTTAAAGGAATAAAACTAAGATATATAATTGATACTTACATTAATATAATAAAAGAAAGAAAACTTTTACAAAAATAAAAGGTATTTATTAATCCTTTTGAAAAGATATTTATTGAATTTAGCTTTTAAGTAATAATAATTGGAAAAGAATTCTATCTCCAATAGAATATTTTTTATAATAAGATGTATAACGTTTGTTTGATTTCATATGATATTATGTTTATTTTGCTTCATTGCTTTACTAATTAAAATTACTCCATAAGATAAAATATTATTTATTTATTTTGAATGCTTAAATTAATTATCTTAGAATAAGAGTTAATAACTAAAATTTAACTTGGTAATATAGTAAATGCTTATGGATCATTTTTTTATTAACTTCATCTATAATTATAATTTATTTTTAAATAGTTTAATTAAATGTAAGCATTCAAAGGTATTATTAGCCTATCTCTCTTGTTTTATTTTAAATTTTTATTGAGGTTTGAATAATATTGAGATTACAGTTATATGCATATAAATTTGAAGTAAATATGTATATAATTAAAATAAACTATAAAATTAGATAATTAAAGCTTTATCAATGGAAATTTAATTTCTTTCCCTTTAAAGTGATCTTTTTCTTTGTTTCTATTCTTCTTATTATACAATTCGAGCTCTTTTTTAAAATTTCTTTTGCTTATCTAATCGTAATCAACCTTTGTCTCAAACCCTTTTAGGTATGTTTTTGATTTTTTATTGACAAATGGCTTGGATTTTCATTTGAATCTATGTCTCAGTGCTTTAAATATTTCCCAAGGGCTATGTTCTGTAGAATAAGTTTGATTTCAGTGCTAGAAATACTTATCTTTACTTTTTAAGCTTTAATTAATAGGTTCAACTTCTAACAGATCTCTTTCTTCACTAGGGTTAAAATATTTATCTACTGATAATTTAGTTTTCAAATTTGTAGCTTTAGTGATGTCTCTATAAAACTCATTATTTTGAAATGCATGCTCACTCATCAGCTTCTAATTTTCTAGTTTCAAAGGAGTTAAATTAAATTTTTTTCTTTCAGCTTCCTAGAAAAGTTCGATCTAAGACTTCCATTTATTAAGAACTACATTTTTCTACTCTACTACAGCTCGAGGACTTTAAACATAGTACTCATATTTAAAGTCTTAAGAGCTATACCTTTAAGACTAGAAATTATTTACTCTAAATTTACGTTTCTTTTCTTGAATAAGGTGACTGGAAGCAACGCTTTAATCTTATCTTAGCATTCAGATAGTATTTCCTCTCTCTATGTTGATAAGTAGATTAATTTCTTTATTATTGAAAAGCTGAATATCCTTAATCCAACCTTTACTCATTTTACTCCACTCTAAGGAATAATTTTGATTAAAATAGCTTTATATACATTATCAAGTAATCCTTTCTTATAATAGTATTAAATGCTATCTTTTACTGCTTTCGTAATAGGCCTTCTTATCTCTTTAAAATGTACGTTTATAATTAATTACCTTCTAAGCTTTTACTTAGTTTAGTAACCAAAAAATCCAATTTCTAAGATAAAAAATTATCAGATATTACTCTCTTTAGCAAACTAACGAAACGCAAATAGAAATATATCGACTATTATATATAAGCTTATTATTACTCCTTTCAAGATAAGTAGAAAATAGGTAAATTTACTATAAAGCAGTATATAAGTAGAGATATCATTATATATCTGATTTACAGTAGTTATAAATAATTAATGTAAAGGTTTAATTTCAAAGAGCTTATTTCTTAATTAAGAAAAAGGATTATGATAGATAATTTATTTTCTATAGAAATTTTAGCTTTTTAATAAGTTAAGAAAATAAGGTATTTCTGTAAAATAATACCAGAGATAAAGCTGCTTCTTCATTTATTCTTTAGATAATTTACAAAATTTATTTTAAGTCTGTTCATATAGTATGTTGCTAGTACTTTAGGAAACTAATTGAAGCTCACCCCTTTAGTGTAAATTAGTAAAATGAAATGCTAACCTTAATTTTATTACTTTAAAGCTATAAAATTATTTAATTAAAGCACTAAAATAAGCATATCTTCTATTTATGCTGTCTTTTGATAATTAACTATATCTGCATTTCTATTTACTCTGCAATCAATTTTGTCTTTCTATATAAATTGCTAAAAAATATAAAATCACTAGCTATCAAGTTAACAATTAGAATTAGAAGATAGACTATACCAAGATTCTAAATACCTTATGAAAACTAAACAAGGTAGCAAATATAAAATTGGAGATGTATATAATTAATAAAGCCTCAAATAACAAAAGTACTTAATATCAAATATCTAATTAAATACATACTAAGTATACAATATTGCTGATTTAAGCTCAGCTAATTACTTAAAAAATAATAACTATATAGCATTTAAAAGAAGAATTCATTTAAATTTGATTCAAAGAAAATAAAATTTAAGAGCCTGAAATGCTTTTCTGAAGTAAAATTAGGTATTTTAGTAATAAGGATATAGTTAAAATAGTTTAAGCATATATAACCATAATTTGGAAAGATTAAGTAATATTAGAATTATGAAAGAATCTTGATTTTATTTTTAATTTATTGAAATAGTTATTGGAATAGCAATTACTTATTTGTTTACTCTCATGCGCTTAAAGTATTTTATATTATATAAAATGCCTTTTGAATACTAACATACTTTAAATAGCTTAATAAAATAGCTATTCAATATATGACTAAGTATGAAAACTGAGCCACTTTATTTGAAGTCTATACTCAAATTAAGTAGGTTTAAAAGCAATATAAAGCTTGCCTTTGCTTATAGATTAAATAATTAGCTAGGAAGATTATAACATAATAAATAAAATAGGGCAACTTGGTATGTCAATATTCAAAATTAATACGCTAATTAAAATATCTAAGAACTAGAAATATCCAATTTTAATAGATAAATATTCTAGTATATAATTGTAAGATAAAGGGTATCAAATTTAAACTTATATAATCATTTAATTTAAATACTAGATATGATTTAAAAAGAACTTTTAAATATTGGTTAAACATAAGAGTTCAAGTCTTTTTTTACCTATTAATATAATCATTTTAAAAGCTAAAGATGTATTCTTAAAAATTTAAAGTTATTGGTATTGCTAGAAGATCTATTTATCTGTATTTAATTTATTTTGCAAACTCAATTCAATTAAAAAATGGAATATGTGACTTATGGGTTGGGAGTTGTTTTGACTGTATTAGTCCGCTCAACTAAACATCCTTTTAACTGCACTCCAGTCTTAGCTGTAAGTTTATTTGCTGGAGCTAAATTCTATAAAGGATTTGGATTTTTTGGAGGTTTACTCAATATGCTCGTAATTTGTTTTTATATAGATATCTGACTTATGTGCTATTATTTTTGGATTGGGTTAAGTATTTGGTTGGTGGACATTTAGTGTATATGGATCGTTATTAATTGCTTCTGCTATTAGTTTCATTAATCTTCGTCCTGCCATTAATCCTTCAAAAAAGAACTATATTCTAACAACTACAAGTTGCTCTATTCTATTCTTCTTAATTACTAATTTCCAGTCTTGGCTAGCTCTGGATATGTATGAGAAAACTTTAGGAGGATTAATGTTAGCATATTGGAATGGTATACCATTTTACATCTCTTAAATAATTGGAGACTTCATTTTCACTGCTTTAATGTTTCTCACTTATGAAGGCTTAATGAGAAGCAAGAGCTAGAAAGATAAAAGAGCAGTTTCAGAAAGTTAGGAAGATTAGTCTCTGATTAATTTGAACATTAGTTCATGATGAGGCAACTGACAACTATTTATAATTCAATAAGTCTAATTGAATCAAATCTTTCCTTTCTTTTTACAGTGCACTTTTATTTTTCATTTCCTTTATACTTCTCCGTTAAATCTAAACTGTTCTAATATTGCTTTTAAATTACCCTCCATTTTCAAACATTAAGATAACTTTTAAGTAAAATACAATAAGAATCAATAATCTCAAAGTAGGATCTTAACTTTCAATCCTGTTCAGTCGCTCTGGAGTTCTATAAAAGTAAATGATAAAGGAGAGTATTAGAAATTAATATTATATATGCTTAAGCTAAAAGAAATAATACTTAGATTATTTATCATAAAGAGATACTATGAAATATGCTTTATTTAGAAAGTTATTTGGTTATACTATTTGAGTTTTAAAACATTAACTAAGAAGAGATGGATAGATTACACTAATTATAATATACTTTTATTTTAATTACATTTGCTTCATTCTTTGAAAACTAAGCAATCTAGAAAGAATCTAAATAGTAGATTTTATAAAGAATTAATAAGTTACTTGCTAAAATAAATAATTTACCTTAACATCAAATAAGCTAAGTAATCAAATAGAAATACTAGATAGTTACTTTAAGAACTTTAGTACAATTTAAAGCTTAAAATAAGTATTTTAAACAAAAGATGATTGATTGCCAAGATTATTTAATTATAATTGAAAAATTATAACAGATTTAAACAAAATCCATAATTTTATAAATATTAAGCATAGCCATATTAAAGCTATTGAAAATATATTTATACAAAATTAAATGGAATATTTGCTTTAAAAAATGAGCTTTGGAATAACTTTGCTATTATAATTAGAATAAGATAGAAATAGTATATTAATGCGTATCTTTAGCATCTAAGTTTGAAATAATTTTTTCTGATAGTACACTATTTTTAATCGATTTTCCTATATAAGTTTAAGCAATGCATATTAGCTTCAAAGTAGTTTGTTTAGAAGTAAGCAAAGAATATTATTGGTAAATTTTGATAATAGTAATCTTTTAAATATTTCCTTGGTAAAGATATAAATGATAAAAGTCTATATTGATATCTTTTTAAGCTGACTGATATATTCTAGGGGATATGGGGTATATCAATTTAATACCTTGATCTATTATACATAAATATGATGAAGTCACTTTTTTATTATTTTCTTTATCTTAAAACTGAAAAAAATATAATAAAGCAACTTCGTTTAAAATTTATATTATTTAGCTAAATTTAATCTTAATAAGTTTCTACATCACTCAATTAAGGAGCATAAAATGAAATAAAAACTAAAATAATTATGAGATTCCATCTAACTTGCATCTCTTTCTTGAAAGAATAATGTAAAATATTATAATTTAAAGCTGGGAGATAATAAACTATTCTTTTATTTATCAATTTCCATAAAAAAATGAACCATTGTAATCATTTCTAGTTGACTTTATGTAAATTTCACTTAAATAATCCTTTAGTAGTTAGCATTCTGATTAATTATACTCTGAACAACTTCAAAACATTTTCTTATTTATTTCAAGTTTCTTAGTGACTAAAGCACTAAAATCTAATTCCCTAAATATATAAAATTCTAATTTGTAGTAAATAGCTTTTATGCTTTAATTGTACCAATAAAAGTTCTTTATGTCCAATATTCTAAGAAATTTGCACATTAAACTTATGTAAAGCTTATAATCATTCTAGCATATTCTAATATTCACCTTTAATATATTAAATCAAAGGATAATTAACTTATTAATAGTACTATTAGTGAGATCAGGCATTATAAAATATCTAGTTGTAAAACAATACAAAAGAGTAGCAGTCTATCATTTCCATTGCTAATTAATACTAACTCATTATTCTATCTCATTACTAAGCAATGATATATTGTATCCTGTATATTTTTAGGTAAGTAATTAAATAAATTAAGTGCATTTCTTAATAATACTAATTAATAAGCTAATAGGATAAAATGTCAACTTAACCTTTAAAAGAAACTCAAAAAGAAAATACAGAAAAAGAAATTGATTAGAAGCCAAAACTATCTAAGGATGAAAAATCTCTCACTATATAATCTATCTTTTATTTCAGCGTCTTTCTGCTCTTTTGTTCACTATTTTTATCTCATTTATTTTTCATTCAAAACTGTAGAGTTTTAGTTCTGTTTTTTTGTGTAAATCTAACTTTGAAGTTTGCTCTTAATTTTTTAATGGGGTATTTTTGTTAAAAGACGTGAAAAAGCAGGCCAATAATTTTATTATTTAGGTTGACAGACATTTTAGGACTTATAATTTACAATTATAGGCTCTAAAACTAACCAATAGAGGATAATTAAGAGAAAATATCCTTTGCTACTATCCAGTTCTTTTACTTGATTTAAGGTAACTTAACTTATTATAGATATACTTCTAGATTACTCACTTCCAAATCATCTATTTATAATAACGCTGAATATTCTAGCTTTTACCTATTAGTATACAACATAACTCATTAATTACCTTTACTAGCCCTAGTATCCTACCATTGTCAAGCCTACTCTTAATCATTTTTATCTAGATCTGCTTATGCTAGATATTCTTGCTTTTATACTTTTTAGGAAGTTGAAGAATAAAAACTGCCAATCAGACCTTTAGCAAACCTAAGGATTTAAAAGTAAATGAGAAGAAAATTCTTAGAACTTAAATGAAATGGATTAAAAATACTGTTAAAGCGTGATACTGATATTATGTGACTTACTAGGAAACATTACAGAATCTAATTTTTAATACTCTTAAATAATAAAAACTGATCATTAGAATTAGAAAAAGTATAAAAACATTAAATCTTTAATTTAAGAGTCAGATTCCATTTTAGAGCAGATTAATAATATGAACTATGAACTTAACTTTAAGAAGGATAATAAAAACCTAAATGTTTATAGTAAATATGTTTAATTCTCTGAGGAGTAGCTTTAGGCGAGTATTATAAACCAATTTTTCCTTTAAGTGAAATTCTTTAAAAAGGAATTAATTTTGATAACGCTTAACTAATGCAATTTTTCTGCTTCTAAATGATTAAACTTGTGCAATGAAAGTGTCTTTAAATCTTAGAATATCATAGAATAATCTTAATGTGCCCAAAACAAAATTTAATTTAAAGAAAAAGGATTTAAAAAGTTAGACCTAAAAGGACCCTTATTTACTTAAAGTGAAGAATAAGCTCCAAAATAAGTTAGAACTCTTTGACTTTAAGAAATTAAAAGCCAATAAGAGGATTTATGTTAAAACTAGTCTTTTTAGTCCACTTATAAAAATATCGATTAGGAAAGTATATTTCAAGAAGGAAAACTATCTCATCAATCAAGATATAGCAAGTATCTTCCTTATGAATATATAATTTAGTAGAAAAGTGGATAGGAAAGAAGAAAAAAAGAATAGGAATAGATTTATATAATCAGAGAAAGTGAAGAACTATTATAAGAGCAGTTTTAAGAAGATTATAATAAGTCTGATCAGAATGAATGTATCAGAAAGTATAAATATAAAGAGGATCTATTGCCTTATGAAATTAAGTCTTAAGAAAATAATTAAAGGGAATATTAAAAGGAAGATTTGTATATATAAAAAGTAAATTAAAGATAAAACTGACTTAGTTAATAAAATGAAGTTACTACCGAAAAGAATTAAGCAACATCAAATACATAAACTATGCAAATTTATTAAAATACTCTACAAGCATAAAACAAGGAATTAGGGGATTAATAGAACCTAGTATCATACAATATTATAGAAAATTAAAGAATTGAAAGTGAATAATAAAACAATCTTTTAGCGAGCGATTAATAGTAATCAAAAAAATAGCTTGATTCTACATGAAATATAATTTCTAAAAGTTTACAAATTGAGAAGAAAAATTAGTATCCAAATTTGTAATTTTAAACGAATCTTGAAAAATAAAAAGAATTAGGCTAAGATAACTTAAAATTCTAATTAAAGAGAAAAAATTCAAATGATTAGGCAAATTAGTAAATTTAAATGGAAAATAAAAGATAATGAACTTAAGAAAGATAAAGCAATTAGTTAAGTTAGTCTTTAGAGCCTAAATTTTAGCTATAAAGAAATTAAAAGTAAGTTTAGCACTAAACTAAATAGATGGAAAATGAATTTAATGTAAAAGAAAAAAGTAATAATTAAAATTAGTCCTTAAAACTAGAAGTTAGCAGTAAAGAATCTTTACAATTTAATGAAATGCTACAATCTTCTTACTCTATTAAATCAAATAACCAGTAATTCTATTCATCAACTTCGTAAAAAAACCTTGCAAATATTCTTTCACCTGATCTAAGAAAAAATTGCCATAGCTAAAAGAGTTATAATATGAGGGAAGGAAATGCTATCCATAAATCCCTTTAAAGATCTAAAATGCAATTAAAGAAATATTTTCCAGAAAACTAAAGCAAATAGGAAAGTCTTAATAGTAGCTTAAGTAATTTAAATAGTCTTTGAAATATTAAAACTTCAAACTTTATACAACCAACTCAAAAAAATAAAGGACAAATTGGAAATTGGAGTAGACTATCATAAAAAATGCAAACATATCTTTAAAACTAGATAAAAGATAATAATCTTCATTAGGAAGGATAAAATTTTATGAATAGTGAATCAGAAATATTTTCTAGCTAGATGATTTGTGAAAATCATTAAATGGTAAATAAAAATGTAAAGTCAGAAAAAAGTTAAATAAAATAATAGGATAATGAAACTTAATTTTCATAATGTAAGGAATTTATATATAGAATAAGACATAAAATAATCATCTTTTTTAAAACCCTCTTAGTAAAGATCTATACTTTTAGTTACAGTGGACTCTTAATTGATTTAAGATTTCAGTTCATTGAAACTTTTAAAGAATTTGACATTGGATATATTAGGTGAGAAAAAATAACTAATTGAAAAATGAGAAAACCAATAAAAATCTTTTAATCTAAAAATCCTAAATAGAGAGTAGCAACCATTTTATGATTACATATTCATTGATCTAAATATAAATCAAGCGGTTACTATAAATAATCTAATTTAGAATTGAATTTAAAAATAAAATTGGAGAGTCAAGTTGTTTGGAATTAGTTCCGGTGGTTTAAATGATATTATTTCCAGAAGCTTAAGTTTTGATTTTGTATTCCAAAAGCCGATTTAGAGTGAAACTTTCGAATCTCTATTTTGATAAACTAAATCTTCATTTAAATCTCCTTATAGACAACTCATTAAACCTTTTCTCATAAAACAAAATAAAAAAATCTAAATTTCTTTGATCAATAAAAACGAAATAAAATCTTGGTTATAGTTTTATCCATAAATTATATTTGAAGCTTAAATATAAGCTAAGAAAATGAAAAAATGATAGAAATATCTCTTTTCTTAACTAAATAATTCATTTTAAATGCTACTCAAATATTATCCATATATCTAATTTATTTTATCTTAGAATAGATTTTTAATAACGCTTGTATATAATAATTATAAATGCTATTTTCAAAGAAATAGTAATGATAAACTAACTTTTTCAAGAAGCAATAAAAGCTTCCTTCTTTTTAACATTTTCACTAGTTATTTACATTTCTATTTATTTCACTAATAAATTAGAGCAAAATCATATAAAATTTTCTAGATGAAAAATGAGAAAATAGAGTTAGCTGTTCTGAAATATTAAGCTAATCTTTAATATCCTAAATAACTAGGGGCTAAAGTTTTCTTAGAAGAATAAAGCAGAAAGCTAAAGTTATTAAACTAGCAGCTATATAATTATTGTCTAAAAGTAGAATAAGAATATCTAAGATAGTAACTAATTAATTAACTAAAAATAACTAAAAATAATTTAGAAATTATCTATATTAAGCTGAATTAGAAAATATTATTCCTTTAAAATATATGAAGGACTTTTTATTATAAACCGTTTCAATGGAACTAATTTAAGTAAGTGATTAAGTAACTAAATTTAAAGCATTATTAAGAGAAATTTAGTTAGATAATAAAATTTAAAGCTTCACATTTCTTCTTCAAATTAAAGCTTAATGATTAAATAACTTTAATTTAACAACATCCTCTCATAAATAAATACCCCGTTGTACAAAGATTAATAAACAATATAAAATAGGATAGCTAAACTAAAGTAAGTATCGATAACTTTAGTGGAATTTGCCAAATAGATGAAAGCGAAAAATGTTGATCTCTAATATAAATAGAAGATAAAGGGATTTAATAATAATGATTTATATAGCAAAATATCTTTCTAATTTTTTCGTAAATATTTGTTTTATAATCCTTGACTAGTTATAATAACATTTATTTAGTTCCTATTACTTTTTTAAACTAATTTCTATTTTCATCTATATTAATAAAATCCTTAAAATTTAAAAAGATAATAATTTTATTATTTTTTATCTATTGTATCTTCATTACTATATCCCTAATCTTATATTCTATAACTTTATACCTTTTACAAATTTATTGGAATTAAACTTTTAAGATTGAAGATTTTATTTATTTTAGAATTTGTTCTCTTTAGTTTGATATATGAAACATTATAAATTATCTTAAATACAAATAATAAATATTTTGCTTTAAAAAATCTTATTTTTCATGCTATTTATAGTATTTGAAAAGTCACACAATACTTTTGCAACTAATTTTCTAAAACCTTTAATAATATAAAATTAACAATAGCCAACCAAGCAGACTTAAATAGATTACTACTCTTATTTAGGAAATTAAGTGATTTATAATTCTGTTTTATTGATATTTAAGCTAATAATATATCTTTCTTAAATTAGTTATGTTTATTCCTAGTACAATTTTATATATTTTACTTATAGAAATAGTCGCTTTTGGCTATCTACATTGTTTAGTTATTTTATTAATTTAGAATTACTATATGTATTAAACAATAAAATTACTATCCTATCTGTAAAGCACTATACTTTTTCTCTTTTAAGCCTACGTTTTTACAAAAATAAGATTAAAGGGTATCAATAATAATTAAAGATAGGAATGCTACTTTAACTAAATTTTAATTGTCTTATATAGTTAGAATTATTTTAAATTTAATGAATTTAATTATATCTAAACATAAATAGCTAATTTCATATCACTTCTTTATGTTCGATCCTTATTGTTAACAAAGTATCTATTAATCTAAATTAAATGTAATGCAAGCAAATTTAATATAAGTTTGTATATTATTTCTAATATTAAAGGAAGCTTTAATTTCTTTCTATTGATACTTCATTATTTAGTTCTAAGCTTATGTAATATAATTTATTCTTAAGTGTATATTATTTTCTTGCTAATATACCTGTGTAATTACTTTCGTTCATTCTTGCTTAATTTATTCATACTGTATAAAAATTTAGACTCTAAAAGTAGTTTCATTTAATATTTCTGTCTATTAGATTCATCAATCTTACTCCTGAAAAATAGTCTCTTATCTTTACTTCATATATCTGATAAAGTCTTTAGTAAAATAGATTAAAACTAAAAATATAGACAATAGCAATATCTAAATAAAGATAAGCAAAGTATAAAGAAGATATATGATTTAAATAGCTCCAATTAGATATAATTCATTAAGGTACTAATGATATAATATTAATTACCTAATTATCTAGAATATATCCTATTATTAATTATTAGATCAAATCTTTTTCGTAAAAACAATTACCAAGGCTTTCCAATACATATGTATAATTATATTTAGATTAATCCTCAAAGTTGCTATTCATCTAGTTCAAAAAAGGTAGACAAAATAAAAATTAAGGGATTTAATGATAATATACACATTTAGTTACTGATTAAGGAGTAATTAAGCAGATGTTTATCTTTTATACTCTGTTTATAGCACTAAGTGAGCTTTAAGAAAAGATACAATAATTTATAAAAGAAGAAATTAGATAAAATAAGTGTAAAATAAAGTATTATAGGTATAGTTCTGATTAATAGCTTTTAATTTTGGGTATAGTTAGACTAATAGACATATAATGGATAAGAAGCGAGAATGGTGGGAGTGTTGCTTTTTAAATTTGTTTAATATCTCTCTACCATAAGTAGTGATTATCTATACTATATCACTACTTTATTAAAGCAAAATTAAATTTAAGTGGGTAAGTTAATAGCAAAAGTAGAAAAAACTCAAGACTATTTTAAAAAATTAGCTTTGGCTTTTAGATTTAAAAACTTAAATTTATCTTTAAAATGTTTAATTTACATAGAAAAAGAGCAAAATTAATTTGAAAGAAGAGAGTTTTGAAATAGATTTTAATGAAAAATAACCAAGAACAAATATTAAATATATAAGCATAAAGAATAACTAATACATAATAAAAAAGTAAACTTTTAATGGCTTTTTATTATAACCAATAACAGACTCATAATAGTAAAAGTAACTAAAACAATAATCAGTATATGAATTTATTTGGAACTGGTATAATGTAAAATAAGAGATTAAAAGCTTTAGAATTTATAAATTACTTAGGCCTATTTGTATTTAAATGACTATCACATGAATATAATAGAGGAATAAGTAAAAGGAGCAAGGAAATCTTTTAATACTATTAAAATCAGTAATGCAAATTTTTTATTACATATGATTGTTTCAGAATAAAGTATTAAGTCTCTAGATAATATCAAAGGTTTAGATATTCTTAATTAAATTTTCAAAGAGAAGAAGTGAAATTTATCTATTTTAATTAATTTTTTAGAAAAGTTACTTAGTAGCTGTGTAAAGATGTAAGACATTAGAGAAATTAGAAATTTTATAAGACATAAATAAGGACATGGAAAGTTATATGAAGCATAACTTAATTTATTTATGATGCTGGTTAAATTACTTTAAATCAAATAATTAAATTTAAGTTAAAAACGTTTCAAAAATAACTAAACTATAAAAATGTGATAAGAAGGAAAAGAAAAGCAAAACTCATAAGATACAGGACAATTTTATTCTTTAGACAAAAAGCCTAAAGATGTAGAAGTTGAAGATCTACAAGATCTCACGAAAAAAGGAGATAAAACTCTGGCTGAAAAATTTAAAATCTAGCATAAAATCCTTGACTTTGGAAAAGATCCTCCGTTACCTTTTAAAACTTGCATTGCTAAACCATAAAACTTTAAAAAGTACGGCATTGGATTATTTTTGTACTTAGATTTTGTAAAATGGTTAAGTATTTGCTTCTTCATAATGAGTTCCTTGACAATTTCTGCATTATGGTTGAACAATCATGGAGATAGCTATGATAAAGAAGACGCAGCAATATTCGAGCGTTTTACAGTGGGAAACTTAGATACTGGTAAAAAATATATTAGTTTCTGGGTTGATAATCCAAATTATGAGCATTATCATAAAGGGTAAGCTGATAAATACGATTGAAAATAACTAAGGAAAGAAGGATGATCATTAAAGGATATTGATAAAGATCTTGTGTCTCAAGATGAAATTCAAAAAGCATACGAAAATGAAATACTCGATTAAACCGAAAAAAGAAATACATAAATAGCTGCTATCGATTTTTGCGTTTCAATGACCCTTTTAGCTTTTATTCTTTGGTATCGCGAGCGAACTAACAAAATAATTCGGGAATTATAAAAAGAGGTAAATTCAGTTTCCAAATATGCCGTTCAAGCTACTGGATTTCCTTCTAAAGATGTTACAAGAGAGGATTTAATTGAATTCTTTAAAAAATATGGAGAAATCCACGAGCTAGTTATGGGGTATGCTTACAATAAACTTATTAAGTTATATAATTAAAGAGGTGATTTACAATTACGGATAGCTGAATTGAAATAGCAAATAGTAGCGGGTAAGCATAAAAAAAAGAAAGAACTTGATTAAACGGAAAAGAAGTTTTAAAAGCTAGAAAGCAAAATTATTAAAATAACTGATGATGGTGAAAGCTTAAATAATAGATAGCTAGTTAAAATATTTGTAATCTTTGAAAGCTAGGAATCTTAGTATAAGTGCTTGAAAGATTACTCTACTTGGCATAGAATACTTCCATAATGTTGCTATCCAAAAAAACTAAAGTTTAAGAACAAATATAAACCTACTATATATAAAGTGGAAGATCCTTCTTTAGTTATGTGGGAAAATTTAGAAATAAGCAGAATTGAAAGCTAAATCCGATCGTTTACCTCTTTTATCCTATCTTTGCTGATTATCTGTTGTGCTTTAGTAACAATTTATGGAATTTAGTAAATAGAATAAGATGATTTTCCTACTCCAAGTAAGTGCAAAAGATATTATAATAATGTAAATGAACATGTTCTTGGAAAAGATGGCAACTTTGAACTACAAAATATGGAATTGTGGTTGGCTAAGGATACATATGAAGATGCAAAAGATGAAATTGGATATAAGTGTTGGTGTAGCGAATAAAATACAGCTGACATCATTATCAAAAAGGGTGAACTAGGTGATTTCTGTTACGATTGGCTTAAAGATTATCTAAGATCCCGTGGAGTTTATTACTTTACGAGTGCAATCGTCATTATAACTAATGCAATTTTAAAAATATCTTTGAAATGGTTAAATGACAAATAAAGAATGTAAGATCTTGGAGATTCAAATGCAAGTCTTGGATTCAAACTAACAACTTGCTAATTCTTTAATTAGGCTTTCACAATTTTGTTAGTTAACTTTAATGATTATACTGACTTTACAAGAGATTGATACATCAATGTAGGAACTTCAATTTCAGGAACAGCTTTTACAGCAATTCTACTTCCAACAGTTTGAACTTTTCTATGGAGCATTAAGCAAAAACTGAGTTAGAGAAAGAAAATGAATGAAGCAGTTACGCAAGATGAAATGAACAAAGCAACCCTTGGTCCAGAGTTTGAAATAGTAAACCAATATGCTTTCGTTCTAGCGATAGTTTTTACTTTTCTAGTTTATTCTACTGGAATACCTCTCCTCCTTATTTTTGCTACTATCTCTATAGCTTTAGTATATTGGAATGATAAATATCTGTTAGTAACTCATTATAGAAGGCCACCTAAATTTTCGTTTTAGTTTTAGACTTTAATTTAGAATTTGCTTCCAATTGCATTAATAATGCACGCAGTTTTTGGAGTGTTCATTTTAGGATGTAGAGATGTTTTTCCGTAAGAATATGAAACATGCTTAGTTAAATTTGAAGATTAATGTTACTGGTATAATATTTAACCCCCTTAGAATTTGGGATAAATTTAGAGATAACTTCAAACATGTGCTTCAAATTGTCCTGATTCAAGTCTTGGAAATGGTATTTGCGATAAAACATGTAATAATCTTGCGTGTTTGTATGATTCAGGAGATTGCGAAGAATGTTCTAAAGGTTGCTATAATTAGATGATAGGTAATGGATAATGTGAAAACCAGTGCAACAACTTAGAATGCTATTATGATTTAGGTGATTGTGATGTTTAAGAAGTATACTGCTCTCCGGGATGTACTTAAGAAATGATAGGCAATGGAAAGTGTAATATTTAATGTAATGTTCTAGAATGCCTTTATGATTCTGGAGATTGCGACTAACCTTAAAACTATGAGCCTCAATGTTCAATTGGATGCTATCTATCTTATTAAGGAGATGGATTTTGTGATTCCGCATGTGATAATCCTAAATGTCGGTATGATTTAGGCGATTGTGGCTAATCTCCTTTGGATTGTCCTTGCTCTACTTCATTACTTGGAAATGGAATTTGTGATAGTTAATGCTAATTAATAGCATGCCACTATGATTACGGAGATTGCTCTATAGAACCTGTACAATGTTCTACAGATTGTCTTTGAACTAATTTAAAAAATGGACATTGCGATAATGATTGCAATAATGAAGAATGCTTTTATGATGGCGGAGACTGCAGTAAAAATGAGATATTCTGTAATACAGGATGTAGTTCAGCTTATCTAGAAGATGGCCAATGTGATCAAGATTGTAATACTTAAAATTGCTTATATGATTTAGGAGATTGCGGATATACTCAGTAGTGCAGTCCAGGATGTCTTACAGAACATTTGGGAGATTTTGTTTGTGATACAGACTGTAATACATTAAATTGCTTATATGATTTAGGGGATTGTACTATTGTTAAATATCCAGAATGTCCTGATACTTGTGACTAAAGAGCTCTTGGAGACTTCTAATGCGACGAAACTTGTAATATAGAAGAATGCAATTATGACGATGGAGACTGCTTTAATTTAAAAAATTCCGATATTTAAGAATATTATGATATTTAGCAAAAAGCTTGCTTAGCTGTCTGTCCTGAGGAACTTTGGGGAAATGGAAAATGTGATCGTTAATGTTTAACTAATGCTTGCTGGTATGATTATCCAGACTGCTTAGAAAAATCATGTGGAAAGTAAGGATGCTATATTTCCTGGCTGTCAGATTTATATTGCGATGATTCATGCAATATTTAAGAATGTAATTATGATGGAGGTGACTGTAATAATAACTTCATGGAACAAATAAACGATTGCTCAAGTGTATGTGATAGTACATGGTTAGGAGATGGCATGTGTGATCATGAGTGTAATATTCCTGTTTGCTTGTATGATTATGGTGACTGCTTGTCTTGCCCAAATACATGTCCCTTTTGGTGAATAGGCGATAATTAGTGTGATTTGAATTGTTTCAATTCATAATGCAAATGGGATGAAGGAGATTGCGATTTATAAATAGCATAGTCATGCCTTGATTACTGTCCTAATGAAAAACTTGGTAATTATGTTTGCGATGAGGAATGCAACACTGAAGAATGCGAGTTTGATTTTGGAGATTGTGATATTAATGGTCAAAAATGCTTAAAGACAGGTTGTCCAAGTCTTGATTTTATTAGAAATGGAATTTGTAATCATCAATGTGACTAGGAAGAATGCGGAAATGATGCAATAGATTGCACACTATAAGATGAGTGGGGATCTAAAAAATGCAATTTTGATAAATTATATAGATGTGCTCGTGATAATGGTAGCATAGATATGGCAACAAGTCATTCTGGATATTTTATGGATATGATAATAGTAGCCGTTGTGTTCGGATATTTAGTTAGATGGATAACTGTTTACTGTATAAAAAGAAAGCAATTACGATAAGTTAGAGAAGATTCAAAAGACTATTATAAAAAATTTTCATAAGGTAATTTTTAATATTTAGTCAAGAAAGAACTAGGAGAGGTAGGAATAGTAAGCTTTAAAATGAAATATAATCCAAAGTATCAATCAGCAGCACTATCCATTAAGTAAGCTCTAGAAAAAGGAATGGTAAAGTAAGTAAAGCCAAAATACAATGAAGGATTAAAATCGACTTCGAATAGAGATACACTTGTCAGTCCATTATCTGAATTAGCAGATAAAGAAAATTTTTAGGCTCAAGAAAATAAATAAGAAAACGATTTGATATTGAATGATGTTGAAGCTTGATGATCTTAAAACAAACTCATTTAATTGAAACTTGAAAATAGTTTTAATTTTTTCTATTATAAACTAGTTTTTAATTCTAATAAGCTAAGCATAAAACTTCTATTCGAATATATTAAATCTAAAGCAATTAATTAGTATATAATAAGAATTTTTCTAAGATAAGATAAATCTAATGATCAACTAAATATACTTACTAGTAATGTCATATATTTATTTTAAACAAATATAATCATCCCAGTATTTATATTATCATATTCTTAATCTGAGTAGCTAAACTAATTTAAAATTGATTTGAAAAAGTAAAGCAATACTGTTAAATATTAAAGCATCAGCTTATAAAAATAATTTATTGCTAATAAATAACTTTTAATTGCTTAAAGTTTATAAGATAATCTAATACAGAAATTATAGCAATTTGATTAAAGTAATCTAGTAAATTATATAATATTAAGTACCAGTTTTAAATACTTTAAATTACTTTTAAAGCTATTTTATTATTTTCTGTTTAAGGAATAATAAATTATATGAGGCTTTATTATAATTTTACAAACCTTAAGCAAGTTCAAACTTTTCAATATATTATTACTATATAAAAATCAGCTTTTTAAAATAATACCCTCAAGTTACTTTAGAAATAAAGATAATTGAAATAATTGAGAATCTAAATGTCATTAAATACTATTTCTTGGAATTTTTTTAAAGGTGTTTACTAAATAGATAAAGATATGAAAGTGATAAATATTTGCATTAAGCATAATAAATTATCTATATAATTGATCTTTCGCTTTTTTATTATTTATTAATGCTAACAAATTATTTCTATAAAATGTGCTATTAAATCTAAATTATATTAGCAAGTTCGATTTTTTATCCCTATAATTTTATTTTAAGGAGCATTATTAATATGAGCAGCTAAGACATTTAATTTGATTTTTCTTTCAGTGTAAAAGATAAGATTTTACATTCTTATTACTCATGAAATGTTTTGAATTACTTCCAAGTAATCAGTAACAATTATTTTGCTTCTTATTTTGTAGAAAATCCTTTAGAAATTTATTTAACATTTTAGTCCAATTTTAACTTGGATATATTGCTTTAACTTTATTTTAATTAGTCCTATTAAAAATATAATATAAACTTGATTTATATCCCAACAATAATTTTATAGCTTTTTTAATTTTCACTAAATTTTACTCAAATTAGTTTAAATCATTTCTTGCTATTTTTCTTTGTGATATATACTTATAAAGTTAAAATAATAATTTGTTTATTTGAAAGAAGTAAAACACTTATCTAAATATGTGAACGAATATTATACTAGTGATAATTGTTAGATAGTTTAATATTTTTGTGACTTTCTATAAAGTATTTTAGTTTTTAATATTTATCCATTATTCAAACTAAATGGTTCAATCTTATATGATTTTTTTGGTATATTAGTATAATCTTATGGTAAAGATACTCTTATTAGAATATTCCTTTTAAGATAAACTTTTATTTACATCAAAGCTTATTTATTAAGCAATTATTTGATTCGATCTATAGATTCTAACTTTTTGGTAGAATAATGCTTTTAGAACATATTCAAGTATGAATTAAGTTTTATTTATTTATGAAACTTATAGTAATAATCTATATCCTTTGCCAAGAAACTATCCATTTTTGATATGCATTATACTTGTATAAACAGAAAAATAGCTTTGACTTAATAGAACTATCTTAATATTAATATCCCATTTTAATTATAAATTACATAATTAAATTATTCTTCAATATCAGATCATTTTAATTATATTTATCCTTAATAGGTTTACCTTCTTGTCCATTTTTATTATATCTAATCTAAATTTAAACTTTTGATATTATCTATATTTATATTCAAACATGCTTTTTATAAATATGCTATTTGATATACTTATGCAATATTTTTAAGATATCTAAGCTCAGTTTTATTATATCCAAATTGAGCTTTTTTATTTACTTAATTTTGGGTTTATGGCAAGTTAAGCTTTATAATTTAAACCATTTATTAATTAAAATTCTAGTGCAAAAAATAAATCAACTTCTTTGGTCTTTCTTTTGATCAAATAAATTGAAATCTTGTATCTTCTATCTAGCTTCAAATTCTTGATCTCTTTCAGCTTTTCAAAATTTAATATCTTCAGTTGCATTTCTATTATGAATCTGATCTTTGGCATGTTAATAATTTAATTTTAGATTTTATTTAAGCTGCTTATTACTTTTATTTCTTTCAGCTGAAATTTCTTTATTCTATTGGTTATTACATAGCTAATTAACAAATTCTTCATATTAGATGAATCTAATTTCAGAATTGCTTTACTTTGATATGGAATTTTCATTAGAATAAGTGAAGTCTAAATTATTATCTTTAGTCTATTTTTTAATTGGAGATATTTGCTTGAAATTTTCATTTTCCAATAGATACTTCTCAAAGTCTCTTACATTGCTATAGAAGTTAATTTTGTCTTAGTCATGACCTATTGATTAGTTGGATTTACTTTATCGAATTAAGTGAATATTCTTCAAGTCCTCTTCTTACATTTTCTTATTCTTATTCTTATTATACTTTGCAGTTTTCATTCGTGGAGAAATTGGAGTTGATTTAACTTTATAATTTTTTTTTTATATTTTATCAAAATTATTATAGCATTATTTTTAAATTTGCTAAAACCTTGGACTATCTATGGATCTTTTTTTCAATGGAGGTGGAGTTTCTGCTGAATTAGGATTGCTAGATTTATGCTTATTATTATTGCTTCACCATTTTTTTAAGATGATATCTTTATAATACAACATTTAGTATTTATTAATTGATGACACAGGATACTCTGTTTCTGAGTTAACTCTCTTAATCTATATTAAGTTTGGGATTGCTTATTAAGCATAGTTTTTTTATTTTTAATTTTCTTATTGAGGAATACAACGAGGGGACTAGTTGGCTGACAAAAATTGTTTTATCTAGTATTTTTTATTCGAAGCTTACTTATTTTCCTCCTTTTATAGATTTTAATGATTAGGAGTTAATTAATTTTTGCCTTTCTATTATATATTGCTCTATGTTATCTTCCTCGTATTCGATTATCATTCATTTTAGATTTACTTTATTTTACTATTTTATGCCTCTGACATTTATATTGTCGGATTTTCTTCGCTTATTTTGCTTGCAAAATCTGATTTTGAAAAATATCTGTTTTGCTTTTGAATTGCATCAAATGAAAGTCTTTAGAAAACATTCCCTCTATTTTTAGCTAATCGATCAGATACCAAGTTAGAGTGTTTCATATTAGCCATTTATTATGCATTGAGCAATTCTTACTCCTGCCTTTACTCTGTTTATTATTACTATTTTAATTATTTCTAATTTGCTTTATCTGAATAAGAAACTTACTTATCGTTTATTCGATTCATTAGTCATTCTATTTTCTACGTGTAATCTGGAAATTTTCATTATTTTCTAATTGAAGAAAATTACTCTTCTTTGTTACTTCTTTCGACTTACTTTTATCTTAGCATTTCATTCTATCTTTACTCAAACCATTTGGTTACTCTTTCAATTTTAATTATGTGGTTTTTCCTAAAGTTGGGGATTATTTAGAATGGCCTTACTAGTGAAGTTTATAGGATTAAACTTCATTATTCTTCTTGCTACTATTATAATCCACAGCTTAAATTAGCTTTTCTTCAGATTTAGCCTAAGCTAAAACATTGAGGTTTTCAGACTAATTACTTTATTTTAGCTAATGATCGAATATTTAGCTTTATAAGCTATTCTAAGTCTTTTCATTTCATTCAATTTTATCCTTTTTTTAATTATCAAAATTATAGTTATTCTAGCTTTATATTTTCTCCCTTATGTAACTCTTAGCAAAATCAAAGTTATAATCTTAAAGCTAGAATTGCTCTTTAGTAGATATGTACTCCTAAACATTGGAAATTGACTCTGAATGTTTACAACTAAGAGGCTCTTTAAACTAAGAAAATTTGTCTTTAGATCCTACAATTGTGGTTTATATGCCTAAACGTCCAGTTACATAGGCTTAGTTAATTCTGCTATTAGTAAAGCTCATCTACATCTTTATAGAGGAGTTTCAATTATTTAAATATGTAGCACACTATTCTACTTTTGCCTTATTTCTACAAAACAGAAGATAAATCTATCCTATTTATATACTTAAGCAGGAAGTTTATAATTAGAAATGAGTCTAATAGTTCTAGTTAAAAATAGAAGTGCAATGAGCTAATAGTATAGAGCAGTCATTTAAGGTAAAACAGTTTATAAGTAAGGGTGTAGCACATTGTATTAAAGTGCATATAGCAAAACAGTAGTATTTAAATAAAAAAGAAAAGGAATCAAAATTTAGTAGGATTAGGCTATAAAACGTAAATTGTATAAAATTATACTTTATTCATGCTTTTCCTTTAAATAAAATAGCTATATAAAATAATCAAAAGTTACAATTTTTAAGAAGGTTTGAATATTGTAATTTCTAAATTGACTAAGCTATTAAAGTAAAATAATCTAGAGTATTTTTAAGAAAGTAGCATAATAAGTAATTATAAAGAAGTAGCTTATAGAATTTATTTACTATACTAAGAAATATTAAATTTTTAGCTCTTCTTAAATTATTAATATGCAGGTAATAAGAAACCAGGCTTAATTATGACTTAGACAAGCCTTTATTTTATAAATACAGTAATATTAAGCAACAAGCAGTGAAATTCTAAAATTTGGCAGAGGACTAAAAGCTTAAATTCTTTAAACTATAAAGATCCAAAATAGAACATTATTATAATATAACTAAACTAAGCTTTATCAGTATAAATGCTATTAACCAAGCTTATTCAAGATAGTTATACTATTTCTGCATATCCTACTTATTAAATGGTGACTCTAATGAACTTTGATATATAGAATTAAATAAATAAACTCTAATTAGATTCTGGCTATTTAGATTTAAAGTAATTGAGAAAAGAATGAAGACAACAATTTAGTATTTTGGTGTAGAGAGAGATTTCATTATTTTTAACTAAAGAATGAAAGAAGTAATTTTATAAAATCCTTTTAGAGAACAGCTAATTAAAAGTTTAGTAGTTTTTGTACCTAATAACATCTATATATGCTTATTTTTAATTATAGCTTGTTTAAATACTTATAAAAAATGGCTAAAGCTAAAGGTTTATATTAGAAAAATTTAAAAGTTAGCTAAAAGTAAGCAAGATAAAATTAAATGTAGTTAATAATTCTTAATTATTAGAAATAAAATGTATAAGCAGATATCTTCTAACTTTAGCAGATGAAATTCTCTTTGGTAAATAACTATAAAATGTGTTTTCAGGATATTGAAAAATCTTTATTATAGATAATATTCTATAAGCATAAGCTGATTTTATGCATTCTTATATAGAAGGCTTATAGATAATATTAGGATTAAATATCATGAATAAGATAATCCCTTTTAATATTTGATAGAGGTATATTATTAAATCATATGCTGACAGTATTATCATAAAATATGATCAATTTTGAGCGATAACTTTTATTAGCAAGTTCATAGATAAATTAAAGCTAAGAGAAGGATTTCTATTATTTAATCTTGTATATTTAATAACTTAATAGCTAAAACTAAGAATATAGAAAGAGCATCGATTCGTATATATTAATCATTCATTAAATCTTAATATTTATTGCTATTCAGATAGTTTATTAATATACATTGTATTACTTTTAAGCTAGCAATTTGAATAAAAGAATCAAATACCCTTACTTGCTATATATTACTTTAAGTAAATATACTCTTTTACTCCTACAGCTTATTAAAAAATACTTTTAACTATGGAAATTTCAGATATTTTAGAGAAGAGGCTAAAAATAAGAAAGAAAATAATAAATTAGCTGGTTATTTAAAAGCAAAGCCTGCAATTATAATTTAGGGATTACTCTTACATACTCTTGAATATGCTTCATATGAATGAATCCCTATTTAATTAATTTTACTGATTCTATAATTCAGAACTCACAAAAAAATACATCAAAAGCTATTTAAAATTAATAACATTAACACTGATTTTATTATTAGGATTATAGCTACTTTTTTTATAACAGTATTATTAATTTCTACGTACACTTTTTCCTTACTTTATAGCTCATTTAATCATTTATGTTTTGTTACAAAGCTAAATTTAATTAATATTACAAAAATAACTAATAGTGGTTTGATTGCCTTAATTACTTATTTTAAATATAATAGAAATACTAATAAATTTGAACAAGATGTTTCAGATGAGTTTTATTACTGTCCATATTTTCCTCAACCTTTTGAAGTGATAAATCTAAATTTCCTTAATATTAATTAAAAAAGATTCAAAATATTATACTTTGTACTTTAATTATAGTAATCAAGTCTGTAAATATTTAACTGAGTAATGGTAGTAATAGAGGTTTATTAATTAAATAGGATATTTAAAATGTGAAGTTAACTAGTTAAAAAGGCAAATCCTAAAATATAGCCTTATTTATATTTAAGTAGGCTTCATGCTCCTATAGGCACGTTTTTGTGCCTTGGACCTGCTACTTGGGGTGTTGCATTGTCGTCTGTTACTCCTGATTTTTATTATTTAACTCTTTGTACAACTGGAGGGTTTTTAGCAAGATCAGTGGGATGCATTTTTAATGACTTATGGGATAAAGATTTTGATAAAAAAGTAGAAAGAACTTCCTCAAGACCTTTGGCTAGTGGCTAGATAAGTAGAAATTAAGCGATAGTGTATTGTGGAACACAAATGGCAATAGGATTTGGAATGCTATATCAATTCAGCTTAACAAGTTAGATTGTTGCTGCTTGTTCACTTCCTATAATTGCTTTATATCCTTTAGCTAAAAGATATACTAATTACCCTCAAGCAGTTCTTGGAGTTGCTTTTAATACTGGAATTCCTTTTGGATTAGCAGCTAGTAGTGGGATATTAAATCCTTATGTGTGAATACCAATGCATGCTGGTAGTTTGTTTTGAACTCTATGCTACGATACAATTTATGCTCATTAAGATAAGAAAGATGACGCAAGTATTGGTATTCACTCTACAGCACTTACTTGGAAAGAAAAAACTAAATCTTAAATATCAAAATGCGCCTTTGGAGCTATTAGTTGCTGAACTCTAGCTGGTTTCTACGCAAACTTAACCTGGCCTTATTATGCAGGACTTGCCATTTCATCAGCACATTTAGCGTGACAAATTAAAACAGTCGATTTGGATGATAGAAATGATTGCTTTAACAAATTTGTAAGCAATCAATGGATAGCTTTGATAATCTTTCTATCCATTACAGTTTCTCAGATGCATAAGAACAAATCTGTATGATAATTAGATAGCTTTTACTAATAAATTACTAAGTATTACCTTAATCCTTTTAATTCAACTTTACCTTTAGTTTTCTTCTTCTGGTCCCATATCTCTTATTTTTTGCAAACTTGAGTATCATTCTTCGCTTATTTTAGCTAATTTATCTAAATTTAAAATCTGAGTATGTTTAATTAATAGCTTTCACTTAATTTAGCAAATAAAGAGATTTATTATGATTATTTTATAAGCTTATGCCAATTATCATATAACTAAATAAGGAATTTAAGATAGCTTTATTCATTTAGTTTTAACTATTAGAATAAATATCCTAAAAATATAACAATCTTATTATAAACTCCCAGTCTTCTAGAGCTTCTTAAGTATCTTGATGATAACTTTCATCCTGTATACACTTACTATACTTTTAATTTTGAGGTACTAGTAACTTAACCTATTTATGTTAATGCCTTCTTTATTATCTAGTCACTAGCTGTTTAATGCTTTGCTTAACCTTTTAGTTCTTAAAAGTTTTGCTTTATGATGCTATTCTGCTATTTTCATATGTATTAGCAGTTGATGGCTTGAAATAGGGTAGTTAAGGTTGTATATAAGAGGTTGTATGGTTTTAAGTGATATCTTAGAAATATAGAGGTTATAATTTTATCTTCCATAATAAAATGGGCAAGAAGTGGTATCCCACAGAAGACTAGGCTTAAGTTCGAAGAATCAAGAAAGTTCCTTCACCAAGAAACGATCTGAAGGCTGGATAAGTTGTTGTCTTACTTTCTGGAAAGTTTGGAGGAAAGAGAGTTGTATTTCTGAAGAATCTCAGCAATGGAGGAATTTTAGTTACAGGTCCTTTCAAGCTTAACGGAGTTCCTTTACTAAGAGTTAAATAAAACGAAATTCTACCTACTTCTACCTTTTTGAATCTTGGAGAACTAAATGTTGAAGTTGATGACAAGTATTTTAAAAGGCCAAAAGTCAAAGGTGAATAAGAAAATATCTTAGATAAAAAGACTAAAGAAATCCCTGAGAATAGAAAAGAAATGCAAAACAAGGTAGATGCTTTAGTTAATGCAAGCTTGGCAGGTGACAAGTTATTGAAAAGATATATGAGGACGTCATTCATTCTAAGAAAGGGACAGTTTCCTCATCTTTTAAAATTCTGATGAACTAATAAACATTAAGTAATTTATTGTAAAAACACTCCTATCAACTCATAGTGCACCATTAAAAAGCCAAGTTCTTTGATATCTATATAATATAGAATGATAAACCAACTTCGATATATGCCCACTAAGATAAAATTACGTTAAAATAAGTATATTTCTATCCCTTTTCACAATAATTTTATCAATAAGTTGGTTTAAGGACTTAGCAAGATAGAAAGAATCCATTTAATAAATTAGTTAGCATTAAAGAAATATTATTAAAACAGATGTTATATTCCAAATTTGTTGACTACATCTTGATTCTATTTAGCTAGTACAGCATCGGATGCAAACAAATTTCTTAAGGTATTCTAAAGCTATTAAAAGACTACTGAGTCAATATCACTTTGCATCTACTTAGAGTTTAAAGTAGATATTTCTTTGATTGCTTCTTTCTTTTTATTTTGGTGTAAAAGGCTAAAAAATTTAAGAATTTTGTCTAAATCTATGATTTTTTCAGTGATGTAATTATGCTCTTAAATAATTCCTTCTTTCCAGTATTTGTTTCAAATCTAAGGGCAAATATATTAAATCCCTGCATATTTAGGAACTCTATTCTCTATAGTATGCTGAATCATTGTTTTAAGTACTTTCGTTCATAATTCAAATATCTGATGTATTGCGCCTGCTTCGTGGTATAGCTTTGACGCAAATTCTGGATTTATTTCCTATACCTTTTTAGCAACCAATTTACAAATAGCTGCATAATCTGCTTGGAATTATTATTTGAACTATTAAGTCAGTAATAGGTCCAGTTTTTATGTGTGAATTAGCATGTTAACAACCGATTGGGGGTTATTTGAGAGTGAGAGATAAAACAAAGCAGTTTCAGTATCATAGTTCCAGAATTATCTACTATAAGCCTCGATAAGATCGAAGTTAAAGTTTTAAAGAACTATAGCGAAATGAACTCCTTCTAGTAGATAGTTATGCTCTTTAAGAAATAGCAACGCATCGTCATATTTTCTAACCACAAGCAGACAGAAAAAGTAAATAAGAATGTTATTAAAGTGCTAATATCCAAGTTTCAATATCTTTTGTCCTATAGAAAAATCTTAAGTTGTTCTTATTTAAATCCATAAATAGTCTTCGACAGTAAACGTAAGTTTCTCATGTACATCAGCTTCTGGATTGCCTTGTATAATGTTCAGCAGTGTATTCCTATAGATATCTTTAGCAGGTGGAAAACCTTATACATCAGAATTGTTTTTAATTTTGTTCATGTAGGAATTAAAGGCTTAAGAGATTACTTTTTCGCTTTATTTATTTACAAATGCTTGAGCTTATTCAAAGGATCCAGAACGTAGTAAGAAATAAAGGATTGCCCATGGATAATCGTTGTTATAATCCAGAGTAGCTTAACCTAGTTTATTCTCCTTTTCTAATTTTTTGATATAAATTCTTACGGCAGATTCAATATTGTTTGATGATGTTTAAGCTTGTAAATTTTTCCTAAAGTTATATTCAAGAAAATTAAGAGAGCCTTCTACATCACTTGACTAAAACTAAAATAGTAAAAGTTCCCAACAAATAGCAAAGCTTTCTTTATCTGGATCTTATTCTTCTAAGTTTTGATACGCTTAAATTAGTTAAATTAGATTTTGCTTTTCAGGTGAGTATAATTCTTTTGTGGTTTCGTAGTATCTTTGCTTAGCTTCAGTTTGAGCAAAATATTATTCAGTTTCAATGTTTACAACTCGATTAGTCAGTTTTTTAATGATTTGCTCAGCTTGGCTAAAACTTTCCCTATTAAGCTTTAAATGTTCATTTTGCATATTGTCTTAACAATTTTCGTGAACTACTTTTGAAGTAGATAGAAAATACTCTCTTTGTTTGATTTAGTGCTTACTTACTTAGCTGTCAGGTAATTTTATAGTTGGCTTAAAAAAGATAGGTACCTATTACTAGTACTAAATGGAAAGCTAATACAATAATTATTATGCAACCCCCAAATGTTAAGTCAAAAACCCTTAAGTCTGCTTTCCCATTCTCTTATCTTCTTCGTTCAATCTTGCAAGACGGTCTTTGAAATAATTAGTTATTTCAGGAATCGTTAGCTTCTAGCTTGCCGCCATGTTAATATATCAAAATAATTTGAACTTTCAAGCTTCTTCTTTTTAAATTTTGTTGTAATATAATTTTCAAACTTTTCATACTATTTTAACCTTTAAATTAAGAAAAACAACTATTATTCATATCAATTTGAATGCTTTTATTTAGTCATTCTATTTCTGCTTTGCTAGTTATTCGCAATTGTTTAAACAAATAAAAGGTTACTTTAGATATTTAAGCCTATCATTTTACTTAGCATACGTTGACTTTATTCTTATAATATATTAGATTTATTCCCTGCTATTTAATAGCAATTCCCTTCTTATTTTTAACTTTGCTATGCTTTTTTATTGAAATAAGTGCTTTATACCTTTTTTAATAGTAGTGGAGATTTATTTAAAAAAACAGTTTAAAATTTAACTTAAAAATTAAGATATATTGTAATGAGCTTTACTAAGACTGCTTAGCTAGATAAGTAGTTAACTGATGGTATGGATTTATTATTTAATCTACTAATTAAGAATTGACTTTAAGGTAGAAACTTATATGATAACTTTATAATGGTAAGTCCTTACTTTATTAAAATAATTTAAAGCTTTACAATTTATAATAAATCTAAACTTCTTTAAGCTTACCTATTCTTTGCTAATTGTACCTGTCTCAAATCTATAAGCCGTTAAAGTAGGCATTTTGCTAATCTCTTTAAAATTTTATCTATTAGTTTAGATTAAATTTGCAGATTAATTGAGACTTTAATGACTTTATATTAATTTAATTATCTTTTAGATATTTGAATTTAATATGTTTCCATACCTATTAATTTCTGATATAGTATCTAAATATGCATATTTCTAAATACTATTGATATTATAGTGTCTTATAAAAAGGGAATAGAAAGCATAATGCAGTATCAATGATGCGTATGATTAAGTCTACGTATATTATATTTGATAATTATATATTACTCATTTATATTTACTTCTAGCATTGCTTTAATTCTTTTATCATCTACCTTCTTTCATTACTAATTCTCCTAACTATATAAATTTTCTATGTTCCTCCAAATAAGGATTAGTAATTAAGGCTATGGAGCTATACTTAGACCTTTAAGACTTAAGACTTAAGACTGATGAGATACATTATTGAATAATGGTTTATTCATAAATATTAACTTCTTATAGCTTATTTGTTAATAAATCTATTACTGTTTATTAAATTATTAGTTCATTCAGCAGATTATTTGCATGTATAAACTGTAAATTTAATGTAATCATATTAGTGAGATAGACTTAAATATCTATTAGTCTCTTAATCATAAGCTAACACACATATTACAATAAAAATAGTTAACTAATTGGATCTTCTATCATGTTTTTAAAGTTCTAGTTATAGAACTAGTAGAGGAGATATCAAAGCTAATAAGTAAAATATAGAACATAATCTAAACTTTTCATTCATAAATCACAATCATAACACATACTATGGAAAATAAATGTAACAGATACCTTTTTATAATTAAATCAGCAATAGAGAGGTCTTTAATAAAGGTGCTTATAATGATATATCAATATATTATAATTAGTAAACATTTAATCTTAAAAATAAGTGCTTATCACCATTTAATAAGGAATATAAAATCTATTTTAGCTCTTTTAATTATTTAATATTTCTTTTTTTTGGTTTTAGAACAGGATTGATTAGAAAATATGCTTAAAGCATTAAGTTTAGAAGAAAGATCAAATTTTAAATATGAAATATAGAAATCTTAGATATCTACTTGTAGTACGGAAGATTAGAAATACTTAGCAAAGAGATTTAAGAAAATTTTGACTCCTAAATTAGATAAATGATATATGAATGAAAATAACAACCAGTAATGATGATGGTGTTACTATAGATTATTTTAGTTAGGTAGAATCTACATTTAATCCTTTTTTTAGGCATTAAAAGGCTTATAGCTGAAACAAGTCCAACTAGTAGATTAGAAAGAAGAAAAACAAAATTAAATTAATGAGCAATACGGAGAAGGAGGGCATATTTAGAGCTTTAAAATCATAAATCAAGAAGCATTACATGGTTTTTAAGATTAAAATGACTCTGAAAACGACTCGGATCAAGATTTTATTTGAGAAAGGTTGAAAAATAGGAGAATGAAGTTAAAATTATTTTTGTTTATTATTTTTTAGAATTTAGAGTTAATATTTTAAAATTTTTTAAATAAAACTTAGTCCAAAAGATGTTTTTATTAGAAATCTAAAGTTCATAGACATTGGGTAATTATATTTCTATAGTTTTCTTTTATCTCTACTTATTAAGTTTTTAGCCACCTTGCTGCCTTTTTTAAAATCATCGATAATTCTTACAACTTATCGTTAAAACTGATCTCTAAGAATAATACAATGAAAATTGTAACCCAAATCTACATGTCAGAAATTTCTGATGGTTTAGTTTGATCTAAAATTTCTTATTTAATTTTTAAAGTCTATAAAAGCTCATTATTTAATATTCAATTTCCAGCTGCTTTTTATAATTTAACAATTGAAAGGTAATCTATATTTTATTACTCTTTGCTTTTTGTTATTTAACTTAAGGGCTATTGTTAAATTGCTGGAGATTATTATTGAACTTGACTGGTCATTTAGCAACATAACTATTCATTTTCTACCTCTTAGTCTTCATCAATATCTAAAAATACATACATTTTCTTGCTCATTTTCTTGCTCTTTATTAAATTGAACTACTTCAATATCATGACTAGCAGGCTGACAAATTTCAACTTTTTTTCCTGTAATAGGATCAATTCCAATGATAAGCATTTTAGCATGTCCATGCTTTCCAGTCTTTGAAGTTGTAATTTCTGCGACTTTAACAGGTTTTCCTTATACCATTATATATTAATTTTTTTTCAAAGTGCTAGCTTGAAAGTTCTAGGATTAAATATTTTCCATATTATTTTAAAAAAAGGCATCCTAAATTTATTTGGTTTGAGTATCTTTTTCTAATTATACTTATTAAATCTAAGATTAATTCTGATTTTTTTTTTTTTACCTTTCTTTTTAATAAAATTTTTTTTCTTTTTTATGTTACTGTGTGAGGAATGAGAAAATTGAGAAACTACCTATGTGGATTACTAAATTCTTGATTTTGAGATAGGAATTTTTATGAATTTGATACTATTTTATGTAGGGTTTTAAACATTTAATTTACCAATGAATGACGTTAAGGTTGATAGAACTTAATACTTCATGGATGTATGTATAATTTGCGTTCTGTTCAGTTCTGAATTTTTCTCTAGTTCTTTTATTTTACGCCATGCAATAAGTTTATGGAGATTATCTCCTAGTTCAGTTTAATCAAAATCAATATCTAATTTGTGAAGGTAATTTTCAGAGTCAATATGTGTACTCTTACAAGAAATTTCTACTATGGTCTTTCCTGAAACTACCTCATTTATAAAGAAAAAGATGTAAAGCAGTTCGTTATTATAGAAATAGCTCTATTTCTTTGGTACTATCTCTACTTGAAATGCTTTTCAATCTATATTTTCAACAACAAGAGCAGGCTCAGTTGCTTTCTCCAAACTCTCGATAACTTTGCTCTAGATATTTTCTCCATCTTTAATGAAATACGCTTTACCTCTACCAGCTTAAGCGCTTTCATTTATGAGTTGTTCAGAAACTCCTTCACCTATTCCAAAACTATGAACTCTACATTCCTCACTATATTCCTCAATTAAGCCAATTATTTATTAGGGGTTGTTAACTTCTCCATCTGTTAACAAAAATAGAGATCTAGGAAAATGAGGATCAAAAGGTAATGAAAATATGGCATTTAGTGGTTTAAGTATTTCAGTTCCTCCCATATTTGCTTTAATAGATGTAAGCAAAGCTACTGCAATTTCTTATGTTTAATCATTATAAATTTAAGATTCAGGAAACATAAGCTCATAATCACTTCCAAAGCTAACTATATTGAATTTACTACCAAAAGGAAGAGACTGAACAAATAAAATTGCAGCATTTTTTGCCATTTCAATTCTTTTACCAATCATAGACCCACTTCTGTCCAAGATAAAAATAAATTCGCCTATGCCTTCTGATTTCACATTCATCTAAGGAACAAAAGAAATGCATCCTGCTATTTAGTCTCCTTAATCTTAACTTTTTTACAAAACAAATTTTGGAATGAAAAAATTTTCAGTTTAAAAAGTCAGAACAAAATCAGTATTTGTCAAGAATTCCTTAGAAGGACCAAGTTTAACCTTTTTATTGAAGGGTGATATTTCTTCAATACTAATAGGATGACTCTAGCATTCGATTAACGAAATATTAGAGTTTTTAGACTTTATTTCACAGTTTATAAAGACATTGCAAGCTACTTAGGGAGCTTTTTACTAACTTTTGCTTTATTCTTAAATTTATATATTCTGTTAAACTTCTTGGATCGAAAAAAATTAATTAGGAATATATAAAACCTAATTTTACAGTTCAACCGAACAGAGTCCTACGTAAATAATCATAACTTAAATTTATTGATTAGGTTAGACGTTACCAATGTTAAGTGTCATTCTATCATACTAATAGTCTTCATTGTAAGATGCCATAATAGCAGTGTTACCTGAAGATATAGTATCACCATATTACTCTTTTGCTTCTTCCTTCTCTTCGATTATTCCATTAATTATAGTACCATCTTCAAATTAAACCTATAATTTGGTAACTGCAGAATCACTTGAAATAGGGAACTAATATTCAACTTCAATTGGTTCATTTAACAAATTTTTGTAAAACTGCAATATTTAGAGAGTTATAAATGAATCTAAAATAGTGCACTCAACTTATACTTCCTACAAAGGCAAAGGAGTTTGAGTCTATTTATTAAAAGCTCCATTCTAAAGAAAATTTCTTGAAGCCTTTCTAACTCCACATCTTCTTCTTTGTTTTGAAAACATTTTTAAAGTTTAACCGGTAATTTCATTTATTTTAATTATACCATTTAGCATTGGTATAAAAAAACATCAGAGTACAGTTATAGACAGGATATGCTCCTTTCTTTTAACATTTATAATCTTTAAATCTACGTTTTTTCAGCCTCATAATAGCTTTGCTTTTTATTTGTATTTACCTTCATTTTGTTTTAACACTTAGAATAAAAGAAATAAATTTAAATAAGGCATCACTATTAACTTTTAATATACATAGTAATAGTTTATTGTTTAAACCTTATTGATTGCAAAGCTTCTTATTAGCTACTAGATTTTTAATATAAAAACCCATTCTACAATACTTCTACCTAACTAACCACACTCATTCATATAAACTACCTTGAAATCTCATTAGCTTGTTTCCTTGAAATCTCATTAGTATAAAACTTAACCTTATAGTAATCACATATTTAAGTTCATAAGCGTATTTTACAATTAACTTATATCCTTAAAAAAATGATGAATCCTTTAAATAAAAGCTATAGAAAAGTAGCTAATTCATAAAATAAAAATAGGTTTGAAGGGTATTAGAGGATATTATATACACAAAAGTAAGAAAGTTTAATATATCTTTGATATAAGGAGTATATCTAATCAATCATAGCAATCTATTTAGATATTAATACTTCTATTATAACTAATCTTATAACTTCCATTATACTAAGCTTTTAGGAAAGCAGTTTATATAATTTTTTGTTGGGATTGCTAAACTGCTTTACGCTAATTCGCTTTATTAGCAATCATCTAATAAAACTATGAACAGAATATCTAAGTTTTTAATATATGCACTAAATTAAATTGATGAATGGATATCATGAAAAGAAAATAGATAGAAGTAATGAAAAAATCTTTATAGCTATAAGTTATCAAAGCTTCTTTAAAATTGCTTTAAGGAAATAATTACGTTTGGCTAAATTAATTGAAGTATTGTAAGATAAGCAATAATCTTTACTTATATTATTTATAGAAGCTTCTAAAACTTAGTTCTGCCAACTTATTTAATATATTTTAATAAAAAAAGCTATATAAAGGATTTTCCTGAGAAAAGACTAAATAAATTTTGAAATTAAGAAATTATAACTCTAGTAAAATACCTCAGCAGATTATTATATACTTACAGCTTTTATTAAATAATCACCTTTCTGTTAAAGATAACTGCTTAAGTGTAGATTTATATGTTCTATATTAATTGTAGCTTCTATCTTTTAATAAAAGTCTTTGTAATAGACTTTTTTCTTAAGTATTTAAATATCTTAGTAAGATAAGATTTTAATAGAAGTTGATTTATTATATTCTAAATAGACTTCCAATCCTTTGATATTTTAGTGTATCTGAAGTCCTGTTTTAGAGACTTTCAATTATTTAAAATAAATGTAAAACTCAAAATCTTCTCCTATATGGTGAGCCTTGTAGTACAGTGATCTAAGGATACATGTCAACGATTTTTTCTTCATATTTATGCATGCAGTCTATTGAAGCTTAATTATAATCAGTCATAAATATGGCCATATATGGGGATGTTGTTCAGCATAGCCATAGTGTTAGCACTGAAACTCCAAGTCTATACCATAACGCTTCTTTGTGCGATCCGTACATTTTTTTCCAAACTCTTTAGTCCAAATAAATCACACAACCTAATGTTAACCCCTATAATCCATAGCATAATCATTTGTATTTTTTGTACTCATATACAAATTTTTAATCCACAGGATGAGTTTAATCAAGCTAAAGTTTGTTTTTGAACCAAGCATCATAAAAGTTGGCTTAAAGATGATATAGATAAGGGCTATGCATATTTATATTTAAATACACTTATTTAATTACATATCTAACCCTTTTTCTATCTATCCAACTCTCTATCAAACTTAACTTCATACAAATTAACCCATCAAATTTCTAATTCACAGCTCTGAAAATAGAAAAAATACAAAGACAATAATTATTAAGAATTAGCAAAAAATAGAGTTAAAGAGATAGAATAAAGAAGGACACGTAGGTTTATATAAGGATTATATAATTAATTAGATTTAAGAATTAAAAAGAATTAAATCCACAATATCTTTATGATTTATACGTATTTATCAACCATTTGCACTTATATTATTAAGTTTTATATAAAAGGAACAGTAGATTAGGTTGAGTATACCATCAATGCTAGGATATAACAAATTTATATATAAGCTTAGCAGCTTATAGAAATATTGTATAAAATAAGAGGAGCTGGAAAGAATTTTAGAAAACTAGAACTTGTTTTGAGTTAAGAAAGGAATTTACTGAAAGTTCTTCGAAGGATTGTTTTAACTTAAGAGTACATAATTGAAAAAAAAATTTAAATCAAAGGTATTTTTCTAAAATTCTGCTATTTCTTTAAATAGTTACTTTTTCCAAGCAGATGTAAATACAATAATTTGATGTAATTAACTTAAAGAAGAGTAAGAAAGCAACGCAGGTAAATAAAGATAAGACGAAGCTTTTAATAATAAAAGCAAATATATAATAAACCATTGTATAAATAATAGCTTAACAACAAAAATAACAACTTACTTATTGATGGTTAAATTTGATAAGAAATATAATTGAAACTAATGAAAAGTGATTTAAGCTACTATCAATTTATAAATTTATAACAAATTTAAAATGAATCTGCCACGACATTTATTTTCAGACATATTTTTTATTTATAAATAAACGAAATGTTGGGCTAAAAAGGCAAGGGGAAAGAATAATTAACTATTGATGATTTTACACTGCTCAAGTATTTAGGTAAAGGTACTTATGGTAAAGTTCTACTTGTCAAAAAGAAGGATACTGGGGAAATATTAGCAATGAAGATTCTTAAAAAAAATCACGTTGCTAGACTAAATTAAGTCCAACATACGAAGACGGAAAGAATTATTCTTGAAAAAATGAATCATTCGTATATAGTTAAGCTTAAGTACGCATTTCAGAGTAACACCAAACTTTATATGGCTCTTGAATATTGTCCTGGTGGAGAGCTTTTCTTCCATATTTCGAGATTAAACAGACTTAATGAAGAACTAGCTATGTTTTATGCAAGTTGCTGTTTGTTAGCTATAGAGCATTTGCATTAAAATGGTATTATTTATAGAGATTTAAAGCCCGAAAATGTGCTTATCGACTCTAAAGGATTTGCTAAAATTACTGATTTCGGACTTTCAAAAGATAACTTAACTGGCGATAAGAAAACAAATTCATTCTGCGGTACTCCAGAATATTTAGCTCCAGAAATTTTGGAACGTAAAGGCTATGGAATGTCCGTAGATTGGTGGTCTTTAGGAGCTTTGACATATGAAATGCTAACCGGATGGCCTCCATTCTATCACTAAGACAGACAAAAGATGTTCCATAATATTTAATTTTAAGAAATTCAGTATCCTACCTACATATCTTCCACTGCAAAGGATTTTCTTGAAAAACTGCTATAAAAGAATCCTGAAAATCGTTTGGGATATTAGAATGACTCTGAAGAAATTAAAGCTCATCCATTTTTCGCAAGTGTAAATTGGAATTTATTAGAGTAGCAAAAAACAAAACCACCTTTCATTCCTTAGATAGAAAACATACTTGATCTTCCCTACGTTGAACCAGAGTTTAAAGTATTAATGCCGATCGATTCTCCTGTTGATCATAGATTAATAATGGGAGAAACGGAATACGAAAACTTCACTTATATAAATTCTCCTTTGCAAAAAGGTATTTCAAATTCATCCATGGAACCTTCTAAATTTGAAGATATGTAGCTAATATACCAAAAGCAACTACCATAGCCTTTATAAAACTCTTGATTTTTTTTTATTCATTTCGCTGTTTTAAATCAATGAAGGATTAAATCTCAAAAAATTCCATCTATAAGTTTTTGAGAATTTTTAGGTTTAACATTCTTTCAATATTACGTTATATATATAAAGCAACATATATAGAATAAGTAGCTCAATACTTTTCATTTCTTACACCTCAAAAAATTATTAAAAAAGAGCTGCTAAGCAATTATTTTAGCTTATTTCTCTTAATTAATTTACGAATATTTAAGCTAAATTAATAAGCTTATTTAGGTATAGAATAACTGGTATGCTGGTGCTTCATTTAACTCTTAATATAGCTTCTTATAGTCTTAAAAATATGTAGCAAGCTAAAATAAATGATATATTTCAATAACAGTAAAACTATTTTCAATTTTCTTAATTAGATATATCTAAGCAGCTCAAATATTAACTGCATTATTAATTTCCTATTTATTCGATCTTATTCATATCTACCTTCTAATAATATGCTAAATGTGATATATATTACCAAATGTAAAGATATCATATATCTTTATTATTCCTGTTATTTTAGTTAATTAACCGATACCTCAGCCATCAATATTCAAATATCTTCATTCAAATATTATTCATTTCAGCTTGAATATTAAACTACAGAGTAAGATATTTATAATTATTTCATCAATATCGAAAAGATCCTCCAACCATTTGAACTTAATTAAAACCAGATTAGCAATATGCTCTTAATAAAATAAGCAATGATAGAATAGATATAAGGCACTATATATCTAACTATGCTTATTATTCTTAACTAGATTAAAAGAACATTGTATTAGCTTGTTTTCGCTTATATTTATGATAATTATATTTTAAAATAAGTTACTTGAGTTTGTCTATGAATTAAATTATTTTAAATAAGGATTATATATTAAGCTTCAGTTTATATTCATTTACCATTTCAATAGGAATTATGAAATTTATAAATCTCCTTATTACTAGAATGATAGATATTGTCAACTTTTAAAATGCAAAACCAATCTGAATCGTATTTTTAATATACAGCAGCCAAATATAATTTTAGAGGTTAGTATAAAGGAATAAAGCAGCATAGTTTATACTAAGGTTACTATTTAATCTTCATTCAACTCTAATAGTTAATATTATTAAACTACCATCATAAGCAATTTATTAGAGTATTTAAGTAATTGCTCTATTTGTATACCACCTAAAGATTATTTATCTTATAAATATTGATAATTATTAATCATGAGATTAGAGAATAACCAAGTTCCCATCTCAGGCCATTCTTAATTCTTTTTAAGGACATAAAGGAAATATTCTGTTAATTAGTTTCTACAAGTAGAACTACTGTGAGTAATTAATATATACTCCATAATCAATAAGTTCAAGCTTCTACTAAGGTTAAATTACCATCTGATGCTTTATCTTCAAAAATTTGGATTTAATTTAACCTCTCTAAGGTGGAGGTATAATTAGATTTTTCAAATCTAAATCCCGCCATTCTTTTGATAGAATATCTAGAAATAATTAAAAGCTAAGACTGTAAAGGCTGCTACAATAAGAATAGAATAGAAATAAGAATCCTTTTGAAATAAAATTTAAATCTATTAAATTAGTTCTTTTAATGTCGATCACACATTGCTCTCTTTCAGGCTAACCTCTGACTGAACCTGTTGTTCTATTTGGCTATATTTATGAGAAAAACATCTTAATTGCATACTTAAAAGAACATAACTATATTTGCCCAAAGACATAACAATAGGTTAATGAATTCGATTTAATAACCATTCAGCCAACTGCAGTAGTAAAACCTAGACCTATTAGTTAAACTACTATTTCTGGTCTCCTTACAAGTTTATAAAAAGAATATGAAGCTATTATGTTGGAATCCTCAGAACTAAAAATGCAGAATACTAAGCTTAAAGAGTAGCTATAAAATGCATTGTACGAACAAGAAGCAGCTTTAAGAGTAATTGCAAGACTTACAGTAGAAAGAGATGAATCAAGATCAGCCTTAATGCAACATATAAGCGGAAACACTTGATAGATTAAAACATTCTTAACATTGTTCTATTGACAGTTCTTTAAAATCCGACTCTTAAATTAATATAATTCAAATCTAAAACAATAATAAGATATCATTCTATATCTTTCATATAATTATGCTTCTCACTTTATTGGTTAAATAACATTAGTAAGCGCAAAGGTCTATGTATTGTAAAGGGTTACTTTTTATTTTTAGGTAGAAATCAAACCCTTTAAAACTTATTCCAGAGATATTACTAAAAGGTAATAATTTTAATTGTAAATACTTTAAAAAAATTTATTAAATTAAAGTTAAAGCATTCCTAATTGCTAATAAGCATCATTTTATATCTTTATATCACTATTTGTTTATGTTCAAACTCTCTAATTTTCAAATATTGATATTATTTCTATTTTCAAGTATAATTTAGGAATTTTTCAAAGTCATGCATGGACTTTCTTGAATTCAAATATACGAATATTTTACAATTTTTGGTTTTTAGTGCAAATAAAGGGAATTAACAATTTTGCTTACTTAGTAGATTTACAAAACATAGCATAACTTTTTTATTTATTATTAAAAGCATTAAAAAGTTAAATGACTTCATTACTTTTAAGTGCTTAGTAATTAAAATCAGAAGAAGTAGATTGATAGAGAGATTTCTTTTAAAAATTTGAATGAAGCTTTATATAAATTTTATTTGAAATGAAAAGATAGTTAAGAGATTATGGATATAAATCAGAATTTTAAGAAAAAATATATAAAAAGTATATGAATTCAGAGATCTCTCATCTATTAAAAGATGATCCATAAGGTGTGACAATAGGACTTTTGTTCTTTATTTCGGTTTCTGGCAGAGGATGTATAGCAATATAACAAGGAATGCCTTGAGCATATTCTATTCCTTTACTCCAGTCATATCCACAAGCATATGCAAAAACATTAGTTTACACATTAAAATCACAAGCAGTGACTGGTGCATTTAATTTGTTAAATCCTTTCAATCTTTATTTAGCTACTTTATCCCAAAAAGCAAACTAAGAGTCTCCACCACAAGTAGCAAAAGTATGATATTATTTATTAAACGCAATATCATTTACAGCCCATACATTTTCTCCTTCTCTATGACATTTAAAGATAAAATCATTAGAATTTGATAACCTTGCAGTTGACATCGAACTTAGGTTTACATTTCTTATATGTATTCTGCCTTCAATAGACCCTACAGCAAAACCAGTTGCGTCTGGAAAACATGAAATCACTTTAGTTTAGAATTTTAAAGCTGATTCAACATTTGATTCAAATGTCCATTAAGGTTATTAAAATTTAGTGAGATTATAGATAGGTATTTTTCTATCGCTAAGACCTAAGACCATTAGATCCTTTTCAACACTCATTGTATAAATTTTAGCTTAATGTTATATTTCTTTTACTGGAGTTTACTAACGAGGATCCCAAAAACGTACAAATCCATCAAAACCTCCTGAAATTGCTAGATTTAGCACTTATGAATAAAATACGCTTCTTACTGCACTGTTATGATATCCGATTTATTATTAAGCATTTTACTATAAATCCCAGTACCAAACTTTACAATCTCCACCTCCTGTAATTATTTACATTCCACTTGGTGTTCATGCCAAACTTAGTAGAGGATCTGTGTTCTAATAGGCACACCTATATTAAATAGAGCCATTGCTATTAATCGTCCAAATCCTACAACAATTATCCCAACCACATCCAGCAAAGTTATTTGCATTTGCATCTGGTGTGAATTTTAAACACTACACAGTATCTTAAGGAGGGTTATCCACCAACTGAATATCTCTACTAAGGTCTCCAATTGAATTTTACGCTGCTTGAGCTGTATTCATTACCGCTTATTATTATATAGGATTTAAACTAAAAATTCTAAATTTAAGAATTATTTCTAACAGTTTAAAGCAGAACTCAGAATAAATTTCTTTTTATATAATTCTTTATTTCAAATTTACTCTATTCTAGTTATAAGCTATCCATTGCTCTTTTCTAAAGAAAATTCCTTATCAATATCTCATCCTTTTTCGCTTCTCTATCTCTGTACACTAATTTTGGTAAGTTGAAAAATATAATCATTAAGATATTTATCTTTTAAGCTACAATATTAAGTCAATTTGAGACACTCTTATTTAATATAGAAATACAAGTTAAAAAATTACAATAATCATTTCTATTGCTATGCCTTTTTAACGATAACTAGTAGAGCTAGATAGCCTTATTGAAAGAATTTCTTTAACTTTTATATGAAATCTATTTTAGTTATGACTAAGATACTTTTTCACTCTGCTAATATTTGTTGCTTAAAAGAAATTTGAAAGTCTTTATTTAGCAATCACGAAAGTAACTACAATTTGCTTTAAATGTTTTATTTAAGATCTAATGATAAAGATATGATTAGAGTATCAAGTATAATAATATTTCTATTTCATATTAAAAAGAGTATATGCTACTGTTAATTATATGAGTTGTAATATAGTAGATAGATATTTAAATTGATTGTAGTATATTAAGCCTTTTAATTAAAATAAAAAAGTGAGGCAGATCAGTTAAACCAACTTAGATGTTCAACATACTTTTGATAGTGTTTTAAGGTAAAATAATTAAAGATAAATAACTTCTTAAGAAAGTTAGAACGTTCATCAACATCTTTTAAGTCTGTAAACAGTTTCCCAATTTAAAACAGGTGAAAAAGCAAAGCCGTATAAATAGATAGTCAAGAAAATAGGAGGGTAAATTCCAGTTTTTAGTCTAGCATTGAGCATGCTTTTCACTCCGAGTCCCAAAATTTGTCCAACAGAATATTTAGTAAACAAAAATAGTCCACCACCTGCCATTTATAATATGAGATTATTAATTAAATCATTTTACTCTATAAACTTATTTTAATTATCTCTCTTTATTATCTAAACTCTCTGTTTATTTATAAGCTTCACTATCTAAAAAGACTCCTTAATTTAAATTTGGAAACTTTGGCTTTCAATCAAATTTCTTCTTCAGTAGTTTTATTTTACTTTTTACTAATAGCAAGAAAAGTTTAGATCAAAATAAATAATTAAAACTACAGCGTAGAGATTAAGAAATTTTAGGCTAAGCAATCTAATTTATAATACATAAAATAATCTGACTAGGAATAGCTTTCTTAAGGTAGTTATTACATTTAAAATATTCGCTTATTAAATCTCAGAAAAGAGAATATAACTAACAAGCAAAAATAATAATATCAGATAGTTAATATTAAACAGTGCTATTATGGATTAAGAGCTAGATACAGTAATTATCTATAATTATACTTGGCTATTAAATTCTAGCAAGGTATAAAGTAGAATCTTCTTGAGTAACTAAGAATCTATAAGATTATAGGCTTTATCTTATAATGTTAATATTAGAATATATATCATTTTATTCAGTTTTCCTACTTATTTAGAGGATTAGATTATGCATTTGCTTATTATAAGCAACTTTTCTAAAAGTATATTTATAAATCTACATCCAGAAGATAAGCAAGCGCTTCTTATTACTAGCAATAGAAAGTAAGAAATATTATATAATGGTTTATAATAGTCTTCATAAATGATATCTGATGTAATTAATTTATTAATATAAGCCAATGCTCATCAAATATTACGAAATAGCAAAGATATCTAAACTTCCTTTAAGCATATTATATCAATCATTATAATTGAAAGTTGAATCATAAATCACTAAAGCTATAATTTTAAGTACAAGTAGTTATAACTTTGACATCTTAAGGTTTTATCAGTTTTAACCTGGTTAAAATGCTTAAAGTATAAAATTAAGAATTAGTTGCATAAAAGCTTGATATGAATAACTTAACTATAATTTTATATAAAAGCTAATTATATATTTAGGCCAAAACTATAAAACTTAAATATCAAATTCATTCCAATATTTTCTTTATAATTTAGCAATTATTAAGATTTATTAGTTTCTCTGAGAATATATAGAGCTTTCTGTACAAATGCCATAAAGTAATTCACTGTAAACAGAATATTAGGAAAATCTAAAATATGCTATATATTATTAAACTAAACAATTACTAAACTTATGTTAGATATAAATAATGTCTTAGGGGTTTATGATTAGTTGCTAATATCTATTTAGCTAAACTAATACTGTAATAGATAATTAAATTACTGAATTATCAATGAAAATATAAGAAAGCAAAGTTCTCTTATGGCTGTTTACCTTATTATATGTTGTAGTGTAGAAGGTAGTGTAAAGTTTGATGAATACTTCTAAAGAATATCTGAATAATTGCTTTGTTGGAAGCAAAAACAAATAAATATTTTATGTTCATTGTTCGTGCTGAGAATGAAAAAAGCTACTAAATAAGCTTTCTTCTATTCTAGACGTCAAGCAAAATGGCTGAGGTCTCAAATGACAAACTGGACTGTATCTTCTTACCTTATGTAAACTTGGTAGCTTCAAATGCTTTGCTGTCTCTTCACGTGCCTTAATAAGGAGTTTGTTAGCCTAATGAAGTCTTTTGAGTTTCTACTTCCAAGATGTTTTATCTGCTTCGTTAATTAGTATTTCAATAGTATGTTTAGCAGAAGGACTCAGAATTTTAGGACTAAGAATTTAACTCCCTCTAACAATAGGTTTAAGTTAGCTTTGCTTAGAGACTTCAAACATTTATTGGAATTTAGTTGAGCTATTTTATATTAAGGTATTCCTATACTTTGACTACATTGATGCTTATTTGTATAACTCTTAGTAAATTTTATCAGGAACTTTTGGAACATCACTCCTTTTAATGCACATCAAAAGTGCATTTTCAGAATTTACTTTAACAGTATAAGGTTATTATTTCCCAAAAAATACGCTATCTTCACCAAAAAAGGATCCTTCACCCAAAATAAAATATTTTTAAACTTCCCTTTAGTTATGGAAGAATAAGACTTCATTAACAATGGAACATTCTCCTTACGCTATGAAGTATAGATACTCAGATTCAAAATCTTGTCTTATTAATTTTTCATTTTTAAAAGCTGTTTTAAGGAAAAAAATGAAAGACATTTTTTCCTTCACTCCAGCTCCTAGTTTATGCATCCCAGGGATAAATTTTTCAAGGTAATAAATAATTTTATCTTTCATCTCTTAAAGCCCTTCTTATATATACTAAGTATAAACTTAACCAGGAATTTTAATAAAGAAGCAATTTTTGGTGATTTTAGCGGACAAAGTTCTTGCTAAATTTGGTCTGGTAAAACCTTTACATCCAAACACATGAAAAGAGCTCAATTAATTGATAGGTATTTCAAATTTTCCTTTTTCATTCTAAATTTCATCAAATATAAGCACTTCGCCATGAATAATTATGTATAGAAAGTCAGAAGGGTCTCCCTTTCTAAAAAGAATAGCACTTTCCTAAGCATTTTAGCATTCAGCTGACTAACTTACTATTTATTAAGTTTTATAGTTCAATTTCTTAAATACATATGAAAAATTAGGAATTTTCTTTAAAAATGCTGAAACTTAGTCTATTTCTTCTTAGCTTTTATCTGACTTCTAGATTAGTTTCATTAGCTTGTTCTTGGTAAAGTCTTAGTTTCCTTTTAATTTGTTAGATTACTTTTTTCATTTTTGCTTTTCAATGTTCATTGACATTTAATATGGAAAATTATAAATAAAATATTTTAATAAGAGTAACGTATGTAAAGATACTCACTACTTTATAACCTTTTTACTTTAAAGCTCTTTATTTTAATAGCTAAATTTAGTGCCAGCAATCTATTTAAATCACTGTCTCTTCATTTACCCAAGATCTTTGCGATTGCTTTTTTATTTAATATGAAATTATATATTTTACCTAATGCTTTTAATGTCTACTTTAGTATTAATTAAAAGGAATACAAAATTAGTTGTTTTTCTTTTGGACGCTTTAAGTATTTCGTATACTAAAAAATGGAGATAGAGCTAGGAATTTAGATTTAATGATTCAACTAAAGCAGCAAAATATAGATAATAGATTAGTCTATTTACTAAATATAGACCTAAGATTGGTAATATGGTACTTATATTTATACCTACTAGAGCTCTAGATTTTAAATAAAGCTAATAAGCTAACTATTAAAATACTATATCTATCTTCTTATTTATAAAAAGGAAGTATAGAAATATTAAATTAACAAGTAGTTTTAAGTAGAGAATTAAGAGAAATAGAGTCATACAAATTATATTATAAGAGTTATCTAAATAAGACTATTAGTTGGCGTTGAAGTGCCTTTCTATCTTAAGAAAAAAGTATGATCATAGTTGATAAGAATCTTTTATATATATTTTATTAGAAAATAATAGGTTTTTTAGTGATAGCACTTTTATATTATTACAAGAGTATCTAGTTGGTAAGGTATAGTAGAAATCTAAGCTTCTTATATGAATGGGGATTATGCTTCTTAGTTTAAATTATTTACTTTACGTAATCTTCCCAATATATCTAAGCCTTTTACGATAAAATGCTATTTAAAATGCTAAACACATATATTTATTAAAGAAAAAGCTAAAGAGATCTTTTAATTAACATGATACTTCTTATAATTACGATTAAGGGAAAGATAAGTCTTGTATAAAAGATCAAAAACAATTCAAAGAATTAAATATAGAAAAACATTTAATAGAAAGTTGAGAGATTGAATCTCCTCTTTGATAAATTGGGTAATAATTACTTTATACCAAGTTATTCTCCAAAATGATAAATTCGAATGAATAACTAATAATACGAAAATTAAATTATCTATCTTACTTAGTTTTTAAAAACATTAACTTGTTTAATAGAAATCAAATATCCTATAAATATTATATAATAGCGATCATATTATAAATCTTAGAATATATATCTGAATATAAATGAATACTTTTTAAATGTTTATCTAAAACTTATTAAGAATTTTGTTCACGATGCTTTAAAATATGTTAAAATCAAAAAACAATCAACCAAAAAATAAACTCTCAAATGAATAAATATTAAAACAGCCTGAGACTTATTATTTTTGATGAAGGTTAGTTTTATTTGCTTAGAAAAATAAAAAAATTGACTACATAGAAAGAGGAGAAATGCTTGGCTGACTTTAGTATTGTTGTGTTAATGAAAAGAAGAAAAAAGTATGTGTGTATTTCATTATTTAAGAAAATAAGTATTAATGATATGTTTAATTGCCATTATAATTATTAATTAATGTCAACCTAATTATTTTTTATCACTCAAGGGTTTGCTGGACTTTAGGTTCAGACGTTGGCGACTAATGAATCTCAGTAATTTGGTTTTCTTGCCGAGGACTTGGACTATTCTTTACAGGTTTCGGGCTTTCCTTTGGCGATCTTGAATTGTTTCTTGGAGCAGTAGGACTTTCTTTTCGCGAGTTGGATCTACTTTCGTTTTTTTCTGTGGGAGATTTTCGAGGCGAATGCGGCGATCTGGAGCGCCCTCTATTGGGTGAAGGAGTTCTAGATAGCTTACAATTTCGCTTAAGGTGTCCTCTCTCTTTACATCTGAAACAGCGATCAGTATCATTAGAGTCTTTACATTCATTCGCCCAATGGCCTGTTTTTTTACAACTAAAGCATACATCATTTGGGCCTGGACCCTTTCGTGTTCTATTATCATTTCTACTACGTTTTCCTGCTAATTCAACTTTTAATCTTGAGCCATCTAGGATCCTTCCATCCATTTGTTTAATTGAATATTGAGCATCTCTTGAATTTTCGTACTCCTAAATAAAAGATTACTATGAATGCATAATCGTGCTTTATATCGATGTCTAAAATTCTACCATACTTACCAAAAATGTACTCTAAGTCTTTCAAGCTTGTCTTACGTGAAACTCTCCCTATATAAATTCTGCTATTTCTATTTCTATAGGACATTTTATTAAGTTTAACGATATTCCAAATTATTTCAAACTTTAATCAAACCAAATTAGTTAACTGTTGTATTTTAATATGGAGAATTCTTAGAATTCATATTTTTATCTTCATTGCAAATTTATTTAGTATCATCTTCTAATTAATGCTTCTAAACATTACTTAATTATCAATCTTTATAATCAGATTAATATGCTTATTGCTTTCTTTTCTACTTTAATAACCATAATGAATTCTTATTTTTCTTGGTAGGATTCATTTGAAATATTTATTAAGCTGAGGTTTATAGAAGCTTTTCAGCGAAATGCTTATAATTAAATAAATTTGGCTATTAATAGATAATTGCTTTCAGTTTTATGAGACAATAATAAATATTTCAAACTTGATAGGTTAAAAGCATGATAGTTAAGAATAATAAATAGACTTTCAGTCTATGCTACAAGTGTAAATTTAAGTATATTAAACTATAAATAAAAGGTATCATATTAATAATTTGGAATTAACTTTTAAATAAGAATCATTCATTTTCGTATTTTGTTCCTGAATAATCACAACTTATTTCAGTAAACTCTTCGTAGTAGCAAAATCCCTCACTACTATAAGGTTAACCTTTGATAGTCAAAGCAATTCGATAAGGTACTTTGACTGAGTATTTTTTTATAGTGCATTTAGCAACTACTTTTTCAAATGGTGCAGCTTTCACTGGAAAAATAGAATCCTTTACTATTTAGATTTTATTTTTGCACCCAAAAGTATATTTCTACAAATCGGAATTTTCTAAGAAATATTATTCCCCTTTAACCTCTTTCTCACCATAATCTAGAAACTTGTTAATAGTAGGAATTGCAGCTTAAAAAACTGTTCCATCCTTTATTTTGACTCCGCTTGTATATTCAAAGACCACAGTACTTTCAAGTTCCTTCTTACAAGGAAAATGGATTTTCTATTCACAACTACTCCAATTTTCATTCGCAATTTAACCTACTTAAATAACATTCTATTTAACCTCTGCATGCTCTGGTCTAAAAGTTACACCAATAATTACAAAGTTAAATTTTTTTTTCTTCCACATAGCTCACATAAAAGTACCAAAAATGATGCTAGCAAAAGTGATAACAGTAGCATTCTTTTGATTATTAATATTCATATAGTTTTTGATTTTCTCTAATGTTAAGGATTGAGACATTTAATATATATAATCCATTTCCCTCTTTATTATTTACTAATTACCTTTATTTTCAATTCTTCCTTTTCTTTATTATTATACCTTTAATTCAATACTTGTTTAATTCTCTTTAATCATTAGTACACTAAAAACAGAAACTCCACAATTTATAAGATAAATAGCTTTATTAGTATGTGAGTCAAAAGATTAAATCAAAAGGTGCATTTATAATAATAAAAATAAGCTAAGGTGTAGTTAGATAGCTACTAAGAGAAATAGCTAAAGTTATCTTTGGATATAACGTAGAATAGAATATCCTTGAAATGTATTGTCTAGTAAATAAGTAGGCTAATTATAAGCATCATCTGACTATCTCTAATAAGGCATATCCTTTTAATTATTTTCCCTTCCTTAATAATTATAAAGAATCAAATAGTAAAATCCATTCAAACCAAACCCAAAATAGTCTAAAGAAGTAAATTATATTGGGGAAATCAATCTGTAATTAGAGTGCTCATTAAATCAATATTTTCATAATTTTTTTCTTAGCAGCGATAGAATAAAAATACATAAGCTTAGTAAATCAAAACTAATAAAATTGGTTTTATTTGAATGCAAAGTATTGAAGCAGCTATTTAGCTAGATTTAAATTAAAGCAAAGTTACTAAAGAAATATAATATTCAGCTATTAAGAATAAAAGAATTATAAGCAGAGAGCTTAAATTTAAAATAGAATACAGATAAAATTAACATTAGGTGCATATAAGGCAGAAGATATATAAAAGTAAATAAAGTATTTTAAATATCATATTTAAGCCTTAGTAAATCTAAATTATATAGACTTATTAGAGCGTTAGCAAAATAAAGTAAGCTTTCCAATATTTAGATAATTGGTATAATTTTAACTTTTTAATTAAAGCTTTTTATTTAAATTTGCTACTCAAAAAGCTATAAACAGAAATCTTAATATAATTTAAATTAGAGTAATGATAACTGAATATCTTTAATAGAATAAAGTATAAAATCTAGAGTATCTTAAATGTAATACTACCAATATAATTAGAAATACATTCAAAACTATTTCTTTACTCTTTATTTCTTAATGCTCTATTATAAACTCTTTCTTTGCTTTTATTAAGTTAACTTTGCAATATAGATACTAAAATCTCTATGTAATAGAAATAAAAGTAAGCATATTTGATTATAGAGTGTAGAAGGATCTTATAGTTGATAATTGTATTAATATATAAGCGTTATGTATTTATCTATTTAAGAAGAATCTGGTTGAAACAGTATATTTTTATAATAATAACTTCTTTAAAGGCTTCAATTTTGCATTAACTACTATATCGTAATTATTTTGCTTAGTCATCTAAAAAATAGTCCACAAAGGATCTAAGTAATTTTAAGATAAGCTTCTTCTTTATATTTAATGTAACATTTTCACTTTGAGGTTTACTTTAGTAATAGAAATAAATAAAAATTGGATAATCTTGAATATTTTGAATATTTAATTAAGTGAATAATGAGAAGTGCCTTCAATCAAATTAAGGAAGAATATAATAGTAACTATGTTAAGATTGCTTCCTATTATGTTTATATCAAATTCTTATTCTAATTTTAATATCCTTCTGTTAAAAGAAACTTTAATAAGAAAGATAATTTAATTAGAGGTTTTTAAATCTATTTAGTGTATTGGATATTAAAGCATTTTACTTAATTTAATAGCTTTAAATAAAGAATTATTTCTTTAAATAATCTTAAAAATAAGCTTTAATATAGCTTTTGCAACTTAAATATCAATCTCTATTAGTTATTCTTAATAAAGCAAGAAAGATAGCGATACCCTCAAAGTTTAATGACGGTACATGATTTATTAAGTTTTGGACTTTAAAGAAAAATCAAAATTAGTTTTTAAAAGCTTTAGCTTTAAGAAGTTAAATTACAGTTTTAAATGAAAATTATCATTTCAGATTTACCATCTTTTGGTTTTTAAGAGAAACAGTTAAGGAAAATTTAAAAGCTACTGCTTGATTTTGCAGCGTTAACTAAAAACTAAAGAAGAACTCAATAATCTAAATCTTGCAACTAAGGCAGGTATTTAAAGCAAAGTTACTTCTAAAAAGTATATCTTAAGATCTATAAAATAAGGGATTGAGTAAATAAGCTAATAAGCTGATGAAAGTTTATATATTTAACACTTTTTTATACTTCAATTTGTAGTAAACACTATTGTTTTACATAACATGCAATCAGTTTTACCTTAGCTAAAAGTGTAAGTTAAGCCATTATAGAGGCCATTTTGAATAAGCATTTAAATATAATAATAAAGCATTTTAGACATTTTTAATAATATAAATGTATAGACTTCGAAACATTAGCATTAGAAAGTTTTCATCATATTGCAAATTTTTGGATGATCTTTCGAACAATGACTACCAAACTATAGGAACCAAAATTGCTTCTATAAGCATGATTATGCATGACTTAAAATCCTAAAATATTAAAGTTCCTAATGGTTTTGTGATTAATAGCAATGCTTTCAAGGATTTTATATCTCATAACAATCTTCAAGAATAGATTAATAAAACCTTGATGTATATTGATACCTCCAATATAAACAAGCTTCAATAAGCAGGCGCTCATATTCGCTAGTAAATAAATGAAGGCTAATTAACAAAAGACATGTAGAGCGAAATTAAATAGAAGTATGAAGAACTATGCAAAAAATACTAAAGGAATGACATAATTTGCGCTGTCAGATCCTCTGCCTCATATTTAGATGAGCAATTTATTGATTAAAACGAAACTTATATGGGAATTAGTGGAACTTAAAATATATATAAAGCAACGCTAAATTGCTTTGCTAGTCTATATACAACAAGAAATATTGCCCATTGCAAATCATTGGGATATGAAATGTAGGATTTGAATCTAAGTGTTTGTGTGCAAAGAATGGTTAGAAGTGACCTAGGAGCATCAGGAGTTGCATGGAGTGTTGAACCTAAGTCTGGCTCAGAAAACGTAATTGTCATTAAAAGTATAATAGGTCTTGGAGATATAATATAGCAAGGAACAGTAATTCCAGATTATGTAGAAATAGTGAAATAGCTATTAGGTTCTAAATATTCTCCAGTTGCTTGTAAAAAGCTAGGAGAAAAAAATAAAAAATTGATATTTTAAAGAGACTCAAATCCTTAATTGCAAATAGTTAAAACAACTGATTAAGAGTAAACTAGATTTGCTTTACAAGATAAGTAATATCTTGCTCTAGCTTCTATAATTAAGTAAATAGAAACGCATTACTCTGTAAAATTGGAGAAAGAATGTCCAATGTGTATTGAATGGGCTTATGACAGTCGCGATGACCAGTTTTATATATTACAAGCTAATCCAGTATGCGTGTAATCAAACCAATAGCACAAATCTTTGACTCAATATTACTTTACGGAAAAAGTTGATAAACATCCATTTTTGTTAGGAACTGCAATTGGATAACGTATTGGAGCAGGAAAGGCAAGAGTTATAAAATCTTTAGAAGATCCGTAAGGCTAGTAGCAATTTAATTTATTTGAAAAAGGTGATGTGCTAGTAACTGATTTTACTGATAAAAGATTTTTGCCAGCATTTTAAAAAGCCTCTGCAGTAATAACAAACAAAGGTGGCAGAGGAAGTCATGCTGCGGTTTTGAGCAGAGAGTTACAAATTCCAACAATTGTTGGAGTAAATAACGCAACTTAAATTGTAAAAAGCGGAGATGAAATAACAGTTTCTTGTGCAATAGGAGAAAAAGGAAGAATTTACAAAGGATTAATGGCTTACGAATAAAAAAATATAATGGTTGATGATTTCCCTTAAATCAAAACTCCAGTAAAATTAAAGTTAAATGTAATGGATAAAGTATATAGAAGAGCAATGCTTCCTAACTTCGGTTTAGGTATTGGAAGAATCGAAAAAATCCTGATTCAAAATATTGGATATCATCCTAATGTATTTATTGACTACGATAGAAAAATAGATATACCTGAAAGGGAAGAGATTAAAAAGTTAATAAAGGGATATAGTTCTGCTAAAGAATACTATAAATAAAGTCTTATTTATGGAATCGCTAAATTTGGAGCTGCTTTTTACCCTAAGTAAGTAACAATTAGATTTAATGACTTAACTTCTGAAGAATTTCTCAATACATTAAAAGGATCTGAAAGATATGAAATGAATGAAAGCAATCCTATTATAGGCTTAAGAGGAGCAAGCAGATATATTTCGGAATAGCATTAAGAAGCTTTTATTTTAGAATGCTAAGCAATAAGAGCAGTGAGAGAAGAGGTAGGTTTAATGAACGTTAACACAATTATGATTCCATTTGTTCGAACATTGTATGGCCTTGAAAGATGTCTTTAAATAATGGAAGCAAATGGGCTTAAAAGAGGATAAGATTTGAAAATTTGTATGATTGTAGAGGTACCTTTGAATGTAATTTTAGCAGATAAGTTTATAAAACTAGTAGATGGATTCTGTATAGGTACAAATGATTTAACTTAACTAGCTTTAGCAATAGATAAAGATTCAGCTTAAATTTTCCATATTCATGATCTATCTAACGATGGAATAAAAGAAATGATCTTAAAAGTTATTAAAGTAGCTAAAGATAATAACAAATCTGTGGGAATAACCGGAACAACGGCAACAGACTTTCCAGATTTCTTGGAATTCTTAGTACAGAATGGAATAGATTACATTACAGTTATGCCAGGCAATGTAGCTCCAGTTTGGTACAAAATCCATGAAATTGAAAGCAGGATGAATAAATCTTGAAAAGGATATTTTAATTAGATATGAATCAAGTTATATTCTTATTTTCATCTTATAAAAACAATATAAAGATACATATAAAATATAATTTGACCTGCTGGCCCATTTATACTCTACTCTTCATATACATAAGATTATAAGTCTAAAAATATATTTAATTATAACAACTTTTAATGATTTTCTTCTACTTTATTCTATATTGATATCAATATATTTAATCTTTATCTTCTTTTTAATGTTCAAAAATTTATATTTACAACTTAGCTTTTCTTAGCACTTCATAAAATCAAATTGCTTATTCTCTAGTGATATCTTTAAAATGAGTTCAAATAGATATATTTAACATAAAGTATGTATTTTAATCCGTTATAGTAGGCTATTATTAAAACTTTGGATTTAATCTGTTTTTTCCTTATTATTTTTCTTTCTATAATTTTCCTCTTTTATAGATGAAAAAAATTAATAACATTTTATAAAAATTAGAATGTGGATTTTATCATTGTTTTGCTATAAAATAGCTTGTTACGTTCGAAAGATTATAGCAAAAGAATACGAAATACTTTATATGCATTACTTTTAATAATAGCAAGATATACAATTATGTATTGAGCATAGAAATGAATCTAATTTATTTGCACTAGTATAAGTAAAGGAGTATTAGTTACTATAATAATGATATAAGCTTTATATAAATTATTATTTAGCAGGTTTATTTCTATATTTACCATCATTACTTTCAGTATTCTTTTTATAATATATTAAAATTCCTGTCTTTAGAGCTTCTGATATTTATACATTTTAATGTGATTAAGTCTTAGAAGTTTATTAAAAAGGAGAAAAAATACTTTCAATTTAAAGCGTATGCTTGAATGAAAAAGGGTAACTCAAATAGCAGAATAATAAGTCTTATAGTTTTAGATTAGAATTAAAATAATGCTTCATATAGTAAAATGGTTTTAGTTAGTAATGTTAAATTATGTTATAATAGTGATCTATTTATTTAAATTTAGGCTATTAATAGACTAAAAAGGAAGAATAATCTAATTATATTACCTATTTATTATTATGAAATTATAAGCTTAATGATCTAACTTACTCAGCATGCATAGCTGTTTAAAACCTAATACCTTTATTTTATTTAATACCTTTAACTCTTTAGTACTAGATAAGAAAATATTTTCCTTTTATCTGAATTAACTAGAAAGAATGGAATTAAATAGTTTATGTAGTTTATTATAACTCACTTAACTTATTTCTGCTAGATATTGCTCTTAAAGGCCTATAATAGACTTTGCTTGTCTGTATTAATTAAAAATTTTAATTTAGCTTTTATTGTATAATTTAAACAGATTAAGATGAGGATAGCTTAAAGCTTATATTCACATTTTGATAATGACTATTTAGTATGAAATAACTAGCAGCATTTGAGAGTAAACTTATAGTGGAGGAAGATATTATTTTAGCTGCAATCAATATAATAGATTTACTTAATTTTAAGTGGCTTATATTATGTTAACTTTACATAAATGGAGTTATCATAGATTGAGATACATAATGTTAAAAGGAGTCATATCCTTCCTAATTAAGCTTAGAGTTCTTTATATAGGAGGTTTCTTAGAATAAATGGATTTAAATAAAATCTGAGAACAATATTTTATAATAAGCTTAAAAGTCTAAAGAGTATAGATGTAATATATCTAATAAGGGTTTATTTTAATGTTTCTCTACATTTTAAATTTAATATGCGGCAGATATTTGTGCCGCAAAGCGAACTTTATAACGATTAATGATATTCTAATGCAAAATCAAAGATCACAAACTATGATTTTTTGTAAGGAGGACCTGTTAATCCTCAAGTTAGATAAAAATGTTTAGAATTCATACTTGATGCTGTAATGCTTTTATTCAGGTTGAAGAATGTAGAGTAGAACCTATAACACTTCATAGAACCTTAGCTATATTTGATGCTGTTCTAGCTTTGAAGATACTTAAAAAGAGTGCTTTAGAACTGTTAACTTTGACTTGCTTATTTATAGCAGTAAAACTGGAGGAGGTTCGTATAGATGCAATTCCGGTACTTCTAAACTGATTTAAGCCTCCATGAGATTAGCAAATGAAATAGATGGAAACATTTGTTTGTTAGAAGCTATAATATAGAGTCTTGATTGTAACACCTTTAGAATTAATTGAAAACATTGCATTCAAAATGTAGGATAATGAAGTAATTCCTAATGCTTCAGATTTCGCTATACAAGCTTGATTAGGTAAGTTATTAAATCAGACTACAATATGAGAATTTAAGGTGAGCTAGTGATAGCAATGGCTGCCTTATCAGTAATAAAGCCAGTACAGAGTCTTCCATTTTAGCATTTCTAAATCTAGCAGGTAAATTTTCACACAGGAACAAATCAAATTAGCAAGAGAAGCTTTATTAAAGAGTTTAGCTCAGGGACTTGAGAAAGAGCAACAAAACTTAAAAAAGAGCAAAGCCAAAACAGCCAAGAAAAAGTGAAAATTAATTAAATTAAATAATCAAATTTGTATTATTTACCTTTCCTAATCCTATTGCCTTCTCTATTTTCTGATACTATTATTATAATTTAAGCATTTATAGTTTTTCTATTAAATACTAATTAGCCAGTACTAAGAAAAAAAGGAACCTGTTGATTCCATGCTTTTAAAGTTGATTTTTAAAATACCTAAAAGTGATAATTTAATTAGTTTCAGATAAATGAAAAGTAGATTCAAAAAGTTCTTATAAAAGAAAAAGGAAAAGTAACTAAAAAAGGAAACTTTGAATTAACTTTCAAGGGAAGAGTTGATTGACTTGATTTTTAATATAGAAAAGGATCTGAATGAGCAAACTGAAATACTTTTGAATGAATAAACCAGTAAAAATAAAATTCAGCATCAATTAGATTAATAGACTTAATAGTTAGGATAGTAACAACGAGCTATATAATAAATATAAGAGCAGCTAGCTTGTAAAGTTTAGATGCTTGAAAGCAAGCAGAACGAAATTTAAGAAATTTAGTAGAAAATTAGTGAAAAGGAACTAGAACTTGAGCTAAAGGATATAGTAATTGAGTAGTTTAGAGAAGAGTTTAATAACGGGATGCGAGATCCAAACAAAAAAAACTTAGAGAGTTTAATCTAGTGAAACAAAAAGCGTGAAAAGATAGAATAATTTGATTCCCCAGGTAGAGATAATACTGAATTTTGTGCAACTAAAAGACTTTAAGAGGAAATAATGCAACAAGAAGAACTTATTGAATTGAGAAAATAGAACGAGCAGTTAAAATTGGAAAATTAAAAACTTCAAGATAAAAATTCAGATCATTAAAAGGAAAAATTTTAGTTAGAAAGCAAGACTAAAAGCTTAGAAAATGAAATTAAAGAAATGAGAGGATTCTCTCATGCGACTACTGAAGACTAATCTTAAATATGGATTAGTAAAACAAATGAACTTGAAAAAATTCTTGAGATAAGAATTAAAGAAATGCAAAAAGTTGAAAAAGAGCTACTTGAATAAAGAAAGAATGTATAGAATTTATAATAAAGAAATTAGATACATGAGCAAGAATTAGAAATTAAAATAAGCAAGCATAATTAAGAAACATTTAGATAAAAAGAGTTCTATACTGAATAAATCAAATAGCTGCAAGAGGAAAATAGATTATTAAATTAAAACCACAAACATGTTGAAAATAAAGATTAAAATCCAGAGTTAGAGAAACTCAAAAAAGAAATGGATGTCCTAAAATTGAAATTAAGTGAAGCTCTATAAGATAATTAATAATTTAAGGATTTAAATAAGGATATATAAAATAGCATAGATTAGTTCAGACTTAAAGCAATCACACTTGAAAATGAAAAATAGTAAATTTAAAAATAGTTGACTTCTTCAGAAGCCAAGAAGGAGAAGATACAGCAATAATTGAATAAACTACAAGAACAGTTAAAAGCGAAAGCAAGCGGATCACAAGATTCACCAACAAACGTTCATTCTCAAATTTAAGGCTTTTCTTAAAAAGGCGAAAGTGCTCGAGCTTATAACGACAAAAATATTTAAAAAAAACAAGAAAATTTAATGCAAGAGGAATTAAACGAAAAAGAGAACTTTAGCTCAATTAATTAAACAGAGTTTATGTATCTAAAATAAACAAAAAAACAGTTCGAAATTATTTATAAAGACTTAATGAAGTTAGTTATGACAGCATCTACTAGCATTTAATTTCAGGATTCAAATAATCATCACAAGTAAGTCTAAGAAAAGAATATTTAAAATGAGGGTTAAGCTCAAAGTAAAAATGGGGAAAATAAGAGTTAATTAAGGCGAAGTGTTAATTCTATGGATAATATAAGAAAGTAGACTCTTTAGAATTAACTGCTTTTCACAATTTCAGCAGAGAAGTTTTCATAATTTGAAAGGAAGTATAATAATACTTTGGCAGGACTATCAGAGCTGATTGAAAATTTCAGTTGCTTTTCTTTTAACAGTGCAGACATTGAGAAAAATTAATTTTCTTAGTCTTCGGGATTTGCTTAAAAAATAGCAAATCCTTTCAGTAACTTAACTAAAAATTTTCAGCCAAAGTAGCTTTTATCATGCATGCTACCAACAAGCAACTCGAATTCGTAATCTTAATAGATTTAATCAGCTTAATAGCATAAAAAAATTCCATTAAAACCTAGAGCGATGATGAATTAGAATAGATTGAAACAAGCAATCTAAGAAAAAAATGAACCAAGTGAAAATAAGTAATAATTAAGGAGTATTTCTGAGAGGAGAAAAAATAGCCTTGATCTATCGAATAACACGAGATAGACAAATATTAAAAATGTATAACAACATTAATTCATTTTTAGCGAAAGCATTTCTTTATACTGAGACTATAAATATACATAAAGTACTTAGTGATACTAGTTTATTACATAAGATACAACGCTTGAAGAATTAAATTTCTTAAATTTATAACTTTTTATCAAATAATAAAGCTATACTTTTATATTTATAAGACGTAATATATAATTTATGGATTACAAAGCGTATGTAGATATAATTACTAAAGATTTAAAATGATAATGGAATAAAATATTGTATATAAATTATAAAATCAGACAACTTTACGGCTCTTAAGAAGAAACTAAGTGCTTCCCATTCCATTCTTTCCTTCTACGTGCTAATATACTCCTGGCATAACTTTAGTGCTTGTGAGATAATGCAGTTTGCTCATAAGCAAGTCAAATTCAGTTCTTGCAAGGTTATTTACTCTTTTATTATCCTCTTCTAGTTGACCTTGATAAAACGATTGTAATCGCTAGCGCATTTATTCTCCTTTGGTTTCAATATGTGCTAAATACTTTCGTCTCGCATAAAAATCATGTACATATTTTCTTGAGTAAAAGCCTCTATAAATTCTCTAAATAGTTCTAGCATGACCAGAGTATAGTTCATACCTTTCTTATTAATGCTTTTTTTCTATCAACTCACTGAAACGAACTCTTGCTCTCCATCCTCTGAAAATTCTTTAGATAGAAATAGTTGATTTTTTTAACTTTTGGAAAGTTTTTCTCAATTTAGATGATTTGATTACTTTTTAAATAATAGTGGCTGCAATTTTTTCTTAAGCTCTGAACTTCTCAGTTTCAAGGGCCTCCATATAGTAATCTTCAATAACTTTTCTTTTCCTTTGTTCATAAAACTGTTTCATGAATTTAGCCATTATTTTTATTAAAGCTCAAATCTCAACTTCCTATTTTACGTAAATAATAATTAAACAGTCTATTAGTTCTCTAACTATTGAATATATTTCAATCCTTCTTCATAAATTATCAATACCAAGACTCTTTAATTTAATTAATTTTAATAATTGGATACTCTTTTATCTTACTAGCTTTATAATTTATCTAAGCATATATTTACTTTATTACTCTTCAGATACCTGAGTTCAATGACATGCATTATATATCTCTCTCATTTAAAACTTGTAAAAAATACCTTATAGAATTACCTAGAAAGAAGCTTTATTTATGAAATAATAGGACTTAATTTCCAGAGCTGTATTTTAAATATTATAAATATAATTTGAGTTTGGTATAACCTCATTCTTTCTAATCTTTAGCACAAATACATATTAGCCATTAATATAAGAGTTAGTAGATATTTTTAATTCTCGTATTCAATTTAATACTTATAATGATACTGCTACTATAGAATTAAGTTTTAGAAAGAGCAAAATTACATTTACCTTAGGAAAATTAATAATAGATATCCAATCTTTTAGATAGCATAGTACAATAACTTATAAATATGCTATTTGTATTATGATCAAAATATATTATTTGTAAAAATTGAAATCAAAAGCCAATAGCTATCCATAATTTACTACTATACTATAGTAACTCTCTATTGTCGAAAGTGCTATTTTTCTTCATTAAAGTTAAATGTATCAATGAATTTGCGATGTTTCCTGTATTTTATTATCAATCAATATTCAATCTTGATTTCCTTGTATTTAATAGCCTTTTTTATATTTGCCAGAGGAGATTCCATACTTAATACTTATGATTTCGAAACCTATTATGTTTAAATGCATTTTTTCTGGTGTAAATTAGGTAAAATTGATCATATCCGAATTTAGACTTCTCAGCATCTTGTTTAAAATGAGTAGCATTAATACTACAAGAATTCTAAAGAATTATCTATTTTATACTATAATCCTTTGTATTTCCCCATTTCTAACTATATCTTGTAAGCAATATAAAACTAACTTTTATGTGATATTAAAAACTTGAACATCAATCTTATTTAGTTCAATAGTAATAATAATCCTTTTTGCTTATACTTGTGCTGAGCTTTCATAGAATCTTATTACTATTTAATTAAATTACTTAGCAAGCAATCTACTATCATTTTACATTTATTTGAGTAATTAATCTTATTCTATTATTCTTCATATATATATAATTAAATTATTTCCTTATCATTTTTTATATTATACTTATAATCTACTTGACACTAATATTCCTTCCCCATTCACGCTTCAAATAGTTCTAATTTCTAATTATAATAGAAATGTTAAATTCCTAGATATCAGGTGTTAATTATTGGAATGGTTAACTAGTTTAAAGTATTTAAAGAACCTTTTTAAGGATTAATCTATATATCTTCAGATATAATGCTAATTTAATCATTTTTTAATAGTTTGGATTAGTGAATTTTAATATTGATACTACGCTATTATTTAATCTTCAAATGGATTTAATATTAATGGAATTTGCTTAATAGTGTCAAATATATTTCCTAAGTTATGAAATACTAAAGAGATTTTAGGGTTTATCTAATTAGTTTATTTATTAGGAAGCTATGATATTGTAATAGTCAAGCTTTTAACCATTTACTTCTGTAATCAAAAGTGAGACTATCTAACTTTAAAATTAGCTTCTCCGTTATTCAGTTTCCATTCCATCTATCAACAGACAATTTAGCTTCCCACTTTTAATTTGTTGTATATAGCATTATAAATATAATTAATACATTTCACATATAACGCAAATGGGTATCTATCATATATAGATACTTAAATTAATCTTCAACTATCCACCAAAATAATGAGGCTATGAATTATGAAATAAAATAAAGATTCTATACAAATTAAATTAAAGCAATAGCAGTCATTTTTTAAGAGCAATACTATAAGTTAAATTTTAGAAACATTTGCATTCAATTAATATCATATATTTAGTATATAAAGTAAACAATCAACTACTAAGCTGCTTTTTACTAACTGACTGAATAATAATTTTTATATTATTATTTTACTTTATAACGATAAAAAATATTAGATTTTGGTTAATTATAAAGTAAATAAAATAAATTAAGAAATCTATGTAAGAAATGCTTAAATATTAATAAAGCAGATAGTCATTGCATTAGTTTGCAACCCATTATATAATCTATAATATTTTTAATAAGCTTATATATATCTTCATTTGCTTAATTCAAGCTTTTGAGAAGTTCATTTTACAACTAAATTCAGTTCTCCTTGTTATAGACTATTGCTATATCTCATAGATTGATTAGTTATTCATAACAAAAATAATGACTAGTTAAAGAAATTAAAAAAGAGGTAATGAACTTGAAAATTTGAATATAAGTATTGCTAGCAAATTATCATCAAAGCAATATTGATAGTTTCATAAACTAAGATATTTAGCAAAGTCTAAGTAATTAAAGTATTATAAATAGGTTATAATTGATATGGCTAGGATAAAACTTCGTAAACTTGTCAACTTTTATTTCCTAATTCTTTATCTAAAGTAGTTATAAAGAGCTTCTATTGTAATCTAAAGAGGAAAGCTTCTAATTTATACTTAAATGCTAAAGAGTTAATATATTTAGGATTATGTTAAATTGAATTTAAAGATAGATTAGACTCGGTAATTCAGATTATGATTGTTTATTTATTGTAAGAGAAAAGGTTTTAATCTTTAGATGTATGATAAAATAACTTAAATATTTGATCTTTTAATTCGTTTAAAGCTAATTAGAGGGTTAAGAATATATGGCTTGTATATAGAAGAGTAACTTTTAATGAGATGTAATGAAGGTAATAATAACTTTACCTTGCATATTCTGAAAGAGGCTCAGAATGAATTACTTCGTATTATGCATTTTTAAATAAATAATTTTAAATGAGTTAATTAGCCTCGCCCATGCCACTTTGATAAAGTTGTTTCTAAATATTAATAATTTACTCTTTGGGGAGACTAAGCTATATTACTTAAGTCTGTCATATCAAGTTCTCTAGCAGCTTGCTTTGAAAGGCCATGAAGTCTATTATCAAGAGCTACTACTTCTTTTTACATACTCTCAATTCTATTAGACAGTTCTTTCTTCAAGTTTTGTAGTTCTACATTCTGAACGTCAGCAATATCAATTTCTTTTTTTATTTAATTTTTTTTATCAAAAGACTCATTTTCTGCGACTCGAGTTAGTTATACTTTTAATTCTTCTACAAGCTTAGCTGACTCTGTTAATTTGAACAAATCAGCTTAATTTTTTTGGGATGTTGCTTCTAGTTGTTATTAGCAAGTCGAAATTTGCTCTTTGCATGAAATTATTGTTTCCTCATATTCATTTTGCTTTTCAAACCTGAACTACTCTTAATCTTGTTATTTTTTGTATTGCTATAATGCTAATGCAATGTTATCACTAAAGTCCATTAATGCCTCTTATACTTAGGTAATAACAGATTGAATGTGGTCTAAAGTGTTGTAAGAATATTACTGTAAGTTATCTAGTCTTCTTCTCATTTCTTAGTTCAAATCTATAATTTTCTTATCTGGAGGCTAATTTAAAACTTATTCAAGCAAATCTCCTTTGAATTTATCTTCAAAAATGTCTCTTAGTTTCTCAATATCAGATCTAAGGTTAATAACTTCTGAGCTGAATTTAAAGTTGAATGTATTGAACTTCGTTATAATTTCCTTTCTTGCTGACTTTATGCTTTATTCTACTTTTTGTGTCATTTGCTCAAGCATTTTTTATTTGAATTATTCCATTTATTAATCAGCTGAAGCAAGAAATTCTTGAACTTTTGGTTCTATTTCTTAGTTCATTTCACCCATTTGCTAGTCAACTTGTGACTTATAGTCTTCGAATTTAGTCTTCAGATCACCTAACTGCTCCATGGTTTTTTCCTTTTTATTGTTTTGCTATTTAAGTAGCTCTTCACTTAAGTTAGAGAATTGATCCTTTACTCCATGAACTTTTTCATCAAAGTTCTGAACAACTTAGATAATTTCTTCCTTGGTCTAAATCTACAAGTTCTTAATAGACATCTAATTTTCCAATTCTAGCTATTTAAATCGGTTTTCCAACTCAACTACATGAGATACCATATTATTAGTGTCTCTCTCTCGCTTTGCAATTTCCTCATTGATACTTTAATCAGTTTAGCTAAAAAGATTTTGAGTGCTTTGCTTTAATTCTTTAATTTATGAATCCTAATTCTTGAGGCTTTCTTCTATTTCTCGGTATTTCTAAGCCACTTGCTTTGCCATTGTTTCCACCTTTTGTAGAGATGGAATACTTTCAGTGAGTTTTAGCAACGGAAGGAGTGAATCTTACTAATACTAAAGTTTTGATATTGCCGTTTCAAGATAGTTCAATCTCTCTTGAGTTGGCATATCTGAGTGGTCTATTTTAGGTCTCTATTTGAATTCTTCAGCCTATTCCTGATTTTCTCTTTTTCGTGCGAAACTCATTATATAAATGGAAATTAATAAAGACTTTGGTTATTAATGAAAAACTTATTTCACCATCCTCTTTTTCAATTAGTCATATACTTATAGACAAACACTCTCTTCTTTATAACTAAGCTACTTAGCATTCTACCTAAACTAATAAGAAGTTAAACTCTACTTACTATATAGTTATATCTGCTTCGATTAAAAGAGAGTTAAATTTAAAAAAATATACTTAAATTGCTGTATAATGGAAGTTCTAGCTTAAAAAAGTCACTAAAGATACCACACTGTACTAGAAATATGCTTAGTAATGATATTAAATTCTTCTAATTTCATAAAATTATGCTTCTTTCTTCATCTTAACTTACAATAAGAATTCATAGCTTCCCTTCTTATAAGGTTGAAAAGGACTAACTTCTTTTAAATGCTCAGGCTAACAAATTTACAGTTTACATTATAAATAAGAATCAAAGTATCTATTATGCTGAATAGCTATTTTGCTAATTATATATATTCGTTATATTTATATGACTATAGACATTAAATATCTTAGCTAATGGAAACATTTGAAAAATATTGGCTTCTAAGACTATTTATAAATAAGCTGATATGCTTAATTTGAGTATTCATCTGAAATATTTAGTTTCGGAATTTTGTTAGTTTAATGAGCTTTATCTAGTTACACTAGCTAGCAAATAAGCTTAACTTGCTTTTTGTTTCTTTCTTTAGCTATATTAGAGTTTAAGCTTGGTAATATTATAGTATACTTAAGATATGTTAAATCTACTAATTAAAAATAGATTAGAAGTAGAAAGTATCATAATATGAATAAAGAGTTTGATTGCTTAAAGTAAAGCAAGAGAGCTATAAATTATGAAAGTATATGTATTAAATTGTGGGAGACGTAATTTATACATTGATGGAGATGAAGCTAATAAACTTGAGCTAAGTAGATAAATTACTATTATAATGACTGATTTAAATAAAGAGAAAGGAGCTATTATGAGATTTTGAAAGAACCACTATTATTATATGCTAAACTATTATTCCTTTATCATTTAAAATGGAAAATAGTGAGGATTTAAAACCTTTAAAGGTAGCAAAAATCTGTATTCCAGGGAAAGTAATTTTAATTGGAGAGCATGCTGTTTTATATGGTAATTCTGCTATTGTAAGCGCTGTTGATTTGAAAGTTCATTTGTCAGTCACACTTTATGAAAGTAATAATCCTGGTATTTATGTAAAATTTTGGAAAAAACTTATCCCTTGAGAAGAAAACTCTAAAAAGGAAAATCCAGAAGCTGTCCTGGCTCTCAAGCTTTTTCCTTCTCCTGTTTATTTAGAAATAGACGGAACTAATGAAATTCCGATTTCATCTGGCTTTGGAAGTTCAGCCTCTTATTGCTGTGGACTTGCTGCTTGCTTTTTGAAACTTCTTGACAGAGAAATAGATTTAAATTAAATAGTCTTACTAGGCAAAGAAGCTGAATGTGTTTTCCATGGTGTTTCTTCAGGTCTCGATCCAGCAATAGTTACCTTTGGAGGTCTCCTTGAATTTCAAAATGGTTAATTTAAGTAAACTGAAATTAGAGGAATTGAGGAAATTCAATTTTTGGTAGTCAACACTAAACAAAAAAGATCTACAAAGGAGTAAGTACAAAAAGTGAAATAATGAAGCTTGGAAAATCCTGAAGAGCATACTTAAATACTTAAAGAACTGCAAGATCTAGCTAATACTCTTAAGAATTTCTCCAACAAAAATTAGATTATTGAAATTTTTGATAGAGCTCAGCAGCTCATAGCGAAATGGGGAATTTCAACTGATAAAATTAGCAAAATTTTTGAAGTTGCAAAATAATGCAATACAGCAGGAAAAATTACTGGAGCAGGTGGTGGAGGATGTCTGCTTTTAGTAGACTCACCAGAATTAGAATAATAAATAAAATCTCAGATAGAAGACATAGAAACATACAGAGTTAGACTTGGATAGCCAGGTCTAATTTTCGAATGCTGATTTACATGATAATAAAGATAGATTTAAATTTTTTTCCTTCTTAAATTTTTTATTTACCTTAAATCATCCTATTTAAAGTAGATATTTTATTAGATAAAATTGTCTAAAATAAAATTTAAAAGTTTCTAATTGATGATTTTGAATTTCATTTTGACAAAAAGAAACATAATCTTAGTAAACTATTTCCTAGATTCATTTTCTATTTTAAAATATAATCACTATTGCTTAATTTTTGCTCTTTAATTTATATTTTTAAATATAAAATTTACACTTTATAAGCCAAGAAAAATTCGATTGATATTGTCTACATATCCACAATTTAAATCCTCTCTAACTAGTTCTTACAAAATTTATTATTTTTAAATTTCTTCTTCTCAACTTTTTGTATTGACAATTTTTATATCTCTACATTAGGTAGTAAACTAAGAATTTTAATCCTTATGATTTGATTGCAGTTAATGTAATATTTTATTTATATATTAATATATTTATACTTAAATACTTATTTATCTCTTACCATTTTTAAGATATTAAAGAACTTAAAGCTAGATATATAATCTATTTAATTAAATTAAGTTAGATACCTTCTAAATGGTTAAATCATACGTACATATTTAACCTTTATTTATATTTGCCTTTCTTTAAAATTTTTATTCTAAATCTTAGCCAATTTGCTATAAATCATTTTCCATATAGTAGATTCTATAAAATTTACTCTTGAAAAAGCTTTTGCTTTTGAACTTATGATAATTATACCTCACCTTAGTTATCATAATACAAACATTTTAGCATTATAATATAACATAATTTAAATTAATAATCTAGTATTGAAGCTTCTATTTATGATATTTCAAATACAGATAAAATCTGCATTATCATCTATCCTCTTAAATTAGAAAACCAGTTACTATACTAATTTTACTTCTATCTAACTTATCAAAGTTTAATTCATATTTCTATCTATCCCTTCAATCATTACTGTTAAATACAATTTATTTAGCTATTTAGCTTTCTCTATTAGGATACTGCTGGTATTATTAATGCTTCTGCTTAATTTTGAAAGTTTGTCTTTCCTTATTTTTATAATCATAATGGAATTGAGTAAACTTGCTAATTATACTATACAAAATACCTATATTAAATAGTCAAAAGATAAAGAAGGAATTATTAAAAGTAAGACAGAGTAGAAAATAGTGGGTAGAAAGGAAATATTAAAGAGCTTTAATTTTATAAAAGGTATGATAAAGCAGCAAGATGGTAGTCTTTATTAAGTATATAGCCAAACAAAAATTAAACACTCTATTTATAGATTTGAAAAAACAAGAAGTGAAGTGAGTTTTTAGTGTTTACAATGCTAATATTTAACTCCAAAATCTGACAAATTTTATTGCTTAAGATGTTTATAATGATGGCATGTTAAAGCACATTATAGACAATAATGTTGAAAAAATCTGGAATTAGGATAGCAAATTATTGCTTTAAATTTCCCTTGGCAGTTTACGAGTCTTATCAAAAAAAGCTCATATTATTTTCCCAGTTTGCTTATTTATTTAAGCCAATTCTTTTTTAATATTTCAAAAGAAGGTAATAGGAGATCCCATCAACTTATTGAACATAATACTATTTTCCTGATACCCCATAAAATAAGTACTAAAGTCAATCTCTTTGAGTTTTACACTATATGCCATTTTCTAAGGATATTGTTTATCCTATTTATGAATAACTATCAATATCTGTTTTTCAATAAGTAGACTAAATATAATTAATAAATTAAAACCTGAGAAAGATAAAATATTTGGTGTTAAGCTTGACTCTACATTAATTTTTCCCTAGTGATCTATCTACTAAAAAAGAGCATAAGGATTAATATAAATACCCAAAAATAAGAATTAGTTCTTTATATATACTTAAGATTATTAGAACTCACATACTAGTATTGCTAGGGATTAAATAATAAAGGTAAGCTTTAAATTATAAAATTATGCAGTTAGTTAAGATAATTTCTCTTATCACAGCCTTTTCCTTTCTATGTCTAAATTATTAAGCATATTACTAGTATATATTTTCTAGTATAAATTGAAGGGTAAAATAGTAAAATAACTCACTAGATTGTAATCTTAAAGGACTTAAGTGGTGAGTTTTTTTGTAAGATGGGGATGGAAATAGGTATAAAATAAAAAATTTGTTGATGCAAAGTGATGTGTGTAAAGCTTTGATTTTGGAGGTTAAAATAATGGATTATTAAGATTGTTCTTTAAATAATTTCAATTCTCTGACTATGAAAGATCAGGAGTTGTTGCTAGTTTTGTAATTAAAGTAGTTAAGTTGACTTCCTCCTTTTAACATGAGTTGGTAAAAGTAAATCCATTGAATTCACCTTCTTCTATTAGATCTGAACTTAGAACAGGAGTGTCACTAGGTTATTCTTGCTTGAAATCATCATCAATATAAGGAAGATCTAGTTATTTGTCTTTGATAGGAACAAAAGGAGGAGTTACTTACTTGTTTTTTAGTTACTCTCAGTCAATTGATTCAAAAAATGGATGATTTTTAATTTCTTAAGCTCCTTGGGCTCCAAGTCTTTTATGTGGTTCTTTCTAAAGCAAATTTTCAATTAAATCTTAGGCAAGAGGAGAAAAATAAGAAGGGAACTGGAGTTAGCTATTAACGATATTATTGAATAAAGTTTGTCTGTCTTGAGAATAAAAAGGAGGCCAACCGCTGAGCATTTCATACATTAAGGCACCTAAAGACCACCAATCAACTTAGAATCCATAAAGATTCCTTCTTATTATTTCAGGAGCTAAATATTCAGGTGTTCCACAAAATGTATTAGTTTCGCTCTTTCCATTTAAGTTATCCTTAGAAAGTCCAAAATCAGTAATTTTAGCAAAACCATCTTAATCTAATAGAACATTTTCTGGCTTAAGATCTCTATAGATCACACCGTTATTATGCAAAAATTCAACTGCAAGCACGCAACAAGCAGAATAAAAGCGTGTTTAATCTTCGTTGAACTTTCCAACTTTGCTTAAATGGAAAAAGAGTTCTCCGCCAGGGCAATATTCGAGAGCCATATATAGTTTGGCATTTGTTTAGAAAGCATATCGTAACTTAACGATAAAAGGATGATTCATTTTTTCTAGAATATTCCTTTCCGATTTAGTGTGGACTATTTACTTTCTCTTTGCCACTACATCTTTTTTAAGAATTTTCAAAGCGAGGATTTCTTAGCTCATATTATGACGCACTAAGAGAACTTTTCCATAAGTTCCTTTACCTATACACTTCAAAAGAGTAAAGTCATCAATGTCCACTAACTTTGAGCCTCTTTCCATACTTTTATAAAAAATTGCCCTATTTAAAGATGGAATTTCTTCAAATATTCATTTATTCATACTTAAAAATAGCAAAGCTAAGTGGATTAATATCCGTACTATAACTATAGCAATACCTATATTTCTAGTTTAATAAACTAAGTGAAATTAAATATTACAGATGTATGTCTTATCTATATGTTATAACTTTGCTTATATAGTTATGCATTATTCTCTTTTAAATGTTCTCTTTGCTCATTATTCTCAAACCTCCCAAAATACCCTTTTCAACTATTTCTTTGTAAAGCTTTAATTTAACTTTTTAGGATATATAAAAGATTTAGCCAAAGCTAATATTCGTTTAAAGTAAGTTCATATTAAAAAGACTTGTTTATTACACTAATAATGTAAGATGTAGCTTTGATAATCTAAGAGATCATATTACGCTATAGATAACTAGACTATTTAATCTCTTTTTAATAATGAAACTATAGCAACAATAAATCTCCAAATTAGCTAATTATCACTAAACTACAAATTATGAATACTCACTTGAATTTCATTTTATGAACTTTCATATAGACAACTGATTAACTAGTTAATCCCAGCTCTATATTCTATATTCAAATTTTTTCTTTCAGCTTTAATTAAAAATAGTAAGTTCCTTCTTTTCTATCTTTTAAGAAGTTTCTTAATTTAAATGATTCTTACACTCTTCCTTAAATATGATAATTATAGATGGATAAATAGCCAATGGTTCTAATAGTTATCGTATTTATATGTAGTTTACTTCAAAAGTAGCTAAAGTAGTTAAAATGGGCTTTTGATCAGTTGTATTATCCTCATTATTATGCATTTTATACCTTATTTTTCTATCACGTTATAAAAAGTACTAGAGGGTTAATTATAATATACCTTAATGCTCTTTAGTTAGATCTTGAATAACTATATAATTAGCCAAGATATTAGTAAAGATAGCCTTTATACCAAAAGATCTAAATAAGTTTAAAAATGATAATTTATTGGTTTCTGAGTAAGTAATTAAAGTATTTTCTACTTCAATAGGCTATTACTAATTATTAAGACTAGGATTGTATTTTAAAAGCTATAAAGAAAACTTAAGTTAGTTGGTTGAAAAAGTTGAAGGTACTGGTGAGCAACCTATCTTGGTAGTTCGGTTGCTAGCAAAATTTAATTAAGCATTAGATATATATAATAGAGAGAATAGTCTATAATCAAGAAATTTTAGTTAAAGCTGATATAGAACAAAGTAAGTGCTTAAAATGATTCATCAAAATAGGATATAAGATATATAAGGGTTTTATGTATATAGCTAAGCTAGAAAATAAAAAGACTCTAGATAATTACCATTCCTTAAAAGATAAAAAGGACAGATAGTTTCCCATTCTACCTTCATAAAGTTATAACACAACAATTGACTAAAAGTAGATAAGAAGCAATGGTAAAAAGCAATGGAAATAGCTTAATCCTGTATTAAATGTAAAGATATAATATTTAAAGTATAAATAGTATTGTTTTGACTCTAAAATTAATAATACCAAAGGTAATTAATTTAGAGAAACTAATATAAAATGGTAAAGTTAAATAATAGTAGATTATATTATTTATTATAGAACATTAAGAAAAGTAAATGGAATCAAGTAGTGAAAACCCATATAATGATATAACCCTATCCCTTCTTCTTTAATATTTGCTCTTAATAAAGTAAGGCTTATAACATTTTGCTGTTTGGTATAACTAGATTTACTTTTACTAAATACAATGTAAAGCTATAAGAATTTTATAATATCAAAAATGAAAAAGAAACTAGCTTGAAAATAGAAAGAATTGCTTAGTATTTTATTGCAAGTTTTTTCGAACCAATAATACGTGAAAACTGTAATAATGCTCTAAATAAATTTTCTTTCCTCCAGAGTTCTGCTTTCAAATAATAAATTTAAATAGCTACAAATAGATTTTATTCATATATGGATATATAATAAAAAGTCTTATAGCTTAAAAAATATAAGCTTACCGATAATGGGAAACATACTAGATAAAGGCTAAGGACTAGACTACATCGTTATTAAATTAAATTAATAAAACTAAATACTATACTTGTAATAAAGGTATAACGCATAAGAGATAAAATGCAGATGTGTATTTAAATATGTTTATAGTAACTGAATAATTGCAAATAATTAAAGTCAGAACAAGCAATATATGAAGTCTAAAAGGATAGGATAAAAGTATAATTGAGCAAATGAGTTATAAACATAGAAATAATTTTAAGGAACAAAATCTAACTAAGATTTATGATAAATCTAAAGAGATAGTTATGTTGGGATTTTATGAACTTAAAAAATATATAATCTTTTTAATTAATTTATCTTTGTATTTTTTAAGTTAAAATAAGCTTTTGCAAATTATAAAATCTATTAAATAAACAATTATGAAATTAATATTTACTATAATGAAAAATAATAAGAATGAGTAATTAACTTAAATAGATAAAATTTGGATTTTTAAATATAAAAATTCATGATAAAAAAGGTTAATCATACTCGTAGATTCATTATATAAATGCCTAAAGATTCAATAAAAAAGAAGCAGGAAAATAAAAAAAAGGAAAAATGTTGATGATGCTTAATAATAAAATAAATCCACTAAGACTATGAAATTATCTTCTAGATTGCTAGCAAAGAGATTAAAAAGGCTGATTTGTTTAGTGTTAAAAATTTAAGTATAAGTGTAATTAAAAAATTAAAATTTTAAAGTAAGAATAAATATATGTAGTTTGTCTAATTTTAAGAAAAAAATAGGAAATCATTTTATAGAAAATAGTTACATTTTAGATGCCAGATAAAAAAATTGATGAAAAGGATAGTTTTGATGTTTATTCCATTCTATAAAATTATAAGTTTCGAATCAAAATAAAATTGATTTATTAAGAAGAACTTTAATAGAAGCTTGAACTTAAATATATTTAAATACTAAAATGATATTAAAGAAACGTTAAGAGGTTATCGTTCTCGTAAAGCAGTTCGGTAGAAATTGTAAATTTTAAAATTTTTATTTCTATAATACTAAAATTAATTCTATAGCATCCATCATTAAATCATACTACTGTTTAAGAAATATTTTCTTTAACTTTTTTATTATTTAAATTGAATAGCTTTAGTATTTAATCCCTTATTAATTAGCTATAATTTTAAATAATTCCTACTCTTTTGCTTGTCTTGTCTATTTTTATTAATTAGTTCAATAACGAAAATTAAGTTCTTTAGTTATAAAATTCTATCCATATTATTAAACCATATCCTAATATATAACGGCTATTAATATCTATTCTTATACCTTTCTGTTCTATATTTAAACTGCATTAGCCTAAAATCAGAAATGAAGCCTAAATGACTTGCAAGCTAAAATATAAAGAAGCTTGATCACAATATTATGAGTCCTATTACATTATAATATCTAATATGACAAGCTTACAAAATAGCTTATAAGTAAAGACTAATGAATTTGATTCTTAAGCGTAATAATTAGAGTATTATTAATTTATATTTGGTTTAATTAAATAAGCATAACTATATGCTTTATATTTAAATGCTTCTAGTACTTCTTCTAGTTAGTTGTCATAACTTAAAATTGATTCCAGTAACTACTTAAATTTCAATATTTAGTACTATAAATTCAATTTTTATCTATTTATTCTTCTTCCTTATCTCTTTTCAACCAAAAATTAAGAAAATAAAGCCTAAACAGTCAATATAGAGAGTATAAGTAGAATAGTTGTTCTATTAGGTATAAATTTAGCAATGTTATTAAATACAAAATAAAGGATCTAAATATAAGAGTATACCAGAAGTTAAATATATAGGTTATAGATATTAACTAGGAAGCTAACTATTTGTAATTATAATTCTTTATATATTTAATAGGAAATTACTATCATAATAGTATACATAGTATTATATCCGGTATTTAAATATAAGATTAACTATATTGTAAGCTTTATGGAAGATTGCATTGCTTTATTATTTAAACTAGAAGCTTAATATAGATAAAGATGGAAACAGTAGTTAATTAGAATTTACAGAAAGGTTTTTGAATTAATAATAAATTAAAAGGGAGTTTGCTAGTACTAAAGAAGATAAATAAGGTAATTCATTTGAAACTTTTAACTAGTAGCAAATTAAGTTAAAGTGGGCTACTACTAGCAATCTCATTATCGAAATAACATTCTTAGCTTTTATAGATTTCCTATCTTTTATATATATGTAGCGCATTATAAATGATATAGCATTTAAAGATCCTTTATAATACTAATAAACTAAAGGCTAGAATAGCATATATAATAGTGCAAACAAATCTAATAGCTCTTGAAGAAATAAAGCACAGAGATATGAAAATTAGAGAATTATATTGTATAAAAGAGTAATTGCTTAGTTCTCATAAGAAGATATCATTATATATTCACTTTATTCTTTAAAGGATTTCATTAGATTTTCTGACTTACTTGTTCATTCGAAATAAAAAAGGAGGATCGAGAATTAAGATTTTCCTTATTCTTGAAAAAATTCCCTTTAAAATGTTTATTTCTAGAAACTTTTTTAATATTAAGTAATCTGTTTACATCTTAGAATGCTACAGTTGCTGATATCTCTAAAATTAATTTTATTTAGAGAGCTGAAAAATGTAGAGCTCTTACTAATAATGATTATCCAAAAAGGAAATAATATACTGAGAGAATCTAATTAAGTAGGTAAATTAGATGCTAAAGGATATTAGTGATGCTTAAAATTTGGATTATAAGGTATTTTATTTTTATTCTAGTTTGAATTACTTTCTAAGAAAGTAAATGTAAAATATGGAAGAAGAGGAAGAAAAGATATTGCAAGTTAAAACTCTAAAAAAAAGAGGAAGGAAGCCAAAAAAATTAATTTAGGATCAATAAATTATCACTGAAAAAAAGCCAGTACAATCTTAGGAAAAAGCAGAAACTGAAATTAGTAAAAATATTGCATAGGAATAAGCAGAATAAAGTGCTTAAAAGAGTGAAGGTTAGGAAAGTAATTAGAACATTCTATCAAAAACTGAAATTAAAAAAAGAAGGTAAAAGAGGGAAATAGCTCCACTTCATAAAATAGAACTAAGAAAAAAAGCAACAACTGATTATGACATTTAGTTACCTATAATAAGTAATCTTAACTTTAATCAATTAAACCCTGAAGAAAACATAGAAAACCAAATCGTAAACCAAAAGCCATAAGAAATTAAAATTTAGCCAACTTTTATAAAATAAGAGACTAATTCTCCATGAATAAACTTTGAAATGCCTTGCCACTATATAAGATACAAGTAAATAAACCCTTATATGTATTAACTTGATTAAAAGGATAAAGAATTTCTGGCACAAAATTAATGAATTACTTTAAAAGAGAGCAGCATTACCCAAATTTTTTAGATTTGGGAAGATTAGAGTAAAGAAACCTCAATATTATGAAAAGATGCAGTTCAATAATTCTAAGTGGATAACCCTAGAGTTACTGATTAGATGAAAGTGCTTTATGAGTTCTGAACTTCTAAAAGGAAGATTAGACCCCTTCTTAGAAAGAACTGGAGTTATTGTGCTACATCTGGCTATAGTGACTCACAAATAGCATTTTAATCAAGAAAGTAAAACTAAATGAGTTTGAGAGCCAGAAATAATGCAGACTAAATTCGCAAGGTAGCTTTTCATATTTAGCTGAAGCATCTAAAAATACAGTTTCGAAGCTTGTATTTCATTCTTCAATTAATGCTGCAAAGAGAAAACATCAAAAGAGAGATGATTGAACTTGAGATTATAAGTAACCTTTAATATAGAATTTGAACAGTCAATAGGAGAGAAATTAATAGGTCCTGAGTTTGTGCATAAAGACTTTGAAGATCGAAAAAAGGAGGAATCATAAATAGTAGTTTCTCAAAACTAGACAAACGAAAACCAGCAAGTAGTGAAGTTTGATTTGATTTGTACCTACTTATCAATACTATAAGAAACAAAGCCACTGATAAAAAAAGAGAATGTAAGTACTGAGAAGGAAAACATAAAAGCCTCTCCCACTCTTTACCTGCGAACTGAAAATACTACATCTTCAGGACAAAAATTAGCTTGATATATTTATTAAATTCATTATAATGTCTCATTAAAAAGAAGATCCTTATAGAGAATCTTAAAGCTCTAAAAGATAAAGAAGATGAATACTTGAAAGAGCTTAAAGAAATGCCGATCTGGCTGAAAAAGAAATCGATTAGTGGAAGAATGACCAAGATTAATTCTAACCTTAAGCTTAACTGTAATATCAAGATTCTTTTCCTAAACTAAATTAATAAGTTCTAGAAAATCTAAGTCACTAAGATTAAGTTCAGTACGAATCAGAAGAGCAAGAGAGCTAGTAAGAAATTAAGCGATTCATTCCATAATAAGAAGAATAATTTTAAGAGGCAAAGGGCTAGCGAAATAACTACAACTAGAATAATGAATTCTAAAGTTAAAGTATCTAACAGAAATAAAGAGCTCTCTTATACTAAGGAAAGGCTTAAAGTACAAGACAAAGCAAATACTATTAGGAATAATAAGAAAATTAACTATAAAAGACAAAGAAATAATAGAACAATGAAGAAGAACTAAAAAAAATAATTTTGAATCATTAGTAAATGATTGATCATCTAAAGCAATAGTTAGAAATAGCTCTAGAAGAAAACGTATAATAATCTCAGTTTTATGAAAGTGAAATTTAAAGGTTTCTAAAAGTTATTGAAGAAAAGTAAGATGTAAGGAACTTATATTCAAATGACTCTGATTTTTAAATTTAGTAATAGAAAGCATAAATACAACTTTTTATAAAAGAAAACTAAGAGCTAAAGAGAAAAATTTAAGATGCCTAAAGTAGTAATGTGAATTTGAGAGATGAGATACATTAGTTTAAAATAATGAATATCAATACTGATATTGTCAAAGAAAAGCCAACTCATAAAACATCAGGCAGTAATTAAAAAAATAAAAACTCTTTATCTTCTAAAATGATAAAGAGCGAAAAATAGCAATTAAAGGAGGAGGTTTAGAGATTATGAGAAATTAAAATAGATTTATAAAGAGACATAGTTCAAATAAAACTTCCTTCTGAAAAAGAAGGCTTGAAATGGAAACATAAAGCTAGTATTCTAGCGACTAAGTACTAGGATATCATTAATGGCCTGAAACTATAAATTTAGGATATTAAGTAAGATTAGATGTAAACATAGTCTATCATTTTCAAGGAAGCAGAAGAAACTATTAAAAGACGAACTCGATAGTTTTGAATTACCAATTAAACATCTTAATTTATATTAAATATTCATGTTTAACTACTTTTGCATATCTCATTAACTGTCAAAATTCCTTTTTTATTATAAGATTTTCTTAAATTTTCTCCTTTCTTCTACAAATCCTTTATTAAATACCTTAAAATTATGTCGCTTAAGAATATTTTTATTTGTATATTTGATTATAACTTCAAATGTTTCCAATTAAAAGAATATTCTTGGAACTATTCCATAGATTCAAATCATACTTTACAATAAAGACCTAAATATAGCTTCCACTTTTAATACAATTCCTTTTTATATAATGCTATTGTTGCTTTTATTATAATCATTTAAGTATAAATAAAATGAATGAATACAGTATTTTAATGGTTAAGTCTAAAAAAAGATTTGAATTTAAAATATATTAAAATCATTAAGTTTAAATTTCAAAGAACTTGTGGATCGTGACTAAGTAACCATTGCCCAAGCCAATTTATGGGATCATGTGGCTTTTCTTGACTTAGTTCTGCTAAGCCTTAAATTAGTAATGGCATTACGTGCTAATCTAGATAAACTCTCATTTTAAGTCCATCGTGTCTAATTCTTTTGTTAACCTCGTTTTCTTCTCTCTTTCTAACAAGTTCTAAAATCATTTATTCAACATCAAAGAAGTCAGGCCTTTCTTCTGGATTTTCCTAAAGCATTTTACTCACTAGATTTGCTAAATCTTTTCCATAATTTTTCTCTATTATTGCTAGTCTGGCTTAATTTTTAGATACGTCAGGTTCTTCTTCTAAGGCGCAAATTGATACTAAAGTAAGTCCAAGTGAATATACATCTGCTTTGAATCTGTTATACTCTACATTTTTTTCTAAGCAGTCCTTTATCTCGGGCGCGCTAAAATCACCAAATTAATTTCCAACATAAGGAATTCCAAATCCCATAAAGTATTAACTCTCCCCCATTTTTATTTCCTCATTATCAAGTACATAGATATTGAAAGGAGTTACTTATCCATGTGATATTCCTTATCTCTAAAGATCAGCTAAGCACCTAACAATCTTAAAAACTGTTGATTCCATTTATTATTGAGATTGGAAGGTTTTTTCATAGAAAGAATCCTCAAGCGTATCATAAATACTTTTTCCATATTACAAGCAATAAGTGTATTTGCTAATCTCCTACCATCCTCCATAAACTCGTAAAACACTTCTATGAGGAGTTGCTCTCATTCTTTCAATAGCTGTTTTATACAATTCTGCCTCTTCTTAGGTTTAAAATATTCTCACTTTGTACAGCGCTTAGGTATCAGATTATAGCTGAACTAGCTAGGTGAAATGCGTTCCTGTGTTTTCTAGTATATCATAAATTAATTTCACATCAGCATTACTTCTAAAAGTCTCTGCCATTTTACTTCTTTGTAACTTATTTCCCTAAGGATTTTAAACTAAATCTATAAAGTTAATTAAGCAAAAACTTTTAGTAACTAATTCAAATTCTAAGTTTAATATCAAGTTTGGAGATATAACCTACCAATCAATCTTCTATAATGACTACCATAGCTAAAGCTTAAACTTATATTTATGAGATGTGAGATTTTAAGTAGCTAAGCAGACAGTTATTAATATATGTCTTTGCTTATCTATTCTATTAAATGAGGGTAATAAAAGTAATGCTTTCATATGATCAATCTTGTGTACTTTTGATTATTTTCTAAATAATAGAATGAAATAATTTATCTATTAAAGTCATTAATGCTTAGCCATATATAAAGTGGAATTTAAATCTAGTACTAAAGTGTTTAGATTAGAAAGCTAAGTAAACTTGAATTATCCTTTAAGTGTTTAATTTGCTTTATTCTAGATAATTAAGTAGTTTAATTGTTTTTTACTAATAATTTGAAATAAATTAATTTTAGATTAAGCAAATCCATAGATATGTGACATAATAGCCTCAAATAATAAACATTTACTTGTTGAAATAGATATAAAGTTCAATAGAAATAAGCTTTAAATATCTTCCATATGATAACTACTTGTAAAATATGGTTATTGAATGCTATTAAAAGCTTAAATATAGTTTGATTTTGATAGTTTTCTTAGACATTTTGGAAAGAAGATTAGAATTGATCAATTTAAAATTAATAATTTGTACATTGTTAATATTTCAATACTTGTTATTTTTATGTTGCATCAGAATTGTGTTAGATATATTTTCTTCCTCATTAAGTACTTTTCTGCATAAGTAACTTACTTAAATTTCTCTAACTTGCTCATCAATGATTTGTAAACTGTCAATTTATGTCCTACTAAAACGCTTAGTCTTTTAACGTAATCATCAATATCATAGTCTACTACTCCCTCACCTTATACTTTAGCTATTAGTTCTCCTTCCTCAGTTAGCATTTGAGCATCTTCTTTAATTGCGTTAACGTGAGTAGCTAAAAGCTCATCTTCCATCTCCATAATAGCTTCTACTTTTTCATGTAATAATTCCTCTGAATTACGATTACCTTCATCTCGCTGTACTTTATGGAGATACTGAATATCCGCCATTGATTTTTTAAGCATATCTTTACCTCCCTTTACTTCAGGATTCTGTATTATATTGCTCTATTCGTCTTCTGATGATTCTTACTCATTGCTAAAAAAGTTTTCTCTTACAGGTATCTGATCTATAGGTGGTGGAGTAAACTTTATTTCTTTGGGCTAAGCTCCCTTTTTTGGGTCAAACTCCTTAAGCCTATCTGCATATCTTAAGCTATTTAAAGTATGTTCTGCTGAATTCATTCCTGGACTAATACAAGTGATCATTACAATTCTAACATCATCTTTAGTACTTGTGAAAGAATCTCGAAGAATTAGCGTTAGCTTTGACCCTCTGTATGGAACATGAGCATCCTGACAATTTATTGCACGAATGCATTCTTTTAAAGCCAATAGTGACTTATTAATTTCAGCTCCTTCAATCCTTCGTTATCTATTATTACTTTAGCAATCTTAAGCTCTTTCAGATCCTGCCAGATCTACCAAAATCATCTTTCCTACCTACTAATCAGTCTATGCATCTTTAATGATAATAGTGCATATAGCATGAGATCTTGAAGAATCAGAATTGCTAGTAGTTGAATGAGTAGTTCTAACAGAGTTACCATAATCAATAGCATCTAAGATGTTTTATTCAGATTGAACTGGAATTTCATTGAGTCCACTTACTACAATGTTTTAATTTTTATCTTCCATAATAGTTAGTCTTGTTCTATTATTAAGTAAGTCATAAGCTCTTCCACCGTAAATTTCAAAGAAACTCACATAAAATTATATCTGTCTCTTATACTAACTGCCTAACTTAAATAAATCTGTAACTGCCATTTCTTATAACGCCATCATTGTGTAAGTTTTACCAGATCCTGTTTAACCATAAGCAAAGCAAGTAACAGTACCATTCTTCTCAAAAACAAATTGACAGAGAGGTTTTATAGTATAAGAATATACTGTTTCATTAGTTTCACTTTCGTGAAATGTGTTATCAAACATAAAATTATGAGGCTCCACATATTTAGTTATTCCATCTACTTTGAACTTGCAATCGAAAATAGTTGTTTTTGGATTAGCTACATATACGCAATCAATTTCTCCATTTTACATTTCCTTCTGGAATAGAGGTCTTTTTCTCAAACACACACATATTTTAACATTAGTTGAGGGTTAATGGGGCTACTTTTGATAAGCATTTTATTTACATTACTCTATCATTAATTAAAAGTCTACATCTACATTCATTCCCATTTCTTAATTCTGTAGTTTTTTAGCTTCTTTGTAAACTTTTTCTTCTTCCATTTTCTTTCTCCTCTCATTCCTTTTTTCTTATATAGCATTAATATTATCCAGCAAACTTCCTTTTTTTTGTATCTTTGGTTGAGGAATTTCTTTGACGGGAACTGGTTGTTCCTAACCTAATCCATTAGCTTTTTTAAGACGATCAATTCTTTCTTACTTAGTGCCATATACAGGCAGTCCTTTATTCTTTAGTTCCGCAACAATTTATTCAGGTTCCATATTATCAATAGCCTTTTCTTTTCGTTCGCTTTGAAAGATTCTAGCTTATTACAGTCTTTCTTTATTTTTATCTGCTTAAGTCACTACTCTTTTGTTAGCCATTTTTAATTTAAATTGATCTAAAATGTAGTTATTGCTTTATTCTGAAGAAAATAAATCATTTAAAAATATCTTTGATAAATCTATCGCTCTATTCCCTTTTACTCTATAGTAAGCTTTAACCAAAAGCAGAATAATAATTTGGTTTGATTGTAAGAGTTTATTAGTATTCAATACCTGCTATTAAGTTAATGCTATGATAAAGGTAATATCACTGATCTATTTACTTCTAATTGTGAAACTATTGTAGACTAAATACTTGATTGTAATCAACTTCTAAATAACTTAATAGCTTGCTATTTTGCAATAAACGCTTTAAGTTTTTAATAAGATTAGTTCATTAAAGAATAAGCATAGAGCAAATAATATCTTATATAAAATATCCATTCAGAAATTTAGACTTAATAAGCTACTAAGGAATATCATAGAATTATCTCTAAGATATTTATTTATAAAGTAGCAAAAAAGGAATATTATAGTAGCACTTTGAATCATTTCTTTTAGTTATTGTAACTTCAGCTTTCTTTCTAGAGTTCATATTAGTAAAGCAATATAATTTATAAGACGATTTACTTTTTATCCTTACTTGAGCTATACTTCAAATATTTAGTCTCATTTTATTACAAAACTTATTCTATTTAGTTTATTTATTTCCATCTAAGACTGAAAAAGTATATCAAACTACTTTGATTTAAAATCTTGATATTTTTAGATATAATGCCAGATATTAAACTCTATAACTAATTTCTATAATATACATATAAAAAGTACTATGAGTAATGTTTAATATATAGGAATTGCTAAGTTATTAGATAAATTTTAATGTGTTAAATGATATAAATAAAAGGAATTAAATTAGCGATTCATTGAAGTTTCTGTCTATAGCTGTTAACTATTCTATTTTTTTCTAGATCTTTCTTTGTCTACTCAAGCAAATATCCATCTTTTATTTGCTGATACTTCTTTTCAATATCGAAATCCAAATTCCATTGCTTTTTTAGCTTATCTGCCTTCTAAGTTATGTTTTGTTCCGTTCTAAATTAATCTGGTGTTTTGCCACGTAACGAAGGACTTTTTAGATCGAATTTTCTATAAGTATAAGCTATTTCAGTGGAATTTTTACTGGTTTCTTTGACACTGCTAGTTGGAGTGACATTTTTTAAGTTCTAATCAATACTTTCCCTTTTGAGTTAATCCCCTCTTGATGTAGATATAACGCTATTTTAATCCTAGATATTTTTAGGAGTAAAAAAAGGAGAAACATTCTAAGGAATCAGTCTAGAAGGCTGATTTTAGATAGTGCTTCCTTTTTGACCTTCAGTATCTAATAAAATAGATTTTATCTACAGAATTATTATCTAAAACTTATTCAAAAGGGAATAGTTCATGAACTCCTTTATTTCCGTTTTGCTGCTTTTACTACTTTTATATTATTCATTTACCAACTAGAATACTTCTAATAGATGCTGATCAATAAATTTGCACTGACATTATTACTAAGCTTCAGTTGTCTTATTTAAGAGGTTTTAATTTTCAACACTCACTTAAGATTATGTTTGTGAATGTTACTTAACCTCAACTTGACTTAAAATCTGCATTTATTGTTGTAATTAATTAATAAATCTTTCTTATTTATCCCTGTTTTCCTCTAATATTTTAATTAGTTGCTTCTGATGATCTTCATTCGCTTCTAACTAGTGAATAGTTTCTCTTAACTTCTTGCTTTCCTCTTTTAAAAGAGCGTTTTGACTCTAAATTTATTTTATTTGTACTGGACTAATCTTTGGATTCAAGTCAGAGTCCATCTTTTTTTCGATTTATTGTTACTAAATCATAATAGTTTTTTGCAGTTCTTAGTTTTCTTTTGCCAGTTTAACTTAATTCTAATCCAAATGTAGAATTTGCTACTCCTTAAGCTTTAACTTATTCTGAAGGTTATCGATTTCATTATTTTTATCCTTTATTTCTTAGTTTATCTAAAGCTTATCCATATAAATGTTTTGATTTTCAGTCTCCTTCATTTACTCAAGCTCTAGCTAACAGTTTTAAAACTATTATATTAAATGGTTATTTTGCTTTTCCAAATCGAAAATTCTGACATCCTGTTGTTAAATATAATCTTAAAGCTAGTATATTTAAGAAGTATAGTGACTTATTTCTTGCTTGTAGTTTTATAGTTAAGATTACTTTTTAAGTTCCTTCTCTTAGTTTTCTATTTTAATTTCTGCTATTTTTAGCTATTCTTCCACTTAAATTAAAGCATTTTTCTGAGCAATCATCTCTTCCTTCTACTAACTTATAATTTCGTTCAATTTCTAGATTTCCTGTACCATTTATAACTTTGACTCTAATTCCCTATCTTCATTTGTCTTTCTTTAAGTATAAAATTTCTAAAGGTCCAGTATTTCTTACTTCTGCTTCTGAATTTCTTCTTTCTTCTATCCTAATCTTTGCTTGTAGCTCTAAATTTAGCATTCTAGATTAGCAATTATTTAGTTTTTCTCAGTAATGATTTTATTTATCTGTGAGACATTTTCATTAGATGTGCTTTAATTACCTACTAGGGATTCTATTTATCCTATTCTCTTTTCAATATCTTTGAAGTTTCTAATTTTTTCGTTTTCTATGTTCTAAGTCAAATGACATATGTTTTAGCTAAGTTACTTAAAGTTTTTGTTTCTGGGCTAGCTTCAGGCTTAATTTTCCTCAGTATATGACTTCTGATCCATTAAATCCGTATTAACTTATTACTGATTCCTTAAGTAATCTAGAATAAGAGTATTCGTGTTCAATAGATTTAAGTCAGCATTAACCGAGTAATTTCTGCAACAAGGAGCTAAACTTTTTTACTCTTGCCTTTCTAGGCAAAAGTAGCAAACTGTATGTCCACAGTTAAGTGTTTTAGGCAGATGCATGTTTTCATCAAAAAATTTATAGCATCCAGGACATTTAATTCATTACAAATCCATCTTTATTTTACCAGGCAACTATTTATTATCTTAATCCTTATTTTAACTCGCACTTTTTAATTTAAACCCTTTATTAAAGCATAAGGGAGCTAGTTATTAGCATTTTAGGGTTTTCTTTCGCTTTTTATTTAATGGAAAATTCTAGTTTCTTCAAGGATTTTTTGCTTAACACTCCTACTAGCCTAATTTAACCCTCTCCTCTAAATTTAAACGCGTCTCAAACATATGTTAGGTATACATAAGACCGTACTTAAGTAATAGCTTGTATCACAGGTCCTTACACTTCAAATTTCTAATGGAAAGAAAACTTTTAGTAAGCATTGATAGATGTAAAGATGAACTTTACTAAGAAATAGTTAGATGAGTAGGGATGAATTTAGCAGTGACTTAAAAATTGGTGTAGTAGTGTGATTGATGTGCAAGCTTATCCTAATGTTGTTATTACTATCTCTATTATCATTGTGTAGGATTATGGAAGTGTAAGTCTTGTTTATTCAGCTATTATCTGCATGTGCTAATGCTATCACTAAAGCTCTTTAGCAATCTAAACTGAATCATATTACTACTAGAGCTTTTACCTTTGCAATAAAGAAACAAAGTTTATAGTCAGAAGAGTACTAAATATCAGCTTTTCCTAGCTTCGAAATTGAGAAGAGTTTAGAAGTAGAAAGTATAGTAACGTTAGTTTTAGAATATCCTTAAGGAAATTAAATAAACGCTAGTCATTGTACAGGGTTTATGACAGCAGACGCTTTAAAATAAATCTTGGTATATGCTCAAGCTATTATGGAAAAAGAAAGTCAAAGTCAAAGCTGAAATCACATATAAACTTATAATTAAATTGTTTATTTATTAATCTTCTATAATCCATTAGTATCTCAATATAGCTTTAGCATATAAATTTAGCATTTGTACTAAACATAAAAAGCATATAAAGAAAACTAAAAAGTTTACTGAACTTAATATGCAAAATATATTCATTTAGAGTCTAATTAAAACTTTCTTTGTGCAAACTTGTTGAAACGTAACTACTAACAGTCTTTAGATAAATTTAGAAAGTTAGTCACTACTAAATGGAAAGCTTTTCAGTTTATAAGAATTTTTTGAAAAGGTGTAGAATCTTACATAAAATGATGCAAAATACGCATAATAGTTTATTTAATAGCTTTCATTTATATTCATAGTTGGCATTTAAATGTTTTTAGAAATAAAGCTTTTAAGATAAAAATTTTATAAATCTAGACAAATGAGTCAGTTATATACTATATATCTCAATTATCAATTATAAAAATAATAAAATATTCATATTGTTCAGCAAAAGTATAAGATAGCCTTTAATTAAAACTATTGCTCAGCAATAAAACAATCTATTTTATTCAAAGAGAGAAAAATAATTTAAATCTATAATATCTTATTGAAACTAACTAGTAGTTATCTATTTTTTAAATGCTTATAGTAATTAGAAATAAGGATTATAAGATTTCTAGAAGGTTTTGAAAAATTTCTTATATTTTGATAAGAAAAAGTAGTAGAAGAGGATATTTTTATTGCCAAAGTAGACTAAAATAAGTTCGAAAGTACTTAATATTTAAATAATATTAATTCCACTATTATCTAAATATCCTTTTTTTAAACTTCTAATTTTTCATTATTTAAATCATTAACTAAATACGCACTGAAATTATAATAAAATACTATTTAAGGGAAATCAAACTATCCAAAAAATATTTTTATTACTAAAGTTATTTTCTATTTTAAAGGTGTGCTGCCTTATTATAAGTTGCTAGTTTATAATTAATAATACTTAATTATTTAGACGAATATATTATATCTACACATTAATTAATAATATCATTTCTAAAGCTAATATGATTAAATTAGAAAAGAAAGATTAAATAAGTCTGTTAATTTTTAAATTTATTTCGAATGTTGTTATAAGAATTCTCTAATAACAACCGTCTTTGTATTGACTCATTATTACATCTTTTGAAAATTAGTATTTCATCCTCTAAAAATCTCTAATTCTGCTGCCAATTTATCCTAAACTTCCTTAAAATTCTAAATTTATTAATTTTACTCATTTAGAAGATTAAATTTTTAATTATTATACGATATATTTTATTAAATACAACTTTTTATCATGAATGTACTGAAAGGCATGCTTGTCTATTTATTCTATTAAATTTTAAAATTCAAAAGAACTCTCTGTAGTCATAAATTCTTTTGTTACTGATTGTTTTTTAATTTAATTTTTTTCTTTTTATGTATAAAATTTTTTGTTTTTTTTTTGATAGATTCTAAATATTTCTGGATGCTTTTTTTAAATAAAGTTTGACAAGTAAATTAATATTTATTTTTTAAGCTTTTTTTGCTATTTTTTCATCATTTTTTTTGTTTTATAGAATGACTTTCTAAAATTCTTAATCTCTACCTTTTTCTTTGTTTACTTTAAATAAAAATTCCCCTTCATCTGTAATTTTATACTTTAGTTTTAAACAAAAGTTATTCTAATTAACTTTAAGCTTTAAATCTCTTGCTTTCCTAGCTTTATAAACCTAAAATTGAAGCTAAATTTAACACTTCTAAATTAAGCTTATTCAATTATTTTTTTATATAATTTAATTATTATAAAAGGCTTTTTAACTTCTAAGATACATAATATTTAAATAAGAGTTTGAATTTATATTTTACCTTTTATTTTGGTATAACTCTTTTCTAATAAAAGAAGCTTGATGTAAATATATAATTATCTATTTTTAAATATATCTGATACTTCTTAAGCTTCATATTAATTGCTCCTTAAATACTTTTTTCTTTTCGCATTCTCGTATTTTTAAGTTCATTATTTATAGTAATGACATGCAAATCTTATTTAACTTACTGAACTTATTCTTCTCAGATTTCATTTCGTTTCAAAATCTTTATGATAAATAAACTCTTGCAAGTTTCTACAATGATTTGGCATTTTATTTTCTAAAGTCTCTTTATTTATGGTTTGTTAATTATTCTAATTTTAAATTCCCCTATTTTTTTTAAATTATTAATAGCTTTTAATTTTAAAGCTTTTCATTAGCAAAATAAAATACTTTCAAATATTCATGAAAAGTAAATCAGCATAATAGAGTAAACTTTTTTAATTTTTTCTGCTGTTAATTCTCTTTAAAACTTCCTTATTAATTAAAATATTCATATTCAAACATAGATTATCGGTAGTTCCTTCATTTATTAATTATCTTCTATTTCTAATTATTTTAACAACTTTCCGTGTTAGATTATTTGAATCAACTTTTTATATTATAACATAAATCCTTTAATTTAATTACCTAATTTTTAACCTTTTTCATCCAAATTTTAAACTGCACTAAGAAAAACAAACCATAAGCTTCCCTTATTCAGCTACTCCTCATCACCAAACAAATAATTATCCAAATTCTTGTTATTCTATATTAAATAAAGCCATTTTCTACGTTTTCCTTATAAGCATGCACATAGCAATTGATTAAATAAAAATAACTAATTAAAGCATTATTATAATAGGATTAATGCTTATAAGGTAGGTATAGATATCTGAATTAGCACAATGTAACAGTTTTGTTTTATCAATCTATTTATCATTTCTTACTTTTTACCCTATTTTTAAGCTACTTTCTTATATACATTCTGGCTCTACTTTACTTCCAATGCTCAGAGATATTGTGATAGTTTATACTTAAACTACATTTGAATAAAATATTTAAACCTGATTTATATAAGTATTTAATAAGCAGGTTTAAATGATATAGCATATGATGTAGGATAGAGAAGGTGATAGTATAATGATGATAAGAAGGTAAGAAGTGAAAGGAGATTAAAAAATATGTTTTTAAAGATTAAAAATGTAAAGAAAATCAATGTTTAGTGCTCTAAATTATGAAATGACTTACTCAGAGGCTTTATAAATATGTATAAGAGAAAGCTTTGCTTCAGATATTTTATTGCTTGTTACTTCTAATTAATACAAGGTAAGAGCTAAAGAAAAGCTATTTGTTGCTCTAAGTAAATTGGGATTTGAGGATGAATTCATTTTGGATATTAATCCTTAAAACCAATGAAGCAATCCTGTCATTTTAACTAAGTGTATGAAATAATTTCTCATTAGGCTGCTAGTAAAAAAGCCTAATCTTTTTACAGTGGAAATGATCGAAACTATTTCTTCCTGAGACTGATCTTTAATAGATGAATTTTCAGATGACGAAGAAGAAAAATCTATTATTAACTATATGAGCAATGCTAGACATACATGAAAGCAAGAAAAGTTTAATCACCTTCAATTATCATAATCAGCAGATATCCATTTAGATTAGAGCTAAATAGATAGTGAAATGCTTTAATTAAAGGAAGATAATTTAGAGAAAGAACTATGTTTGCTTGATACTGTTGACTTATAAAACTCACTCTATAAAGAATAGAAAAGAATCAATAATTAAGCTTTTAAGGAATCAAGATCTTCTGAGATTACCTTCATCCATGGTTTAAATTAAGAATAGATAGAAGTAAAAGACTAATCTATCTAACATTAATAGTCTAGTGAAGAAATTCTAGTTACTCCTTAAAAGGAATAATAAAGTCACGAACAGAGAGAAGAGGAAATCCTTGGATGAAACAAAGATAATTTCTTAGATGTAAATTAGTAGATTTAAACCTGTAATAAGAAGGATCAAAAGTCACCTTTAAGCCCTGTTTAAGAAGAAGAATCAAGAAACTTAATTCCATTTAATTCAGCATCATTTAAGGATAGCTAGCTGGAATTAACTCACTAATCTGCTTTTAAGGAGGCTTTGTAAAGTTAGCAAAGCAGTCTTTATTACTCTGGGAGTAATTCACCTAGTTCTTCAAATAAAGAACCTTAAACTACAGAAAAGCATAAATAAATGGATTTATCCAAATATTTAGAGCATGAAAGTTATCACCCAACTGAAGAAGATACTTCAAAGTAACGTGAATAGAGGAAATAAAGAGGTTTAGCACTAACATTCTCACAAACTGAATAAACTTTTCCAGAAGAAAATCTTGAAATTTCCTTCCCTAATAGATGAAACGATAATCTTTCTTTAACCATTTTTAGAACTTCTATGACTGAATTTATTCCTAGTGAATGAGAATCAAGTCCAGCTCCCTAACCATAGTCAAGTATTTAAACTAATGGAAGCTAATAAAAGTCTTAAACGTCTTTTTCTACTTAACGACAAATATAATCACCAAAAGTCACAACTTATAGTGATTCAGGCTGTTCTTAATATTTTTGAAGTTGCTGTCCTTTTTCACGTGAGTAATAAAAAGAGTAACCTTAAAGATAAACTCCAGCATAAAATCTAAGAGATCAATTTTCACCAGAAAGATTGATGAAAAGAATTGAGCCTATCTAGATTGAAAACCACTTCATACATTGGGGAAAGTTTTTTGGGAATAATGTAACGATATATAATTTAAAGGAATAGCAGTTTTACAACATTTGGATATCCAAAGAAATTCCTTTTTTGAGTAGATCTGTCTCGTTCGTCGAAAACAATCTATTGCATATTTTATTCTGTGGAGGTAGAGAAACAGTGGATCAAAAATCTCCAGCCCTTTAATGAAACTTCATACTATCCATAAAGTTTTTTAATCAGTTCTCTATTAATTAATCACAATAAATTAAGACTGAGGCTGATTTGAAGCATGTTGAATGGATGAACTTACCTCGCTACAATCATTCTCTTGTCTATTATAAAAACTCTATATACTGTTTCAGTGGAAAATGCGATGTTGATACTTTCACTAAAAAATGTGAGAAGCTTGAATTAGATAAAATGAAATGAACGTTAATTTCTTCTTGCCTGAAAGTAAGAGACTCTTCTTATGCTTGCTTAAATGAGGAGCAATAAAGCATTTATTTAATAGGAGGCAGAGTATAAAAAAAAGAGCTTTTGGATGATATAGAAGTTTATGATATAAAATAAGATTCTTGGAGCAAGTTGCCTGATATTAAACTACACTCATCAATAAATCTACATGGAGCTACTTTCATTCAGCATACATAAGAGATAATTATTTTTGGAGGAGTAGATCAGAACGATAAGTTACAATCTCAAGGAGCAGTAATAAACATTAAAAATAAATCAGGCAAACTCTTCGATCTAGGGTATAACGGAGCAATACTAAACGAATGTAAAGCATATTAAAATCTCCTATACGGTTTCTTCTTTGATTTAGAAAATAATGAAAGAAGATTATGGGTTTTAAATATAGATAACTATACACAGAGACTATTCTGATATTCTAATTAACAAACTTCTGTTTTATTATATTTAAGTAACTTTATTAAAAGCTAGGATATTTAGTTAAAAGTTAAGTATAATATTAAATAAAATTCATAACTAAAGATTAACTTTATGCATTTCATAAAATTAGTAAATTACCTTAAAAGGCAAAAACAATTTCAAACTTAATTTTAAGTTTAACTAACTAATTCAGGAAGCGGTAAAAAAGTTTCCTTTCGGTTAACAATTTTTAAAAGATATTTTAAATATCTAAACGAGGAGAATTTAACTTAGCATTGATACTTTTTAAATAATTAAGCAACCTCAATAAAGTAAAAGATTTAAATTATAGCTATAAACTATATGAAAGGAATTGAAATATTGGCTAGATAGGCTAAATAAGTATCAATTAAAATAAATTTGGATTAAATTTAAATAAAATAAACGAAAAATCCTTTTATTATTAAAACTAACTAATAAAAAATAAGGACTCAGTAATATAAATCATACTCTATCTATAATATAAGTGATAAAATGTTATGGATTAGAGTAAATTAAGCTAAAGGATGTAAAATTTCTTAGGCAAATAATATACAAAAAAATCAAGAAATTGAGCAATGATAGGATGAGATTAAAACAGCTATAATTGCAAAGAGAAAGTTAACTTTTTAAATACGTAGAAGCAAATACCATAATAATCTTATATAGTAGTCTAAGAACATTTTACAATAATTTGAATTGTAATCAAAGTATTTAGTAAAATGATGACTGTTTTAAGTTTATAGATAGTTTCTTCATAATCTTAAATAGTTATCACAAGTAATATTAAAATCTTAACAAATTTCAAAGAAGCAAAATATCAGGAAGAAAGAAATCATATGATATTTTTTATAGCATTGATGTAAGACACTACAAGCTTTAAAAAAGAGAATATCATAAATGCAGCAAAAATTTATTCAAAGTGCTTAATAAATTTAAGACTAAATTTATAGGATTAAAATTCGTAAAAAAACGTGAAAATTTGATTTTTTTAATATAGATACACAGAATAAATATCTCATGTAATAAAACAATAGAAAAATTTCTAGGTTTATAAATACTTCAAGTTTTTGATTCTTCATTCATCATAGTATTTTAAACAAAAAATTTGTTTAATAAACTAAGTGAGATTCAGCATTCTTATCTTTTTCTTTGCACTAAAATGCGCATAAAAGAAAAACTTGTTTGTTAGTAATGAAACCTATAAAAGAGAGTCAACTAGCTTTATATAGATAAAACAATAAATAATAATCCAATCAATTTGAAATACTATCATTAGTATAAATATAGAGAATGTAGAAGACTTATTAATAGCCTTTTTTATAAGCTACTAATTGAAGCTAAATCACAATTTAAAATAATATACTTGTAAAAATGAGTACCAGCTTTAGTTAATCTTCGAAATAGTAAATTGCTTCCTAACTTATTTATCTCAGAATGCTAGCTAAACAAAAGAAAACTAATATTATAGCTCTTTAGTACTCATATATAGGTCTCATGGTAATTAAGTATGAAATATGCTCTAATTTTGGAATTTTTCTGTAAGAGTTGATTTCGCTAAAAGTAAAAACTGAAGCTGGCCGCAAATTTAAAACTGATTAATTAGAGTAGTAATATCTTTAGCAGTTAGATAACCTCTTTATCAAACTCTAAATCTAAAATAGAAGTTTCTAAGAAATAATAAAAGGAACAAATTAGAATGAAAGTATAATAGAAAAGTCTTTCTTTCACTAAGTCTCAATAAATTAAAGACTAAGTGATGAATCTTCATAAATGGATCAAATACATAATGACTTATTAGTAATATCTGGAGGATTTAAAAAAAGATAGAGGTAACTTGTTTTATTTAACTTCAAGTAACAAGAAAAATTTGAAATGATTTAGTAAAGAAATAATCATGGAATTGCGTCTAAACATGGAAAAGTTATTTTAATATCTGGTTCAACTGATAAAGACGAAGAATAATCTTAATTTAAATGAGAAAAAATTAATAGAAAATGCGAAATTTTTAATTTAAGAAATAAACAAATATAAGAAATAAAAGATATTCCGACTGGTGTAAAAAATATAAGTGCTAGTTGGATTGATTTAGGAGTAGTAGTTATGGGAGGAGAAAATGAAAATGCTTAATCATATCAATTTTTAGAATATAATTTAAATGAATGGAAAGAAGTTCCTTTTGAAGAAAAATGTTGTTACAAAATATCAAAATTATATGGAAACACTAGTATTATGTTCTTTATAGATAAACCTACAAAAATATGAGATATGAAGAATAATCCTGTTGAGCATGGACCCTAAATTAGTAGCAATTGAAGTTACTGAAGAATAAACTTGAGTATTAATACTTATCCTAAATTAGTGAATTAAGTTCTGTACGCAATTTGTGAAGATAGAGTGTTTGCCTACGATCTTAAAATAGCCTAGTGGAAAAATTTAATTTTTAAAACTAAAAATCAATGATTTTAAGCACTTAATCTAATTCCTACTATTTAGAAACATTTTAATCTTAATCAATCAAATAAATTTTGAACTTAAAAATTTCTTTAAATTATTGATTAACAAAAAGAAATTTATAAATATCTATTTTTATAAAATTAAAGAAAATTCTCTATTTTATAAATGTGAATACTCGGATTATAAAAAAAACAACATTTTTTATTTTTAACTTAAATTAGTGCTATTATATTTATAGTTAAGACAAAAAAATTTAAAACTATCCAATTAATGAAATCATTATAATTTTGTTGAATTTTATTTATTGTTTTTACTTTCATAGAATTTAAATAGTATAAAATAGTTTGATAGAGTAAGCAATAAAGCATCCTCATTAAAATTATATTAAGATATAAATATACGCAGTTTTACATTTAAAAATAATTTCTTATTAATTTAAATTAGAAGAAATCTAAGTAAATGAATATACAATATTTATTGTGTTAAAGAAAGTTTAAAAATCTATTTATAACGAAAAATTTTTATTTTGCTAATTGTAATTAAATTAAATTAAATTAAATTAAATTAAATTAAATTAAATTAAATTAAATTAAATTAAATTAAATTAAATTAAATTAAAAAAAATTGAAAATAAGATAATAAAGCAATAAAAAAATATTTGAGAAAATTTCGAATAAATTAAAGTGACTTTTTAATTTTAATAAAAATTATTTAGCTGAAGTATATCACTGCTGTTTAAAAAAAGTTTGATAGTTTGGTATTTCTTGCTTGCAAAGGCCTTGTTATATTCTTCTCTTTGATCCAGTTATTCTTGGTATCATGTATTCTTAGGTCCATATTCTTCCGTAAATATTTCCATTCTTTGCTACAATAAAACTGTTCTCTCTTCTTTTGCTCTTAGAATTCAGTGTTGTTTTTTAAATTTCTGGAATCTCAAGCAGTTTTTATACAATTTTTTTCGCTATTGCAGTAATATCATTTTTTATTAATTCTTTTTCATCAGATTTAGATTTTTTGCGATTCTTGTTCTTTAATTTCCATAATATGTTAGCTTAAGTTTTTCACTGGATTCATTTTTTTATTCTGGAGTATGTTTTCCATCCAAGCATTTTTTCTTACATCTTCAATTATGAGTTTATCTGGTTGAACTATTCTCGTTCGTAGTTCCATATGACGTTGATTTCCCTTTCCTGGTTAGCCATTCTTAAATTAAGCTTCTCTTAAAGCCAATTATTAATAAGTTCAGTCAGCTTAGTGTTCTTTTTGTAGAGTTTCTTCATCTCTTCCTGGTGGTTCAGTACCACTTTGATGAGCTATTAAATGATCATCAGAACAGAAAAATTTAACTCTAGTGTAAAACGGACTTCACTTACTTCTTCTGTTTCTCCTACGAGGTAGGCATCATTGCAGTGATATTTATTTTTTGCAGCTTATTCTATATTATTAAGAAGATAATTAATTAAAAATAGACGTGAAGCTAGAAGAAGTTGCATCTTGCTTCCTCTCTTTTTTTTGGCTTAGGAAGAGGTTGTAAAGAAGCCTTATCAAATGTTTGGCATTTTATTTATTAGCGTATTTTTATTAAATTGCTTAAAGTAAATTTAAATTTTGATATTGCATAAATAGATTTTAATACAATTTGTAGTTTATATATTACAAATTTTAAATGAGCTTTAAAATAAAAAATGTATTCATTATAGCATTTAAAATTATTTTTTGTTTAAATAGCTTTAAGTTAGAAAATCATTTTACATATTATAATTTTATTTTCAATCCTTCATATCTTTTAATTTATTTATATTATAAATTTACATAAATTAGATAATTCTAGTTTTATAATCCTCCTTTAAATGTTTCTCCAATTTTATTTTTTATTCTTTTATAATATTTTTTATCATCTTAATCATAGCATAAAAAAATATTTTACAGGATTTAACTTATATTTATAAATATATATTTGCTTAATTTATATTATTTAAATTAAAAAAAACTCAGATTTTTGTAAATTTTTTGAAATAAATATTTTTTCATAAAATTACTTAGATTTATATAGTTTTTGATTTAAATTGCTTTTATAATTAAGAGCTTTAAAAATAATATTTAATTTAGATATAAAATATATCATTTTTAATAAGTAATTCATTAATTCATCGATATTTACTAATTATTTAGTTCTTTAATAAATTATTTTTATTAATATATTGATTTTTAAGTAATTTAGTCTATGTCGTAAAAGAAAAAACTTTTTGATAGATTACTTTTTTGCTTACTTTAAATAAAGATTTATATATTAAAATTTAGTTTATTCTCTAAAATTATTTTAGGATTCAAATAACTTTGCCTTTAATATTTTACGTTTCACTATCAATCTCATTAGACTTTATTTTCAATTTATTTGTTGCTAATCTAAACCCAATCTTATAATTTTCGAAAAGATCTTTAAGATAGTCACTAACCTAATGATAATTCCTACTTTATGTGTGGAGAGTATGATACATTCGAGCATTTTTTTAAATGTATATACTATTCTAATATAAAAGATTGACTATCGTAAAAAATTGGGAATTATGACTTAAGACACTTTATATAATATGATTAAGGACTTATAAACTCCTTTCCGAAATCTTATTCGGGATATTTAGATTTATAAATAAAAATGATTCACAAGAAACTTATTTCAAGAAGACTAGAATTATTAGAATTGGAAAAAGAAAAAAAGGAAGAAATAAAAGATGTGATTATAGCAAGAGTAGATAAAATTGATGAGATAAAGATTATAGTTAAAAAGCATTAAAAACATTTACTAATGTCCATAATTGAAGGAAGCAATTCTTGCAGTTATAGATGTCAAAAAACTCTTTTAGTTTAAAATTTAAATTTATTTCTAATCTAAAATGACATTAAAGATACGTCCTTTCTATTTATTTTAATTATTTGTTTGAAAAATTATAATTCATACCATAAAATGCTAATGATTTTAAAAATTTTACACTTTGATATATTGATTTAATTAATTTTATAATAAAAATACAAATATAGAATTAAATGTTGTGCATTCTTGGAGGTATTTCAACCTCTTTGCCACCAACCTCTAGATTTCTCTAGAAGCCAAATATAAAAGTCTTAAAACCGCTACAACTCTTCTCCTTGCCATGCTTGTTATCCCTTAATTCTTCTTTCACCAAGATGAATGATGTCTTTTTTCTTGTAAATTTTCCAAATTTGCTGCAATATATTCTTTCTCTTTCTCTTTCTCTTTCTCTTTTTTGTTTTAGTTTTTTTATCTCTTCTTTTTGTTTTCCTACTATTTCTTCTAGTTTTAATATTCTTTCTTGAAATTGAGAAATTTCTAGCACCTTTTTCACAGATGCTTTGAGAGTTATAATAAAACCATATTAATTTTTGACATTAAGGTTGAAATCTTGAGTTATTCAATTTAACGCTACAATTTGTAATGATTTTCTTCTGTTTTTTCAATCCCGTTAATCAACTCTTTCTGTGTCTAAATCTACTTTTGAGATTTTCTGCTCTAATATTTTGAAATTTTTCAAAATGCGTTAAAATATCTTTCTTAGTTGTGAGTCTAGATTCTATTTCCTCTGCAAGTTCATGTTTTTCCATTAGCTTCTTATTTTCTTTCTTCAATTTTTTTACCTCTTCCTGGAGGTCCAACACCACTTTAATTAGCTAATCATAACTTATTTGTTTATACTTGGTGAGATCCGAGACTTCCGAGCGCATTAGATTTTTAGCCGTATTCCTAGGATTTTCTTCAGAGGTGAGAGATTCATCCTGACGGGTGACCTTTTTATTACTCTTTTTCTGGTCCTAACCTTTCTAGGATGTCGTTAACTTCAGCATTTTTGGAGTCGCGAAGAGTCCTGGCCTGAATTCTGACATTTTTTTTATAATTAATTTTATAAAGATTATCACTTAAAATAATTTTTACATTTAATAGCATTTAAGATTTTAAATTTATTTATAAACTATAAAATTAAAAAAAATTAAATTAATTTGAGATTTAAAATACTTTATTTTTTGATTTAATGTATTTTTACTATTTCTTTATCAATGAGATAATTTGTATAAAGCATATCTTATTTTTAATAACATACTTCATTTATTTATGATATTTTTAATTTATAAATAGATTATTTAAAAAATTAGCTTATTTAATTAAAAAATTAAAAGTTAACTTTATAGTTAACATTTTTCAAAAATGAAATAATTAAAATTTGCTTCTTTTTCTAAAATAGATTTTAAATTCTATTCAAAAAAATCATTTTCAGTTTTTTCTATATATAAATGATTTTATTTTAAAGTATTTAAATAATTGATAATTTTTTGTAAATAATCACTGAAAAACTCTTTTAAAATTTCTTAAATATAATTTTCTAACCAGAATGTTTTCTATAATTTCATAGAAATAATTTCAAATAAAAATTTTATTTATTTTCTTTTTCAACTTTTATTTTGCAAATTTCTACATTTTTTATATAAAAAATATCTATTTTTTTAATAGGATTTTCAAACCATAGTTATTCTTGTAATCGATAAGATTTTTTATTTGTATGTTTGAATGTTTGGATGTATTTTTATGAATATTTCAGCTTATAATAGAAGAAATTTATTCTTTTATTTAGATAAAGAATTTTTTGTATATTTAAAACAATTAAGGTTATTTAAATCCTTTTTTTTACAATATCTTGATTTTTTATTGTTATAATAATTTTTTAACAGATATTTTTTCATACTCTTACATGTCTAATATTTATTTAATTAAATTATTTAATTTACTAAACTATGAATTTTCATATTTTCAATAATTATATTTTAATTAATAAATTTTTTTATTTAAACAATCCTAATAATTGAGATTAGATTGACCATTCATTTATTATTTATATTTGATTTAAATTTAAATTGTTTAATAATTTTCTATAATATAATATTCGTAATTAATTTTTATTTTTTAGTTATATTAATTTACAATAATAATAATTTATTATAATGTCACCTTTATTTGATTTACTAATATTAGTTTGTTAGTTTCTTGTTTAAAAATAAGTTTATATTCAAATTTACATGATCTTCATTGTTATGTTTCTTGATAATTTTAAGATTATTTCCCTTGATTTTTTTCAATAGATCAAGTCCCAATCATTTTCTTTTGAAATAATTTACTGCCTTTTAGATAAGGAGCTTCTTTATTTAGTTGTACTTTTTTTCCGATAGAGTAAACCTTCACTTGTGCAGCATATTCTAAATATATCTTTCCATTTACTTTATATTATTCTCTTTTTTTTTAATTAAAATTGGTAACAATTTCTTACTTTATGTTCTGAAAGCTTACAGTACCAGTATATAATTATTTTCCGATAGGAAATATATTTTGCTAAAGACTGTTGTTCTATTTGCATTGAATCATTTTGCGTATAGGATTGTTCAGGTTTACTTATCTTCGAGTTTTAAATTTCTATTACTATTTGTTCTTTCTTTAAAATTCTACCTTAAATTGTTACAAGTGCAGGTTTAGAGCTAATTCCTATCGTAGAGTTGAATTTTCCGATTTTATAATTTCATAAAGTATAATAATTTTGGTTCGTTGATAAAGATCTTTAATAGTTTTTCTAATTCTTAATTATCTTTCTAAAAAGGTAGAGATCGTTGACTAGTCCTTTTAAGTATTATTAAGTTTTGGTATATATTATTTCTTAGGTACCATTTTTTTAAATAAATAAATGAATATTATTATAGAGCGCATAGCACCTCGTTGGCGCGCAGCTCTTTCAGTAATAATATTTAATATTAAAAAAAGTTCTCTTAAAAGCTTGATTTCATTCCTTTCGTCCATAGAGTCAATTCAGCTTCTCTAAATAGGGAATATTCTTATTAGAAATTAGCCTTGAATCTTGAGTCAAATGTGTTCAGTCTTCTTGAATAAGGTCCAAATAAGAATTATTTATTTTATTAATTAGAAGGTCCGTCAGTCAACCTTTCATACCGCTAGAGAGAACCCTTGGGGTAAGTTAGGTATGTCTCAACGGAGCTTATCCACTCTTTCCTCTTGGTGGCATCTAATGGGAGATTACTCGCAATGCAGTATAAACTTCACCAGATTACCTACTTGTTCTCCTGAAGCAGCCGATATCCATTTTATATTATATATAATAAAAATCTTTTTAATATTCTTTTAAATATAAAATTTAGATATTAAAATATCAATTTGTAAAGCATTTACTCATTCTTTTACTTTTTAATTAATTAAGAATTACTATTTTATTAGTTTAATTTGTATAGTATATAATAAATAAAACAGTGATTATTACGATACTTAGAAATTATCTTTTAAAACTAAGAAACTTTTTTTATAGCAAATTTATTTCATTTTTTATGAATTAGTTTGCTTTTTTATAATGTTTAGTTGATATTTATTTTAAACAAATTTTCGTTATTTATTAAAGTTCTTTTCTCATAATTCTTTAATTATTTCCTTTTAAATTTTAATATTCAGTTTAAATTATAAATTCTTACACTTTATGGTTCATTTAATTTAACTTGCTTATAAATTTTCATGGATAAGTAAAAATTGAAAATTTCTCGCAAAAAGTCTCTTCTAAACAGGATCCATTCCTATCAAATTTCGATTAGCAAAACATACTATAAGAACTCAAAGTTATGCAATAAGAGAATTTTAAGCTTTTAAAGCACGTATAAGAGCTAGAAGGTAAAATCGCATATCTAAGTCTAATATATAAATACTAAAAAATGAAAATTCCCAACCGGTCAATCTGAAAATTGAATAAATAGAATCCAAATTTAGTCAATTAGCGGAATTGATTGAAAGCTTATTTCTAAAAATTACATAAACAAATTACCCCATGGATATGGAACCGAATCTTCAACAAGAAAAATTTCGATTGTAAAGAATAGAAAATAATGCTGATATTGCAAGAAATGTGGTCACATTTTAAGTTATTGTTGAAAATTATAATAAAAATAAAAACTTGAAAGCTTAAAGTTATGGAGATACATAAGTAATCTATACTGTATACCAGAAGGTTTACTAACAGAAAAAAGATATACATGAGGAATGAAATCTTGAAGAACGTTACATTTGCTTAATAAAGAAGAAATATGAATATGCTTGGAATCGAACTCGATTGAAGCAAGATATCATTTTTTAAAAAAGTTAAAGGAGTACTGGAAGAAATGTATTCTAAAAAAAAGACTGAAAATGGAATATTACTTAGCACTTTAGGCTTTGAAGCAGATATGAGCTTTATTGATAGGTAGAATCACTATAATTCATTTTTCTTATTATTATAATGATTTTTTATAAAAATTTTATTAAATCTTTAATTTTTAAGATATGGCTTGCTATTTTTTTCTTAATAAAATCGTTTATATAATTTAAAATTATTAATTAAATAATTAAAAATAATTTTGCAATAGTTCATGACCGCTGCTCAAAGTAGTTTATAAATTTGTGAGGAGATCGCTCTTGAATATCATAAAGTTTTCTTCTTTAAGGTCCTGTTTATTATAATCACAGCAGTTGTTAATTTTCTTTTCTTCTATAGATTTATCTTTCTTGATTACAATAAAGTTGTTTTCTTTTTCTATTTTCCTAGATTCAATAATGTTTTTAAATTTTAAGAATTCTTAGCAATTTCTATATAAATTTATTAGCTATTACAGTAGTAGCAACGTTTCCTTTTTCTTATTTTCATTTATCACTATTATTATTCGTTGCTTTCTTTTTCTATTTCCATATTTAAGTTGGGAGTTAAGGTTTAACTTTGAAGAATGTTTTCAAGCTGTTAATTTTAGAACTATATCCTTTAGACTTGAGAGTTTATCTGGCTCAACTGTTCACGTTGATAGTTTCATTGTGATGACTTCTATTTCCTGGTTGTTCAGTCTTAGGTCAATAGAATCTTAGAGTCCACCAGTCACTAATTCTGTCAGCTTGGCGTTCTCCTTTCGAAGCTTTTTAATCTCTTCTTGGAGGTTAAGCACCACTTTTATAAGCAGTTCATAGCTTATCTATTGTTAGATACTGAATTCTGATACTTCTTGCTGTATAGTTTCTTAAAAATCTTATTAAATTTTAGTTTCTTATTTTGAAGGAGAATTCATTCTTTTCTTGCTTTACTAATTTTTATTTGTTCCCTTCTGATTCTACTTAAATTTTACTAATCTAAATTTATTTAGTAAAAAACACGGGTTTCATTTTTTTTAATTTATTTTAAAATAATTTAGTCTTAAAATATTTTATAGTTTACATATTAGTAAAAAAGATGTTTTATATATAAGGAATAATATTTTTGAATTTTTTTTATAAAAAATGACAGAAGGCATTCGTTGGATTTTTTCACGGTTTCTAAAAAACTGAAGGGCTTTCATCATCTTAGGAAGACTAGGAGTTGGAAAAGATACTAGAAAGAAAATCTTTATAACATAAATCACCTCTTAAGAAAAGCATAGAAAATAGGCTAAGAAAATTATTCACTCAAAAATCACTTAATTCATTGTGGAACAGCAGATAAGCGATGAATAGCTTATTAAAATAGGGCAAAATCACCAGGAAGAGGTTAAAAATCTAAAAAAAAATAAATAAAATTCTAATGGATAAACTAGAAGTAGTAAAATAAATATAAAATTGACTAATATTATTTGAAAAGGAAATTTAGTACCTTCTGAAACATGTCATAAGACTAAAAATTTATTTTAGAAGCAACAAAAGAATAATTGGAGTTAAAAAAGAAAATATTAAAATAATAGAAAATTTAAGAAAATATAAATATTTAGCGAATTATAAAGAGTAAAGATTTTATATGATGATAAAATTCGGTTACCTAGGTAAATAAGAAAAACTAAGAAATAAAATTACTGCAATTCAGGATCACATCTTTGAAGTAAATTGCAAGTCATTTATAAGCTTTAAATAAGAATATTGGAAATAGCAAAGATAAAAACAAGAATAAAAAGGTAACAGTAAAAAAAACTAAAAAGTGAGAGGGAAAGACAATACTGTGATATATTAAGGTATTTTTACAAGAAATAAGAAGAAAATTACTGTCAGAGGAATGGAATATCTTAAGAGATGCAAGCAAGGCAGGAAATTATAGAAGAGCATTTAACATTTTTTATCCTCTGGAGTAATCTGGAGGCCGTCGTAAAAGAGATTGAAAATCCTCCTAGAACGTCAACATTTAATTATCTAGTATCTAGAATGTTTTTTATTTTTATTAAAAAAATTTATTAATATTTTTGAATTTTATTTTACAATATTTTCTTGTTTTTTAATATACCTATTTAAAATTTTATTATTATTTATTTAAAATTTTTTTCTATTTCATTTTTTCTTTCATGAATTAATCTTCTTTTTAAAATCTAATTTAATTTTCTTTAATTTTTCAATTTTTAGTTTTACTAAGTTTTATGTATTTTAAATTTAAGTTATTTTATCTATTATGATCATTTTCATCTTTATTTATAAATTTATTAATTTTAAATTTTTAAATTAATTTTAACTATTTATTGTTTTATAATAGAAAACTCTTATTTAAAATTCTTTTATAATATTTATTTTATAAAAGTTAAAATAATTTAACCATCTGATTAAAATTTTTTGATTGAAATGTTTCTTTATTTATGAATTTTAAGCTTTTCTTACTTATTTAAATTTAGTAAAATAATTTTAAGCTTATAAAAAATGTTATTATAGATTGCGTATCCATACAATAGGGTGCATCTCTTTAAAAAGTCAATTTATAAGTCTCATTAATCTCCAATATCAAATAGCATTCTCTCTTCTATTTGTGGGCAAGGCTGCGGTTCAAAATCCCCAAAGCACAGGATGCCAACAGGCGATTAGGGTAGATTTCCAACCCATGATGAAGAGATTAATCAGGTCCAACATTTAGAAAAGGTTGCTTCGTAGTCAGTTTATCTCTAGGAAATTCTTCTCGCGACCCTAAAAGGTAAGGAGAACCCTATTTAAATTAAAAATATATATAATAATTTTTATTTAAAAATACAACTATCATTTTATTACAAAAAATTATTTAAATTTTAAATTTAATTATTTCACTTTTATAGGATATTTATTTTTATAATTTACATTTTAATATTTTGATGTTTATTTTGCTGTTTTTTTTGAAATTTATAAATTATATTTCATTTTATTTAATGGATTTTAGCAACTGTTAAAGTTGTAAAAAATTTTTTGACGCTTAAAAAAGAATTCCTAAAATGCTTAGCTGTGGTTGTGTATTATGTACAAAGTATATTAGGACATGTCTTGACCTAGCCTAGTAAGTGATTTGTAAAAGTCATGGTTTAATCTTTAAAGGTTAGTTAACTGATTTAAAGGATTATATAACTACTGAAAGCTTTGAGAATTAGTTAAATGAATTTTAAAAATAGGCAAATTTGAATGAAAATCTATAATAATTTATTGACTCATAAAATAAATAAAAGACTTAGTTAATAAGTTGCAAAAAAGAGATCTTATCAATCTAAAAAATATTTGTAAATCTAATTTAGCAAGTGTTTCATTAGGCAAATAACAAATTTTGTGAATGGATATAAGAAAATATTAATTAAAGTATTGAGATAATAGCAGATTTAAAAAGTTAAATAAAAAGTTTGGATAACATTATTCAATTTAAATCTGAAACTAAAGAAAAGAATGAAGAGAGAGTGAATTTACTTGATCAATTAAAGTAGTAGTATGAGTAAACTAAATAAAAAATTGGTAGTTATAATGATATAAAATTTTTGGATATGAATCAGTTAAGTGAATAGTTGGTTGAAAATTGTTTTAACGTGTTAAAGTTCGTTTAATCAAAGAAATACTTATAAAAAATATACTAGTTAAACATAATAACTCTAGTAAAGGAGTATTTTTAGCAAAATAATTAATATGATTTTACGGAAATATAAATTGAAAATGTGTATAATTTTGTATAAAAATTTTAAGTAAAGATAGTATCCGGTCTAAAAATGATGGATAATCCTTTGAGCAAATCAAATATATGTAAAAGATCTGACATATTGAGCTAGTTCAACTAATTTAAAAGCTATCTATTATTTTAAAGATTGTATGATGTGATAGAGTTATCAAGGACATATAAGTAGTTAGAAAAGGCGTCGGTGAATGTTATAATCATATTAAACTATTTATAATATAATTTTTAACGAAAAGATTGGAAGGGAATAAGGATAAAGGGTGCAGATTTGAATAGAGCATTATTTGAGGATTGCAATATGAGAAAGGCAAATATGTAAGATGTATGTTTAAGAAACGCTAGAATCATAAATTGTGATTTTGATGGTGCCGATTTTACTAACATAAATTTAGATTCTCCTGATAATTTTGAAAATTAAGATTACGCATATCCAGTAGCAATTTCATGTGACAATAATTGAATAACTTCGGGGTCTATGAATGGAAAGATAATAATATGGGATATATAAAATAATGAATAAAAAAGAATTTTTTCTGATCATCAATCTTATGTAAGATCTTTAGTAATATCAAGTAACAATAAACTCCAAATCTCTGTAAGCGATGATTAGACTATCAAAATATGGGTTATAACTTCTGGTTAATTAAAAAATACTTTGACTGGGCATACGCGTTCTATATATTCTGTAGTCATATCAAGTGACTAGAAATTAATAGTGACAGAAAGTTTAGATCATACTATAAAGATATGGGATATAACTTCTGGCTAGTTAAAGAATTCTTTGTCGGGGCATACTAACTAAGTGAGATTTGTAGCAATATCAAGTGATAATAAATGAATAGTATCAGGAAACTATGATGATACAATAAAGATATGGGACACTCATATGGGTTAATGTGTAAATACTTTTTATGGACATTCTAAATGTATAACTACAGTGACAATACGTTTTGAGAGTAAATGAATTATATCAGGAAGTTATGATATGACAATAAAGATATGAGATTTTAAAACAGGTTAATGCGCAAGTACATTGTAAGGACATACAGATGAAAAAACAAATGTTGTACTGAGCGCAGATAGTAGATATTTAATATCTGGTAGTGAAAATTAAACAATAAAAATTTGGGATTTCTAAACAGGAGAAAATTTGATAACATTAAAAAACGAGAAAAAAGTATAAGCGGTAGCAATAACGAGGGATAATAAATGATTGATATCAGGAGGTTCAGATTATAAAGTGAGGAAATGAAAAGTATCAAGATTATTTTGGGAGAGGAGCTTAGGACTTATAGGTATTATGAAAGTAAGTTTTATTTTAATAAAAAACTCAAATAGGGAAATTAGTTAGAGTGATTATTAAATAAGTCTCGGATTGGAATGTGAGAAATGTAGTTTTCAAAATATATATGGGAGTGAAAAAGATAAGAAAAACATGAATAAGATGTGAATGAAAAAGAACAAAAAATTAAAAATATAGATTGTAAAATTTGAAATCGGTTTAAATCTTTATAAATAATAAATATTAATTTTTAGCAAAATGTATAGTATTAACAAGATTTTTCATATAAAGTAAAAGAGAATTTTTGTGAAAAAAAACTAAAGTAGCGTAATCAAACTAAATTGAAAAGATAAAAACCTAAAAATTAATGAAAAAGTTTGATATCGTTGAAGTTCAGAATTCAATCTGATTTAAATTAATCATAGTGAAAAATTATTTTTAAAACGATTAGAAAAGAAAAATTAAATTAAAAAGACAAAAAAAATCTAAACAAGTGAAATAATATTAAAAGAATGCTAAAAAATATTGAGAAAAATTTATTCTTTTGAGAAGAAATAAAATAGTTTTATTTAATAAAGAAATGTAAAAAAATTCAAAACAAATATCTAAGAGCTTAAAAATTTTTTGCATTTTAAGATTAGCAAAGATAATTAATTAAACTTGTAATAAATTAACTAGAAAAAAGAAAAAATGCTAGAAAAGAATATAATGATTCAAATTTGAAAAAAAAACGTAAAAAATAAAAAAATAATAGAAAAGTAATTTATAGCAATAAAAAGTGTAAAAATGTTTTTAAAAATTATTACCTTAATTAATTATTGAAATCAAATTAAAATTTTTTTCTCTATTGAAAACCTCTATAATTCGTCTTAAGAAAATATTATAAAAATAATTAAAAAAATTAATTACGAAAAATGATTTTCGAAAAAAATTTTAAAATTTAATTTAAAAAGACTAAAGTAACTTTAACAAAAAAATTTCCTTCTTAAGAACACATCAAGTGAGCTTGACAAAATAATCCAAAGCAAAGAAAATAATAAATTCTAAAAATTAAAGATAAACAAATTTTAACTTAAAAAAAATAAAAATAAATTTATAAAATGTTTTTATAAATAAAAAAATTATAAATTCTAAAAATCATTTGTTAAGAAACAATTTGAATATTAAGAGTTGTTGCAAATCCGGCATAACCAGTTTCAATTAGTAAATTTTAGGAGGATCTTCTCTCGTTTAATTATTTAGGTTTCTTTTTTATAGCATTTCATACAGAAACAGTAATGATTTTTTCTACTTCCAATCTTGATTTTACATACTAAAGTCATGTTTTCCAATACACACAATCAAATTACTGAACTAAGACAAGTCTTTTTTAGATATCATTACAATTATTATAAAATCTTCCTTATAAATATGTTATAAAGTCCTAATTAAAATATTTCTTCATAAGGTATTCTAGTTTGTTTCTTTTAAATAGATATATTAGAAGTTACTTTATAAAATAACCTTCATCCTTACTTCGGATAAAATTATCTAATCTTTAGTCCCTTATAAATTTTAATTATTTATATTTACCTCCTTTTTCAAATTGCAAATATTTATGTTAATTAAGCAGAATATACTTTAAACATTTAAAGTACATCAAATTTTTTAAAGTTGCTTAATAAATTTCTTATTTTTAAATCTGATATTATTTTTTTTATCAGTTTTCAAATTTATTATTTTCATTTTTAAAATGGATACTGGTTTCTACTAGGTAATCCGATGCAGTCATATCTGTTTTGTAATTACTCTTGCAATATATGCCACTACAAACAAGTAAGGACGGACCCATTGTGTGATAAGCCTTACTTGTTTGAGGGTTCCCTCTATCGGTATGAGAGGTCGACTTTAGGGACCCGAAATCCAGATCTTAGAGTTATCTTGATTTTACACGTTGCTATTCTGATCAGGAATTTAGAAGCAACAAAGACATGATTGAGATCACAAATAACTATTATTTAGAAGACTTTAACCTATCTGGGTCATTTGGCACAAATATAGGAATGTTCTCTTACTCCTTCTAACTCCAGCCTTTTGAAGAATTACAAGAATTTAAAGAGTAAAGGTAATCAATTTTGATTATAAAAATGGAGAGAAGAAGATAAGAATCAAAAAGATCAGATGAAGCTAGAAACATTTCTAGCCTATTATTAATAATTAAATTTATCTTCTTTATTTTTTTCGTGGTGAACCAAACAATGGTGGTACCACGCTAATTTAATTTAATTTAATTTAATTTGATTATATATACAGTTTTTTTGTAAAAAATAAATGTATTCATAGGAATTTAAATATTTTTTTGAGTTTTTCAAGATTTATTGTTTTTACTTCTTTCATCATTTTTATCGTTCTTACTTGATATTCTTTTTTTAATTTTTTTTTAATTTTAAAGTTTTTTTCTAAATATTTTGTTTAATATCTCATAAATCAAAGTTGTTTTGATGTTTTTTCTTTTTAAATTCGTACTTTTAGATAATATAGTTGTATCATAGTTTTAAGAAATTAAATAGGGCAAATTTATGTAAATTTTATTTTAATATTTATAGACAAGATTAACATGAAGGTTTAAAAATAGAAGATATTTTTCTGATTTTTTTACTTGTTGTGCATTCGATTTCCAGGTACCAAGTTTAATCAGTTTTAAGATAAAGACTTCCCTTCTTTTATAATTTGAGCTGGTTCCTTCATATTTTTTTGAAATATGATAGAAGTTATAAAGTCCTTTCAATTTTTTGCTGATTATTTTGCCTTTTCTAGAATTTTTTGTGCTACTTTGTACTACTTACATATTGCGTATTTGTTCTAAAAATATCTATTTCCATCTGAATTTTTATTTTAGATATTCGATTTTTTTATTTGATTTATAGCAAATTATAAATTATTTCTTCTTCTCCCACTTCTAGGTTTTTATTTATTTATTTTTTCTTTCTTTATAAATATTTACATTAGAGGGTTACTTTAAAAACTTAAAAATACTATAAAAAAGCTAAGATACAATACAAAACTTTCTCTTTCCACAAAGCATTTCACTTGCTTCCTTTTCTTAATTTTTTGAGCTATTTAATTTTTTAAGTTGTTGAGGATGTTATAGCTTGCCTAACTTTTTTCGGAGAATATTTGTAAATGGTTTTTTCACATCATTTCAGGTTTTTTTCTACTGCATAAGAAGGTTGAGAATGCTAAATCTTAGAAGTGTTCGAATAAAGAGATTATTTTCATTTTCTCTTCTACTGTGAAAAGGTATTGCAAAAGCCCTTCTACCATTTTTTTGTTAATAATGGCCTTTATATTACAAAAATTTCTACTTATGCTAAAATATTTTATAATATTTACATTTTAATGTTTTAATAACGTTAAACATCTCTAAATTATTTTATGATTCGAAATATTTGATTCTTTGATTTAAGATATCATTAATGTAAATTCTTATAAAAGAAAGATCATTAATTTAATTTAAATAAGGATATATTCTATTTAGTAATTGTAATTTTATAATATTACTTGAGCAAAATTATCTATTTAAAGTTAAAATATTATTTATCAAAAAAACAATTAACTATAACTATAATTAAGTTTTTTTTTGAAAATATTTATTTATGAATATTTAATGATTATAATAATTGAAAAATTTTTGCTGCATAAGTTTTCAAATTAATTTAAAATATTTTTTATAGAAATGATTTATAATTGTAATACTTAAGTTAATATATATTTTTAGAACATATCAAAATTAATTTATGAAAATATTAAATATGCTAAATGCTAAATGCTCAAGATATTGACTTCCAGAAGTTGGTAAAGACAAATCATAATATTCTCTCGAGAAGCTATATTTGAGGATTTTTCTTCTCTGCCTAATTATTAGGCAATGTCAAACCACCATCAACTATGCAATCTAACGTAGATATTGTGAAAGAATTGGCTCCAGTTATTGAAATCGAAGCCTCATCTTTCCAGAATAATTAAATGGGTGCATTACCTCGCGAAGCAATCCAAGGGGTGTAATTAGCCAAAATAATAACTCTGAGTTTGGTTCCTTGTAACATTCCTCTTCGGTGTCATAGTTAATTATAACAAATCAAGAAAAAATTCGTTAAAACAAATTAAAAATAAGAATAAATTTTTTTTCAGTAATTTCTTAAATAAATTGATGTGAAATCATACCTTAATCATTTAAAATATACTAAATAAATAAAAATGAATATTAGCTTTCATTTTTATTCATAATTAAATGAAATTAAAAATTTTACTATTTTCGTTGAAAAAATTGTATTTTTTTTCAATTTATTTAAGAACAATATTTATATGCTAAATTAAAAATTTGAAAACAAAATATCAAAAATTATACAAAAATAATTAAAAAAAGCGGTTATATTATGTAAAATTTTAATAATTTTTTGAAATGGAAAATTAAGTAGAAAGATAGGCAATAAGATACAATTACAGTCTCTAAAAGCGATAAAACATGGCAATTTAATATTACATTAAGGGACCTTAGAATTTTTGACTGAATGAATAAGTTAAAGTAACTAGATAAAAATAATATTTAGAAAAGTTCAAAAAAATTAATAAGAGTATAAAAGACTATTGAAAAAAATTAAAAACGAAGAAATTTATTCTAGATTTAATGTCATAGGAGTAGAATCTTTAAATTTAAAATTATAAAAAAAATTTAAAATAATAAGTTTATTGCCTATATCTAAAAGTTTAACTACAAGATTATAATTAATAATGAATGTTAAAAATATAAAAATAAATTTGATAACAAATTTAAAGAGTTAATAGGGGTAATTAGAGGAAAAATGATTAAGCAAATAAATCTTTGAAGAAAATTTTTCGATTAAAAATTATTTTAAAATTTTTTGCTTTCAAAAAACAAATACTTTAAAAAGGATAGAAAGAATTAATATAAAATAAATAAATAATACTAAATAAGGGCAATAGGATTACAAGTTTTTTCTTCTTATTTCTCTTTCTTTAAATTTTTAACTTTATTTTAATTAAGCTATTATATTTTTTGATAGTTTAATTTTTAATTTTTAATTTTTTAACTTATAATTTTATTAATTATGTTCTATTTATTATTTTAGTGGTTTTTCTAACTTGTTTATTTCATAATATTAGCCTTTAAGAATTAAATTTAAGTATGAAAATTTTGTAAATAAATCTACCATTTAGGTTTTTTTATTTTTAGTGGTTTTTTTCGTTTCATTTAATTTAAATTGTTAATTTTATATTTATTTAATTTTTTTTAGAAATTGTAAAATTTTAAATTATTTTAATTTTTTAGTTTTTTTAATTAACTTAAAGTTAGTTTATTTCAAATAATTTCTATATATTTTAAATTAAATTAAATCAATTTATGATATTCTAAATAATTTCTATAAAATCTTCTTTAATATTTTACTATTATTTTTTGTAAATTTTAAACTTTTTTTAATATCTCGCTTTTTTGTTTCTATTTAATGATTATAAACAATATTTAATTAAATTATCTTTTTGAAGAAATTTTTTAATATTTTTCATTATTGATTTTTGCGTTTTAAATTTAAAATTTAAAATTAATTTTAATGCAAATTATTAATAATAAATATGATTATAGAGTACGCAGCACTTCGTTGGCGCGCAGTTCTTTCAATATTAATGCTTATTATTAAAAAAATTTTCTCATATTTTTTGTTAAAATTCTTCTGTCCAATGAGTCACGTCAACTTCTTCAAATGCGGAATCTGCTTATAAAGATTATTCAAAAATCTAAAACCAAAAGATCCAGTCCTCTTGAATAAGATTCAAATAAGAGTTAGTTGTTAAATCATTAGCAGCACGATAGTCAAACGTTCATACTGCTTCAAGAACTTTAGGAAAGTTATATTTGTCTCTTTCAAGCTTGTTCACGTTCCCTGTTATAGCATCTAATGTGAGATTACTCTCAACACAGTATACACTACACCAGATTACCTACTAGTTTTCCTGATAGCGACTAACATCAATTATAATAATAGTTCTTAATTAAAAAATTTTAATTTAATAGATTTGACATTTTCTTTTTCTTTTATAACGAGATTCTAATATAATTACTCTTTGATGCTTAAATGATTTCTTTTATTTCTTTTATTTATCTTATTTTTTCTTATATTATTGTTCCATTTTTACATTTAGTTGATTACTTAAACTGGTTGAATTTTTACTACAAATCTATATCACTATTTACCTACGAAATGTTTCCAAAGTTCATCTTTTAAACTACTTAAATGTCTTTTGCCAAATAGATATACAATTATTCGAGCTAATACTCGAATAATAGACTTTGACAAAAGTTTAGTCATTTAAATGTTTAAAATCTGACTTCATATTTTTATTAAAAATTTTATTCCTCCTTTCTTAGTAAATCAGTAAATCGGCTTGCTTAAAGAAGGCGAGGTTTTTGATAAAGGTAATCATACTTAAAAATATTTTTTTACTTCATATTTATGATATTTTAAAATTGAAATATTATAAATATATTAATTACTTTTTTATTTTTTTATTTTTTTATAATTTAAATATTTTTCTATAATATTTTTTCTTCTAAAATATTTATTCTCAAGCTCATAATAAATTAAAATTACAGAATATTTTTATTTTCGATAATTATTTTATTTTAGTCTTTATAAATTATTTTGATTTGAAAACATCCAAATTGTAAAAGAAATCTGAAATAATTCTACGGTTTTCATCATTTAATTATTTTATACATAGTCGATAAATCAAATCAATTTAAAAGGTTTTAAGGAATGAAAGATATTTCTTCAAATCTTCTCTAACCTCACAAATAGCGAGAAAATCTTAGATTCTATAGTTTAAAATCATCTCTCTTGCAGGATTAAGCTATTTATATGAAACTGATCTTCTTCCTTCATAGTTTCTTATCACGTTTATATTAAATGCTGATTTTTTTTTTAATCTTCTTATGATCTAATTAATTTTATTTACAATTTCTCCAAATGAGTTTTGTGCTTCTACGATGAAAGAACTTTTTCTCAAATGATTTTAATTTTTTTTGCACTCTTTTAATTTCCATTGGAATCGCTTAGTAATGTTAATAAGGTTATTTTTAACCCAACTATTGTAAATCTGAATATACTTTATTTATTCTTTATATTCTTTTTTTGATCTTAATTTATTATATTTGAGAAAAATGGTAAATTTTCTTAAAAATCATAAAAAAATAATATGGATAATTTTAATTAATATTTCTCTAAAGCACTCAAATATGTAAGAAAAAAAATTAATATTGTAAAATATAAACGCTTAGGAAACAAACTTCAAGCTTAAATTTTATTAAATTTCAATAAAGTAAGAAAACTAAAGACTCAAAGCATTATTAGGTAATCATAATTATAATAATAATATTAATTTTAAGTTTTCAGTTTTAGGGATTTCCAACCACGTCAGGAATACAGCAGTTCAAGCTCCCTGCTGTTAAATATAAAAGTTCGGGTCGCCCAATTTTAGCGAGATTGGAAACTCGGATTTTTTCAAGTTTTCCCTCCTTTAAATTGCCTTGGTTCCATCTTAATCCTGCTTATTGAACCATCCGGGTTGCAATACATTCTTTTCATTCTTGCTTCTTCTTCTTTTTTCTTCTTTTGCTGTTCTTTTATCCAATAGTTTCTTTATTTCTATTAGAATTTCTAACACTTCCGATAAAAATGTCATACGCTTCCACGGCAGAAACATTTCTTTTTTATTTTGAATTATTTTCCTTGATTTGTTTGCTCTTTCTAGGCTTCGATTTCCATTTGTATAGCTCCAGTTTCGTTTTACTCTTTCTTAAAAGTTTACAATTTCTCTTCTACTTTTCCGAGTTTGTTATCCAGTTCAGTCTGTTTCTAAAGCTAATTTTAGGATTCGTTAGAATGACTTTGTGAGATATTCCAAAAGGTGTTAAGATCTCTTTCCTAGGACATAAGTCTTGACTCAATTCCTTCTGCTAGGTCTAGCTTTGCCATCAACATATCATTGTCCTTCTTCAATCTCTTGCCCTCTTCCTGGAGGTTCAGTACCACTTTGATGAGCTACTCCATGCTCATCTGGCCAGAAGGGTTGAACTCTGATACCTCCTGGTGGAGAACAGACTTCATCTGTTTCCTCGATTTCTCGCTTGAGGTAGGAGTTTCCGTGTGTATATTCTTCAAGGTTGGCTTTTGTTCGTTTTATTAGATTCCAGGTAGCTAGTTCAGTGTTGGTTAAGGTTGCGATAGAGAAGATTATTAAGACTTGGTTTCTTGCTTCCTCCCTTCCTTTTTGGCTTAGGAAGAGATGGTATATAAGCCTGACTTGAAACTTTCAACCATTTTTTTTAATCATTTTTATATGAAAGAAATTTATATATTATTTAAATAAAAGAATAAAAGATAAGTCAGGTTTTTCGAGATCATAGAAAATTTATTTTTAAAAAGCCTGCCTTATTACGATCTTTTAGACGTAGAGCCAGAGATACATTCGGCAAAGAGAATAAGGAAGAAAAGAAAATAGTTGGTATTGCAAAAAGTCCGAAAATTTAGTATGATTCTACTGGAAGTTTCGAATTAAAAAAGAGAAATAAAATAAGAAACCATGAAGTAAAATAACAATACTTTCTGTTAGTAAATTTTTTTTGATAAATTTTAATATTTATCCCGTGATTATCTTATTAAATATGGTATCATTATAATTTATTATATTGATAAAAATTATTATTATTTAAATTTATCTAAAAGAGTTTTTGATATCTTTTCTTTGTTGGAATTGCTTTCTTCAATTAAAGATGTTATAAATTTATTTAAAAGCTTTTCAACTCAGACGCTTTACTTCATTCTCTTCTTCAGCTAGATCATCTTTGTTATAGTTTATTCCTTCTAATCTTCACTTGCTCATCTTTTTCAATAGATTTTTTGTTCTTCCTCATTTACATCATTTTCTCCATTCTTTTCTTTCACTTCTTTATCCTTAGTCTCAGAAATTTCTTATCATACATCTTTTTCCAATTCGAACAATTCTTATCTCCTTTTAATCAATATCCTATGAAAAATTTTAATTTGCAGATCAATATATTCTAATTTTTTTATTGGAAATTAATCGATATAATTTTGGTTATAAGTTATTAATCTTCTAAAATCGCTTTATCTAATCTTTGCCATTATCCATTCTATCGAAACTATATAGCAATCGCAATAAAGAATATGTTCAAATTAATCAAATTTTCTACAAATACAATGGGGATTCTCAATTAAATAATGTCTGTCTTAAAGGTTCTTGCAAAAGTTGTAGCTTTAGATTCTGAGTTTGTATACACTCATTATTTTTTTTAATTACTATTTATTTAAATTTGGATAGGTAATTTACGGGAATTATTATTATTAATCTAATTATTCTATAAATAACTTTGTAGTTACTTCATAAAATTTATGTTGAATCTTACTTTTAATATATTTCGCAAAAGTATTTATGCTTCTATGTTATTCCTAATTATTAATTTCTATTTAGTAATATTCAGATAGTCTTGTTACTTAATCTCGATATTAATATCCTTCTTACCAGTTTTTCTTAAAAAGGAAATCCTATTGTTTACTAGAGAAAATTTATACTTTCTTATTGTATTTAGTAAAAAAATTATAAAACCTCAGAGCCATTATATGCTTAAATGGCATTCAGTTAAGATTTATTTAACAAATTAATTAAAAGTACTTCCAGGTGCTTAAAAGGCTTTTCTTGCTATCAGTTTCATGTTTTTATCAATTTTATTTAATATTACAGTAATTCAATTTTAAATAGAACAATGTTCTAGTTCACCACCATATTCTGCTTTGGGAGAGTGAAAATTCTACACAAAATCTTAAAATGTTAAGGTGTCATATTTTTATACCTTTTAATACAAATACTGCTTTTTCATAGCAGAAAAACAATTGATTGATAATTGATTGAAGCCTGTTTGCAGTGATTAATTAAATTCTTTTCCAATGAAGAATTACCCCTAAATATAAAATTTGCTATTTTTATGTAATGTTAGATTTCCAATCTTCAAGTTTAAGTTTTTCTCTTTCTTTTACGCCTTTTTAGAAACTGAATTACTTTACACTTAGAGGCATTTATTTTAAGGTAATTTCAATCAAAAACTCTATTTGTTTTATCTATTAAAGTTAACGTGTTCTTTTTAGATTTTGAAAGGAGAATTAAATCATCTGCTCATTCTCTGCAAGCGAACGCTATCACTGCCCCTTAAGAACTTCCTTACATCTCTTTATTATTATATTTAAGTTTTTTAGAAAATCTTCCATCTATGAGGAATTAAGAACTTAAATTTTAAAAGAAAGATTCAAATGCTAATATCAATCCTAAAAGTAATTTGACATATCTCAGCAGATTAAAAAGCAGCCTTCTTTCTATCAAGTCAAATATTTTCTCCTCTTCAATTAAAATTGTTAATAGTTTAGTTTTTCCTTTGGTTTACTTTCGATAGGTTTATAATTTATTATATTACCCAGATCTACTAAGTTTTTTGTCCATTTTTCATAAATCTCATTGGCTTAGGTGAATTAAGTTTCTATAGTAAATTATATTGTATAATCTTTTCGTTAGAATTTTATCACACAACTTCAGTATAAAATTTATTAGTGAAATTGAACGTTAATTTTTTCATTCATCTTTATTACCTTTTTCAAAATTGAAATAATGACTGAAGTGTTAAGTTCATCATGTATTCTCCTAAATCTAAGCATAATATTTAGAAAATAATGAAGTATCATAGTAAGATAATTTACTGCCTACTTCAACAACTCTCCCTTTACTCCATCTGTACCTGCCACTTTACCATTTGTAACATGAAAATTGATTTTACGTTAGAGTGTTCAAACTCCTTTTCAAGTTCCAAGACACTTCAAATTAAACTGAATATGTATTTAGAGATACATTCAAGATTCATTCCAAGGATTTATTCTTTATTCCTGATGCTCAAGTCATCATTCATGTGAATTTTATTACATTGATTCTTTTTTCTTTTTTTTATTTATTATGAGGTATTTTAGCTAAAATCGTAGAAGTTTTTTTTTAATTTGACTGATATTGAGGGTTCAAATAAGAGATGGTTGAATAGTATCCTCTCTTTTTATTTATCTTCCTTTGATATTACTTAAAATGACGAGAAAATTAAAATTTAGAATAATCAAACATATATTTTTATAATGATATTTTGATTTTTTCTTTTAAAAATTAATTTTATATTTTCTTTGCTTTAATTATTTATTTTAAGTAATCTAACTATTTAATTTTATTTTTTATAATTTTTATTTTCTTTTTTGATAATAATTTTTGATAATTTTTTTTAATCTTTTTTATTTAATGGATTTTAACAACTGTTCAAGTTGTAAAAAACCTTTTGATGCTTAAAAAAGAATTCCTAAAATGCTTAGCTGTGGTTGCGTGATATGTGCAAAGTGTATTAGGACATGTCTCGATCTAGCCTAGCAAATAATTTGTAAAATTCATGGTTAAATTTTTAAAGGTTAGTTAACTGATTTAACGGACTATGTAACTTCTGAAATTTTTGAGAAATAGTTAAATTAGTTTTAAAAATAGGCAAATTTGAATGAAAACCTATAAAAAATTGTTGATTCTTGAAATAAATAGAAAATCTAGTTAATAAAATGTAGAAAAGTTATTTTATCAATATAAAAGATATTCATTAGTATAGTTTAACAATTTTTTACTTAGGCAAATCATTAATTTTATGAGTAAATATAAAAGAATATTAGTTAGAGTTAAGAGATTATAGCAGATTTAAAAAGTTAAATAAAAGACTTGGATAAAATTATATAACTTAAATCTTAAACTGCCTAACAACATGAAGAGAGAATAAATTTATTTGAGTAAGTAAAATAGTAGAATGAATAAACTAAGTTAAAAATTAGTAGTTATAATAAGGAAAATGCATTAGATATGAATCAACTAAGTGAGCAGTTAGCTGAAAGTTGCTTTAATTTGTTGAAGTACATCTTTTAAAAGAAAGAGTTACAGAAATTTGATTAATTAAATATAATAACTTTGGTAAATGAATATTTCTAGCAGAACGTTCTATATGATTATACAGTGATAACAAGTGAAAATGTTTCTAATTTTGTACAAAAATTTTAAGCTTAGATAATATCTGGTTTAAAAATAATGGATAATCCTTTGAATAAATCAAATATATGTAAAAATGTTGATATTTTGAGTTAATTTTACCAATTTAAAAGCTATCCATTATTTTAAAGATTGAATGAGGTGATAGAATTATCAAAAAAAAATTAGGAGTTGGAGTAAGCATCAGCAAATGCAATAACAATTCTAAACTATTTAAAGTATAATTTTCAACAAAAGAATTGAGAGGGAATAAAAATAAAGGGAGCTGATTTGAGTGATGCGTCATTTGAAGATTGCAATATGAGAAATGCAAATATGTAAGAGGTCTGTTTAAGCAATGCTAAGCTAATAAATTGTAATTTTGATGGCGCTAATTTCGGTAACATCAATTTCGAATCTCCCTACAATTTAATTGGGCATACTAATTGGATATTATCTGTGTCAATATCAAGAGACAACAAATATCTTATATCTGGAAGTGTAGATCACACAATAAAGATATGGGATTTTAGCAATGGCCACTTAATTAGTACATTGCTGGGACATGAGAATTGAGTATATTCCGTAGTAATATCAAATGATTCGAAGTGAATCGTTTCAGGAAGTAAAGATAAAACAATAAAGATATGAGATATCTAAAATTTTCAGTTAAAAAGTACATTGACAGGCCACACAAATTACGTATGATCAATAGCAATATCAAGCGACTCATAATGAATCATATCAGGAAGTGAGGATTAAACGATAAAGATATGAGATATCTAAAATTTTCAGTTAAAGAGTACATTTACTGGACACAAATCTAGAGTAGAATCAGTAGCAATATCAAATAATAAAAAATGATTAGTTTCAGGAAGTGCTGATAATACGATAAAAATATGAGACATTGCATCTTAATAATGTATTAAAACTCTTTAAGGACATATTTATTGAATTCGATCTGTGATAATAAGTGTTGAAAGTAAATGAATAATATCAGGAAGCAGAGATAAAACAATAAAGATATGGGACTTCATTACAGGTTAATGTGTAAGAACATTATAAGGACACACGCATGAAGTAACTAGTGTGGCATTGAGTGAAGATTGTTTATATATAGTATCAGGTAGTGAGGACAAATCAATAAAGATTTGGAATTTTTAAACGGGTGAAAATTTAATAACACTAAGAAATGAGAATAAGGTAAATACAGTAATAATAACAAGTGACAATAAATGGTTGATATCGGGAGGTTAAGATTATAAAGTGAGAAAGTGGAAATTATAAAAATTGTTTAAGGAGTTAAAATAAGGAGCAATAGGTAATATGGAAGTAAGTTAATTTAAAATAAAAAATAAAATTAGGAAATGAATTAGAGTGAGTATCAATTGAGATATGGGTTAGAATGTGAAAATTGTAGTTTTCAAAATATAAATGGAAGTGAAAGAGACAAGAAAAATATGAGGTAAAAGTGAATAAAAAAGAATGAAAAACTTAAAAACTTTAATAAAATTTAAAAAATTTAAAGCATTAAATTTTAATTCTTTTTAATTTATTTTATAAATGAGATAAAATTATTAAAAATTTCAGCATAATAAAAAAGTGCATCATATATGAAAACAAAAAGAAAGTAAAATAGCTAAATAAAATCAAAAAGAATAAATAACTTAAAAGTGTTTAAAAGAAAATATTAATATTAAGTTCATTGCTAACATTTGTTGGAAATTATATTTAAAAACTAAGATATGAAAAGATAGATAAAAAAGTTAAAAGTTAAAAAGCAAAAATATAAAGTATATAAAAAATCTGTATATTAATATTGTGTATTGAATAGATTAAGGAACATAAAATGAATTCAATGAACAAGATTTCGAACTAAAAAAGATAATGTAGAGTTAAAAGTAAGAAACTAGCTAAAAGTAAAAAAAATATAATAAGCAATAAAAATCAAATGAAAGTTAAAAAGAGATTCCGAATAAGTAGATAAGAGCGAATTTAATAAAAATTAAATTAAAGAGAAAATTATAAAATGAACAGAAAATAATTTAATGAGTTTCATAAGAAGTAAAAAGAATAAGAATGTATTTTTGCTATGTATTCTTCCAGAGAAAATATTTTTAAATGAATTATCAGATAAAAATATCTTATAAGAGAAATTAAGGTTTTAATAAAAGAAGATAAAGAATGGATTTATTTGGCAAAGTAACTCTTTTTAAAAAGAATATTATTTAAAAGGCCGTAATTAAAAATTTACTTGATAGAATTAAGAGTTAAAATTTATTAAAAAGAAGATTATCTTTGAATAGCAGATATAAGAATAAAAAAATGAAAAACTAATAAGCATATCCTGATCCAGGAAAACCTATAAATAGAGTTTGAGGAAATACAAGCTTAAATTCAAAAGTATCAAGAGACCATTTACATTCAAAATTTACAAATATGTAGTTAACAAACTTCATATTATATTAAAACAATTAACTCACCATACTAAAAAACTAACTTATCGAAAACAATTTGATAACGGAAGAGCAACTTTGAAAATAATCTTAATAAAAATTCAAATATTCTCAAAAGATGGAAATAAAAAAAAACAATATCATGTGAAAAGGAATTAAAACCATAATAAGAAACTAGCAATAACAATAATAATATTATTCAAAGACTTGAAAAAATAGAAAAGATATTTAATATAAGTACAAAATAATAATAATAAAAGAAATAATATAGGTTTACCAATCATGTTATCATCTTCTAATAAATTGCCAATAATTGAAGCAAATAAACGAAAAGGAACAATAAAGAACATAAAACAAATTAAATAAATTATGAATAACGAAAAAGGCAATATACAGGTAAAAGCTCCTCGTAAGATCTACTGAAACTTTGTAATGAAAAACTACCACTTAATAAAAAATGTCGTGGTACACATCCATATAAAAAAATGACAGAGTGAAATTGGTTGGAACCCCGGGAAACTCGAAAACCTTTAACATTATTATATATATATATATATATATATTATATTTTAAATAGGAAGGAATAATCTTCCAACTGAGTTTAGCTTAACACAAGTACCAGGAAGTACTTCAGAAGAGACAAACTTAGCAAGAATCTTGACAGGAGCTAAGCAGAAAAGAACTAGAGAAATTGAGTAATGGTTGATGAAGAATGACAGACGATTAGGCTTCTTGGGACATCACTCCAACCATGCCCTACTAGAAGACAGAATTTCCAAAGGAATGAAGCACTGGAGGAAATTTCCAATGAGAAGTTTTATTAAATATAAAATGGATTTCGGCCGCGTCAAAAAACAATTAGGTAATCTGGTAAAGTGTATACTGCATTGCGAGTAATCTCGCACTAGATGCCACCACGGGTAAGGGTGGATAAGCTCCGTTGAAACATACCTAACTTACTCCGAAGGTTCTCTCTAGCAGTATGAAAGTTTGACTGACGGGCCTTCTAATTAATGACTTAATAACTAGTTTTTATTTGGATCTTATTCAAGAAGACTGAAACATTTGACTCAAGATTTAAGAATAATTTTAATAAGAAAATTTCCCATTTTAAGAAGTCATCATGACTCATTGGACTTCTAGAATTTTAACAAGAAACATGAGAACATTTTTCTTAATATTAAATATTAATATTGAAGAGCTGCGCGCCAATAAGGTGAACCACTCTCTATAATCATTTTTATTTATTTGTTTATTTTATTTATTTAACTTTAAATTAAATTAATTAAAGAATTGCGCACCATAGAGAGGGCCACATGCTCTATAATTGAGTTTATTTATTTATTGCTTTGGGGTTAGTTGATTTTTATATCTAGGCAGTTTATTTGCTTAATTAGTTGATACACTGCTTCCTAAAGCCTTTTTTTTCAGCCTATAAAGATAAAATTTCAAATAAAGTATCTTATTGTTAGTTAGAAGATTTATTTTAGGTTAATTGTTTCTTAGGTTCCATTTTATTATAAATAAATAAATAAATTTTATTATAGAGCGCGTAGCACTCTCGTTGGTGCGCAGCTCTTTAAAAAAATGCTTCATACTGAAAAGAATGTTTCTTACTGATAAAATTATCAGATACTGATAAACCTTGTTCAATACTGGTATAATTATTCAGTATTGATAAAAATGTTCAATACTGATATTATTTTAGAATACTCGTAATCTTTAATACTTGCTGGAGGTCCAAGGACATGGAGGATTGTGTCTCATTGCATCACCAAAGCAGAGGACGACACGTGACAATTATGGGAACTTAAATTCCCCACCTCTGATGAAGATGACCTTGTTGTTCACCTTCAAACAACTATGGCGGTTTAAAAAAAATAATATATAATAATACTTACGAAAATAATCAATTATAATCTTATAGTTTTTCTTCAATTAATTAGTAATAAATAATCTTTCTTTGATTTTTTTGGAAAATATCTATATATTATTTTCTTTATTTAGCCTTTTTTTATTTTACATGACTTAATTTTCCAAATTTTGTAATAAAAACTAAATAAAATCTTTATTTATATTTAACATAAATAAATCTCTTTATATAAATCTTTTTTGCTGAAATTGAAATTGAATATGAAAAAAAAATTTACTTAATTTTACTCTTTTTTTTATGAATCTTTGGTATAATTTAAATTAGCAATTATTTAAAAAAAAATTTATTTATTTTATCGATTTTAATTTCGTTTAATTTATTAAAGCTTTTTCCTGATTCAGTTTGAATATTTTATTTTTTATACTTCTAAATTTTTATTTTTATTTTGCTTTTTAAATTTTTTGTGTAATTTAATTTTTATAAGTTTTTTATTAATTTAAAATTAATTATTTATTATTATATTGAGTCATTTTTCACTTTAATTTCTCTTATAAATTTATATTTTCCAAAATTTTTAAAACTTGCTTCAATTATGGATACTTTATCTTTACATTTTTTATTTATTTTTTCATATTTGATGAGATTTTAAAAAAATTCACTTAAATCAAGCTTTTAATTTTAATTTTAATTTTAATTTCAACTTTTAATTTTATTTATATTTTTATAGATACTGTTATATTTACTAAAAGATTTGAGCTTAAAATGTTGTCAATTAATTGCTTTATTTTTATTTTATATCCATTTACATTACAAATATTTACTATTAAGTTGACTCTAATTAAAAAAATTTAATTCTACCATTATATGGACTAGGGAAAATGGTTGAAGTGTAAAATGCATTTTTTTCTTAAAAAAGAGCTTCTAAGATGTTTAACTGTGGTTGAATAACTTGTGCAAAATGTATTAGTACGGATTTAAATCTCATAAAACAATTTATTTGTAAAATTCATGATTAATTTTTAAAAGTTAGTTAGTTATTTAAAATGCACATAACTACTGAAAAATTTGAGAAATAGTTAAGTGAAAAGATAAGCAAATTTGAGTAAAAATTATAAAATTTAATAAACTCTTAAAATAGATAGAAGATATAGCTAATAAATTGAAGAAAGGCCATTTTATCTAAATAAAATATATTCATTAGTATTTTATAGCAAGTTTTTCTGTAAGCAAATAATTAATTTTGTGATTAACTATAAAAAATTAGTTAAAGTTAAGAGATTACATCTGAATTAAAAATTTCAATAACTAGCTTGGATAAAATCCTAAAATTTAGAATTGAATCTGGGTAAAGCATGAATAGTAAATGTGTTTACTTGACCAAGTATAATAGTATTATGAGGAAGCTAATTTAAAAATTTGTAGTTAGAGAAACAAAAGTATTAAGTATGAATCAGTTAAGCGAGTTTTTGGCTAAAAATTGTTTTAGCATAATGATTAATATGATTTTGAGACTATCTTAAGTGGAGTTTTGTCTTAGTTTGTGAAAATATTTTAAAATGAGATAAAATCTGGTTTAAAAGGATAGATAATCCTATAAATAAATCGAATATATGTAAAAATAACGACATCTTTGGTTAATTTGAGAGAGCTAAAAGCTATCAATTAGTTTAAAGATTGAATGAAGTAATATCTAAGAAATATAAGGAGTTGGAGACTTAGGCGAAGAAATAACTATACTAAATTATTTAATATATAAATTTCAATAAAAGGATTAGGAAGAAATAAGGATAAAGGATACTTATTTGAGGAATCAATTATTTGAGAATAACTTTATGAGAAATATGAATATGTAAAAGGTGCTTTAACCAAGGCTTAATTAATCAATTGTAATTTTGATGGTATCAATTTCACTAAAATCAATTTAGAATTTTCTGATATTTCAACTGAACATACATGATAGTTAAGTTTGTAACAATATCAGTTAACAATAAATAAATAGTATCAAGTAGTATGATAAAATGATAGAGATGGGAAATTTACTCTGGTTTGATGATCAAAACATAGATAGGAAATTTGTATGAAATAAATTCTGAAGTAATATCAAGTGAAAGTAATTTAATGATATCAGGAAGTAAAAACTATACTATAAAAATATGAGATATAGCCTCTGATTAGTGTAAGAGTGCTTTGAATGGACGTTTGATTTCTGTAAGACTAGTAACGATATCAAGTGATAGCAGATGAATAAAATCAGTAGCCATGATAATACTATATTAGTATGAGATATTTAAACATTTCAGCTAAAGAAAAAATTACATTATTTACAAATTCGCACATTCAATTGCAATATCAAGTGCTTATAAGTATCTTATTTCAGGAAGCTAAAAAATACTTTAAAGATATGGGATATTAAGACAGGTTAATGTACTTAAATTCTCTAAGAAGAAGTAAATATTATTTTTACTGGGGTAATTAGTAATTAGAGCAAATGGATAATATCAGGAAGTGAAGACAAGACTACAAAAATTTGAAAATTTTCAACAGGCTTATGTATTAAATCATAATTAGGACATAAGAAAAAAGTAGCAAGTGTTGTACTAAATGCAGATATTAGATATATAATATTGGGTAGTGAAGATAAAGCAATAAAGATATGAGAATCTAAATGAGGGAGAATGCTATTACTATAAAAATCAAGAGAGGCATATTCAGTAGAAATAATTAGTTATAATAAATGATTAATATCTGAATTAGGTGATTTCAAAGTAAAAGAAAATAAGTTTATTTAAAGAAAAAAATTTAAAACATTTGGTAGCTTGGATGTAAGTTTATCTTAGATTTAAAATATTATTAGGAAATGGATTAAAGTGAGTGGTAGAAAAGATATAGTTTAAAGCTTGAGAATTATTGACTTGTAATTATAGCAGGAAGTGAGGAAGACAAGAAGCGAATGAGATAAAAATGTGCAAAAATAGATAAAATCTTTAAATGAAAGCAGATTGAAATATGAAATAAAAATGTTTTAAATAAAGAAAATAAATGCATAAATAATTTATAAATTATATTAAAAATTAAGATAGGATTTTTAGTGATAAAAAAATAAAAAAGAATAAAAAATTATGTTATTAATTGAGATTAAAAAGATGAAGTATAAATAAATAAGTAGGAAAAAATAGTACAAAAATATAAATTTTAATGTATAAAAAAGTCTAAAAATAATTAATTAAAATATAATAGTATCAATATTTAAGAATATTGAGACATAGTTGCAAGAAATATAGCTTAGACTATAAATATTACAAATATGTTGAAAGATAAAAGTTTGTAAATGTCAATCAAGCTTCTTCTTGTTCTTTCTCTATCATATATTTTTATTTATTGTCTTGATGAAATTTGTCTTTTTTCCTTCTAGAAACTCTTCTAAAAGCTCATCTTGTAGTTCAAACATTTCAATACGCTTTTTTAGTAATTTAGAATGAAAATTTTTGATTAATTTGTCTATTTTAGGAATTTGATTTTTTGAAAAATGTTTGTTTATATAGTTTTAGTCATAAAGAATTAGTTTCTTCTTGTCTTTTTCTTTAAAAGCTTTATGACTTTCAAGTTCCTCAATAATGTCTGCATAGTATTAGCAATCAAAAATATGATTAGTTTCATCAAAGTCTTAGCCACATAAGCAAATAATGCTATATCTAACGTTAATGTGGCGACTACTAAGTTCTTACTGAAAATTATAAGAAAAAGTATCAGTTTATAGATAGAAATAATCTCTCTAATATAGTGTTTATTATATTTGGTATAAGTAATTTCAGGAAATACACTTTAATTATTTTATATTTAGTCTATAATTCTTTTTGCTGTTGGCATAAGTGTATTCCTAGAGAGACATTCCATTAAGAATTTATTTTTTATTCTGTGAGCTTATAAAAATCCATCTTACTCTAAACATGTGACATGTCAAAATTATACAAATCGATACATTTCTTTATATGTTTCTAGTATGGTAAATTAAATTTAGTGCATTTTTCTAATAGGAAAGCAGTATCTGAGATAGGATTTTCTTTGCTATATTACATTAATTTTTAATAAAAGTGCATTAAATTTTTAGTTGCTATATGTGTAAAAGGAAGCCAGTTTAGGTCAATAAAGCATGGCTCATTGAATGTGAACTCTTAAGATCTAAACGCCTATCTTGAGATAAGTCTTTACAATTTTGTTATCTTGTTTTTTATTCCTTTAATTCCAGAAAGAGTAGCTCACGGAGTAATATCACTTCCATATTCAACTTTAGGCAAAATAAAAGTTCTACAAAGAGTTTTGAAGGTGAAAGGGGATACTAATCCTTATTTAGAAAGTATTGCAGTAGCTTTTTAAATAGCTACTCTGTATTTGGTAGCTACTGCTATACAATGTAATTTGTAATTTTATTTTATTCCTAACTAATATCCTAAATAGGTAACTTCATCTTTTTAAGCAATTGGAATCCCATTGTGCTTTATAGTAATAGAAGATTAGCTTTCTTTTCATTAATTTTTTTAAGAATTCTATTACTTCACATTTGGCTACATTAATTGTAAATTTTACTCAATCAAAAACTGTAGATGTATCTTGTAATAATTTTTAGGCATTTTTCTAGGAAGAAGACAATTGGATTAAATCATCAGCGAAGGCTCGTACTACGAAAGTTTTAGATAATATTTGAAATCCTAATTTCTTCTGATTATCTTCTAAATATCTTATAACAATATCATAGTATAAAATTGCAAGTACAGGTGCATGGCTAGTTCCTTATAATACTCCATTGTTATATTTAATTGTTCTTGTAAGATATCCATCAATTATAAACTTAGCATCAATATTATCGTAAAAAGATTCTAGTGCCAATATTAGGTCCAAAGGTAGCCTAAGTCTTCTAAGATTATCAAAAAGTAATTTCCTAGATATGCTATCAAACATTTTTTCTACATCTATTAAAGTAGCAATTAATTACTTTTTATGGGACCATCTACGATGCAAGTCTATAATTTACTAAATAGTTCAAATTTGCTAAGTAGTGGAGCGTTATGAATAAATCCAAATTAGGCTGGATGTAAAATGTTTCGTTTATAAATATAATTATAAAGTCGTTATGTTAGTGCTTTATCATAAATTTTAAGTAGACATTTCAATAAAGCTATAGGTCGTCAATTATATCAATTACTTTTGCTTCCTTTTTTGAAAATCGGAAGAATGTTTATTTTTTTCATTGCATTAGGTATTTTAAATGTTCTAAGCATGTTATTAATGAAACTTGTTATAATTTGATGCAAATCTTAATCTCCATATTTAATAAGTTCAGCTTTTAGATCATCATTACCTGTAGCTTTATTATTTGCAAGCTAAGATATAATTTTTTTAATTTCAAATCACGTAAAAAGAGGCATATTTTATAAATGACTTAATTTCTAATTTAAGATAAAAGATTTATTTCTAAATATTCCCTCTATTTTTCTATTTGAGGAGTCAAATTCTATCTTACTTATATTCGAATGTTTATCAAAAACGTTAGTTTCCCAATTTTCAATAAATTGCTATTGTTAGTTAAAGTTAAAATTCGTCTAATTACGAATTTTAGGGTTTATTAGATTTTTAGCTTGTTTAAACATTATTTAAGCATTTTTGTTAAGATCTTTATGCTTTTTCTTAGCTTTTTATTTTTTTCATTTCCAAAATTTGTGAAGATAACTCTTATAAGATTAAATTTTAAGCTAGTAAAATTTGGTATCTTTTAATTATGATGTCCATACAAAGTTAATGGGTTCTAATATGTAATATTATCCTTTTTTGCTTGGACAAATAACGTAGCTAAGTAACTTGGTAATTGATAATAGTTTTTCCTTTGATTTTAAGATCCAAGCGCAATCTCAGCATTATAACTAATAAGATCGCAGATGAATTAGTACTAATTTTCAACATAGTTTTAATCAAGTTACCAGAATTGATAAAATTATCCCAAAATAGATTTTAATAATAGTTTCTCGTTTCCAAATCCTATAGTTTAGAAATTTTAAAGAGTAATCGTTATTGTTAATCTTATTCACTTCTTTTTAAATTATAATTTAATGTAATACTTAATGGAAAATGATCAGCATGCAAACCCGAATCTTGGATAACTTTATAATCAACGAAATCATCAGAATTTAAATGTTAAGTTGCCAAGAAGTAGTCATTACAATAGCATTAATTATTCGCTCTATGAATAAATGTGTTGGACTCATTATCATTTAAAATTATTAATTCATTTGCTTCTATAAAGTCTAGTAATCTTTAAGTATTGATTTGTGATTAATTATTACCGTAGTTAGGAATTAAGGCATTAAAGTCGCCACAAAGGATAGTAGGGTTTTGGTCACTATTATTTATGATATTATTAAGGTATTCATATGCAATATCCTTATAAATATTTGACTTTTCGTTTGTAGGCAAATAGCATGATGCTATTATTAAATTTACAACTTTCACGCTTATAAAATGTCCAGGAATATTTGAGAAATCTAATTCATTTTAACAAGAATCAAGTTACTTTTTTACTAATAGACATACTCCACCTGCCCGTTTATTGCGTTTTAGTAATAGATACGATATTGTTCTATAACAATTGGGCAATATGTTTATTACGTTCGTGTTTCGTTTATTGAAAAAATGTTAAATTCATTATCAAGGATGAATTATTATAATGCCGTTTGCTTACTAGCTTTTGAGCTTATATTTATATGTCCTATTTTTATTTTCTTAGATTCTTGCGCTCCACCAGGAAGGTCTCCCTAATATATGCAAATATATTTAGTCCCTTATGAATCTCTTTGAATATGCACCAGTTCTTTTTTATACTCAGGGTGCTGGTGGAAATATTAGATCAAAATGTAAATTACTTAAATCGAATAAGATTCTAGTAGTTTATTGTCTATTTTAATAACATTTTAGGTACTATCTATAGTGCCTTGAGTTAATTCTTTATTAATTGTTATATATCTTCCTTGAAAATTGCTCATTTAATATTAGTTCCTCCTTCACGAACTCTTTCTGATAAAGTTTTATAGTTGAGGAGATTGAAAATTTTATTATCGTATTATCTTTTCACTTTCTCTTTCATTTTTTCATTTAATAGTGCGTTTAGCTGGAGGATATTAAATTCCATCTTCTTCATGCTTTCTTTTGAAAGGATTTTATTATTTGATAACAGTGCGATTCTAGTTTTCAATATAATTAATGTTTGTTTAGCTCATTTAATCTTTTTATCAAGGCTTGGTTTTTAGATCAAATAATTCTTTCATTAATTATTCATAAATTTCTTACTATTTTCTTAAGTTTTACTCAAACTTTAATTGTTACAAATGAAGTTCATATTTAGCTAATGAAGGAATTACTGGAGTTTTATATAATTCTCATAAAGCAAACTTGTCTAGCAAAATTGATTTTATTATTCAATTTTTATTGTACTGGATGTTAATTTCTTATTTTCTTAATATAATTTCTTCTAGTTTTCTAAGTTATTCTAGCTATTTAAAATAAATTCCATATTAAGTTAATGATATATTTATTGTATTTTTTAGTGATTTATATCTATAAAGTTTGTTTGACAAAATTTTTAACTTTATTCCAATTTTTCAGTGTTAACTTAAACTTCTTAATGTTATCATTAAACTTAAATTTCTTAATCTTATTATAAATTAATTGTTTAGATAATTTTATTTTCTACATTACATTTTATTTAAAGGTTTTAATCTGTCTAAATTTATTTATTTTAGCTTAGTAATTCTGTGATAGATAGATAAATTAAAGTTTGGTGATCATGAGGGTATTTCAACCCCTTCACACCGACCTCTAGATTTCTCCAGAAGTTAAAATTGAAAGTTTAAATGTTGCTACTTTCCATCACATTACCTTGTTTTCTCTTGAGTTCTTCAATTCCTCTAGTCCTCTTTCTGTTTGTAAATGTTCCCAAGTACATTCATATAATGCATCTCTCTCTACCTTCTTAATTGCAGTTGGATCTATCTCTTCTTTTTTTCTTGCTATTTTCTTTAGTTCTTCCAATATTCTTATTTGAACTTTAGAAATTTTTTGCATTTTCTTCATAGGTACTTTGCTGAGTTGCAGTAGTAACATCTCTTGACTATCTTGATTGACTTCTCCTTAGTTTCTTTGTCAGTTCTCTCAATCAACATTGGATCTCCCCTTTGTTCGCTTAGCTTTCCTTCAAGTTTTTCCAATATATTGCTCAGTTCCGATTGTTTCCGAAGCTAATTTTAGGATTAGCTATTCTGATCTTAGGATATGTTCCAAACGGCGCTTAGTTCTCTTTCCTAGGACATTAGTCTTGATTCTATCTCTTCAGCTATGTTAAGCTATTGCATAAGCTTTTAATTGTCCTTCTTGAGTTTCCTATCCTCTTCCTGGAGGTTCAGCACCACTTGGATGAGCTGTTCCATGCCCATCTGACCAGAAGGGTTGAATTCAGATACCTCCTGGTGGAGAGCAGACTTCATCTGCTTCCTCGGTTTTTCAGCTGAGACTGGTGTTTCCGTGTGGGTTGTCTTTGAGGTTTGCTTCCGTTCCACTTGTTAGATTCCAGGTTATTAAGAAGAAAACGATTAGGGCTATGAGAAGAACGACTGTTAAGAAGTGGTTTCCTGCTTCCTCCCTTCCTTTTTGGCTTAGGAAGAGGTTATATAGAAGCCAGGTTTGAAACCTTCCACCATCCTTAGTAATTCTGTTTAAGTAGAATTTTCTGCTGTTTATTAAAATTTGAGATAATATTGTTTTTATATGTCTATATTACATTTTTCTATGGTTAGTAGTTATTATATATTACAACTTTTTAAGTGTTAAATTTCATTATGCTTTTAAGATATCAATATTTGGAATTCCATACCTTTCTATTATAATTCTTCTTGAAACTCCATGTTTTATTTCAAATTCTACTAATTTTATATTTTTAGATGGTTATTTAAAGTTATTAGCTGTTTTTATAGTTATTAGTCTTTATTTATAAGTCATTAATTTTAAATTATTAACTATTTATTTTGGGCTTTAGTTTCCAATAATTCAAACCCAATAGTCTTCTTTTACTAAGAGTTTTCTTAATAAAATTACTAAATGAAATCAAATTTAGATAATTATTTTTTATATAGCTCAAGTTCTTCTAAAACATCCTATAAACTAGATTAAGACATATACAAGAATTCATACGAGCTAGTTTATGTCGAAGAATTTTAAATGATTATTGAAGATTAATTGGATTTTTAAGGAACTAATGAATGACTTCTAAACTACTCTTAAATTTATCTATTTAATATATTTAATTAATTTCATCAGTTTATGCAGTTTAACTATTACATTGAGAAATACAATCCGTTTAAATTCCTATCTCTTTAGATTTATTTTGGTTTTTTCCAAAAATTAATTAATTATATTTCAACTATAGTTATTACTTATAGTATTTAGATTTTAGTATTTAATTTTGAATTTTGAATTTTCTTTAATTTCTTGAAAGTTTTATTTACATACATTTTGTATTATTCTATTACTGCTTCATACTTACTTATAATCCTTTAATTAGTTTGATCCTGATTTTCTTAAGTTGGTAGAAATTTTTCATTAAAAATAATTTGATTATTTGATAGATTTTATATTTATTATTCAAGTTCTTTAATCTAATTTAAGAACTATTTTTTACTAGTTTCAAACTCTTATTCCTAGGATTACATTTGATCCTTTACTTCAATAAGTTAGGTTTAAAGTTATATGTTTTTGATTTCAAGATTATTTAGAATTTTATATTTTAATTTTTTTAGATCTTTTGGTTTAAAAGATTGTTGAATTTATAATTTGAGTACTATACATGATTATACTCTAAGTTTTAAGTAAATATGGATCATTTTATAATTCCGTTATTATTTTAATTTTGATTATTTAAAGTATTTTTTGTATCTTAAATATCTTTATTCATTCCCCTATTATTTAAATTTCCTGAAGATATTTTTTATACCTTTTATTAAACTGTGGCGGCAAAATTTGCTTTCTTTTGATAAGTATATTTCTCAACTTTTAAAATGCGCTTCAACTGGTGACATCGCTCCAAGGAATATTTAAGTTATCTTAGTGGAACCCTAAGAAAAGTATTTATTGTCTATTAGCTAAATTGTTTTAGTATTTATCTTATTAAATTGGCTATTCATTTTATTTACTTCAGTTGCAGCGTTTCCAAATTCTAGATTTATGAAGGTGTAAACATCTGCCTATGCTTTTTTATAAGATCACAGCTTCTTTATTGTTAGATAAAGAAGAGTTGCTAAGATTTTAAATTAGCAATTTTTAATTAGTTCCCATATTTTTATTAAAGTCTAAAAATAAGAAGTAGAAAATAGTTGGATGGATTTTATAAGAAAACGAAAGAAAGAATGAGAGTATTCTTTTCTGTTTTTTATTTTTGAAATAGCTTAAATGTTAAATTTGTTAAATTTTGATTTTCAATGAAAGATAAGACAACAAAAGTTATGCTTTAAAAGGCTTTAGAAAGATGGAATAAAATATTTGAAAAAAAACGATTGAAATAGAAAAAGCGGGTAAAATTTGGAAGTAACAGAGTATATTTTTCCCAGATAGTAAAATTTAAAAGATAAAATGTTGAGTTACCCTTTTTGAGATTACTGTCTATTATCAATTAAAATAATATAAATATGCTAATTCTTCAATGCAACATATGATATTATCTATCATCTATAAAATCCAAAGATAAATACTACTCTCTTTTATAGCTCCATTTAATCTAACATAGGAACAGGAATTACAGCACTACAAAAGCTAAATAAATTAAAAGACTTTATTACTCTTAATCGATTTATCTTATTAAATGTTACATGGTAAGTTAAGCATAAGAGAAACTTAGAATAATTAAAAACTAAGAGATAACTTTTCTTTATATAGTTAAAATGGAAACTACATGAATAATCTAAATTAGCTCAAACCAATAAATTAAAACTCCAAGAAATTTAAAATTAATGCTTAAAGTACCCATCAACAGAATTTCCTCTTAGATCATAAATTTTAGAAACTAACTTAAACAAAGAAAGGAAGTAATAACTAAACTAACTTAAATAGTTTTCAAATGACCCTAAAAGTTTAAATTAATACATTCACTAATCTGAGTTTATTATAGGAAGCATATAGGCATTTTCAAGAGTTGATTCATTAGATATTAAATTTCCATAATTTCCTTTGAAAGTTATAATTTAGTCTCCATTTCTCTTTAAGAATAGAATTCTTCTTTAACTGAAATCACAAAATTAAAATCAAACTGACTGTCCTTTAAAGTATCCTCCTTAGTATGCTAGATGGTTCTACTTTATCTTTTTTAAAATTCTTATCATAAGAAATCTTAAAGGTACAACTAAAAAATGAAAATAGGTTTTTAAGCAAAAAGATATTGCAAAGAGTTAAAAGATATTAGTTAAAAAGTTAGATTAAAAAGGTAAAATAATTATAATTTAATAATGAGCAAAAATAATTAATTCGCAACTTTTTTTAAAGCCAAACTATTATAATTAAAGTTAGAGTATCATAACAAAAATGTTATCTTCAAGTTATGTCTATAGTAACTCTATTGCTTTGGATTAAGATTAGTTAAGCTAGAGAACTTAAAGCATCTCTCTTTACTATAAGAGCAATTAAATTTAGGTTTAATCTGAAATATTTTAAAATATTTAAGGTGAGGAAGAATAGGAGAAATAAGAGGATTAGGTACCTTAGCAAACTTATTTTTAGACTCTTAAGTAGATAATTTTTATAAGTATTCCAATTGTTTTGGCCTTTGTAAGTTAAATGGGAGTTGAAACTGTTAACTAGATTTTTGTAGGAAAGAAAGGATCAAAATTATTAGATGCTGTAGGCTTAGGAAATATGTGAATCAATACAACAGGACTTTCACTTCTGATTGGGCTTTGCTCAGGATTAGATACTTTATGTTCTCATGCATTTGGGTTTAAAAATTTTGAATAAACTGGACTTTATTTCTAAAGAATAATGGCTTGCTTAAGTTTTACACTCTTTCCTATAATAATAATTTTATGCTTCTTTTCATATGATATATATGTATGAATTGGAGTTGATAAAGAAATTGCCAGAAATGCAGGTGATTATGCTAATTTTTACTTAATAGGATTATGGGCTATTTTCGGTTTTCATGCCGAATAAAGATTTTTAGGGGCTTAATATATCTTCAGACCTCCTTTGTATGTTTCTATGATTACTTTTGCTTTTCATTTCTTATGATGCTGGTTTTTCGTAGACTATTTAGATTTGAACGTAAAAGGAGCTGCTATATCATGGTCAATTACCAATTGAAGTAACTTCATATTGCTTTCGCTTTACATCTATAGAGCTAAATTGAGCACAATAAGGATTTAGCCTTCATAATGATTTAAAGGTTGGGGATAAATACTTAAAGTCTCAATTCCTTCAATGCTAATAGTATGCATAGAATGGTGATATTTCGAGTTTTTAAATTTAATAGTTGCAACTTTACTAACGGATAACGAACTAGCTGCAAATATAGCTTTACTAAACATCAACACTATTTCTTTCATGTTTGCTGCGGGTATAGCCATAGCAAGTTCCGCAACTGTCGGCAATTTTTTAGGTCAAAGCAATTTTAAACTGGCAAAGCTAAATGCGTTAGCAGGCTTAAACGTTATTCTCATTTATATAATATTGATGGTGCTACTATTGCTCTCTCTAAGTAGTTAGTGGGGGAAAATTTATACTAACGACTAAGAAGTAGTAGATAAAATAGAAAAATGCACCTATATTTTCGTTATTTTCCTAATTACTGATACCTGCAATGGAGTATATGGTGGAATAATAAGAGGATTAGGGCTATAAATAAAAGCAACTTTGTGCGATATACTATGCTACTATGTAATAGGTTTGCCTCTAGTTATACTGTTTTAATATCATTGGGATATTTATGGAATTTGAATCGGTACTTGCGTAGCTTCAGCTCTAATGAATCTATGCTATAATTTAATATGTTGAAAAAGTGACTGAAGTTAGATTCAAAAAAAAATAATAAAGCAATAATTTTAGAACAAATAAGCAGAAGAGCAAGAAAATTTTATTGAAAAGGATGAATTTTAAGAATAGAACTTAATTCCTCTTGATTCAAACGATATGCCAAAATTAAATATCAATTCAGTAAATTCAAGCAATTAAACGGCTGAAGATAGATGATTTAAAGAATAACAACTTGTTACACTTAATGTTTAATATTAAAAAATCAAATTCTATTTATAGTATGAAAATTGAAGAACTAATATCACTTTTTTCTTATATTTCCTTTTTCCATCTCAAGCAGTTTTATAGAAATTAGTTCATATCGCTATTTTCCTTTTATTGCTTCTTGGAACTTTTGTTAGCCACTTACTTAATAAATAAGATTAATCTAACATTTTATTATTTCCATTGATTGTTTTGCTTTATCCTCTTGATTAATTATAACCTAGATGACAAAAGGTAATATTTGCCTGCTTTTAGAGCCATTTTGAAATATATACATCATTCATCATTTTAATTGTCATAATATTCAATTTATTTGATAATAAGCCCATCTGATTAACTTATGTACTAAGGCTTTTTTAAACTTTAATGATATTGGTATACTAATATATCTTTCTATTCATTCTATTAAAGTTATACTAGGATGATTGTTTAAATTTAAGAGATTAGTTTGAATAGAGATTTAAAAGCACTAAGTATATTTAAAGTTGATAATAAAAATAGAAATTATAAAACAATTTTTATTGCAATCTAATTAGTTAAGTTTACTTTTTAGTTTCGGCTTAGTAAGTCAATTGTGCTAGCTAATCTATTCAATAAGCTTAATACTTTCAAGTCTATAACTAAGTTATTTTTCTTTTCTAATCAATTTAAGTGAAACTATTATAGGAAAATGTTTATATCTTCATCTTAGTTTCTAATTGCATCCTAATATTTAATACCTTTCTCTTGCTTTCTATTATATATTTCTATAGCAAGTTTATCAAAGCAAGCTTAATTTGAATTACTGCTTTACCTCTATTTATTACGCCTTAAATTATTTTAATTTAACTGAACGATTTTTAAGTCTATATCCAACTAAAGCACTGGAGTATCTATAAACTAAAGCTTATTATGCTCTATTAAATTAAAAGTATGGATATTTTAGTACTTTACCATTACAAATTTTCCAAGCATACAGTGATATAGCTTTAACCCTTAAACATAGAACCCTTCTACTAAAGATATACTAACTAGCTGGAAATATTCAAAAAGATACCAAATAAGATAAAGATACCTTATTTTATAGCTAATATCAATAGTTTTGTAGCAGTAGTAGACTATCATATACAACTAAGCTTATACTAGCATTTAATTCTAATTTTCATTCTAGCATCTAGTAACTTAAGGAGAATAGAGTAGCATCTAGTAACTTAAGGATATAATAAAGCTTGCTATTAAAGCTAAGATAGATTAATATGGTATAGATATAGTAATAGCACTTAATATTAATATCTATATACATAGTCATAAGGAAGCTTAATTCCTAGCTTGCTCTTTAAGCTTCTAGCTCTTGTACTTATAATGAGCTTAGAATGAAAAAGTAAATATAAAGCGAATCAAAAAAATGAAATAGAACGTAAATATAGCATTAACACAATCTTAGTATGCCAAGCATTTAAAAAGCAACAAAGTAAAGGAATATGAAATCCCACCTTTTAAGATAGATCTTAACAAGCTGACAGAAACTTAGCCTTTTACTATTGCTGCTAAGTCTTAAGATTACACTAATTTCTGCAATTTATTTCAATTCACCTAAACTTAATGTATGACTAATGAAGAAGGAAATACTAACTTCCTTAATCAGGAAAAAAAGAATATATAAAACATGTTTTACCCTACTTTTGAAGGATAAAACGTGAAGGCCTCCTAAAACAGTAAAGGCTAGTAAAAGAAGGTTTTAAAGATAACGGAGAAGAATAGAAAGTATTAGAGTTAAAGAATCTAAGGAACAGATTAAATGGATAAAGAAAAATATGAGCAGCTGTAAGAGGAAAAAAAGTTAATAAAGCAACTAGATCAATGGAGCTTGTAGTTCTAAAAGTAAACAGATGAATTTTAGAGCTTCAACAAGATAAATTAAATAATCTAGAGCAAAAATAAGCAAATTCTTGAAAGTTAGCAGACAGTAGAATCTAAATAAAAGGTAACATTTACTGAGAAACTTTAACAGAGAGTTGAAATGTTAGCTAAGAGACATCTATCACCTTAACATAGTAGAATTATAGAATCTAACTGGGATTTTATGGAAAAATTTAGAGAAAATAGACCTAAATCATGCTTGAAAAACTTTTCGATGCAAAAGGATTTAAAGATATTAGAATAGCCAAACATTGAAGTACTTAAATCTCCTAGATAAATTATTAGTTAAAGCTAAAAAATGAGCAGGCTAAACTCTGAAGTTCCTTCGGGTTAGTAAACTCCTACAATAAATTCTGTTAGGTAGAAGCAATTAGCTAACTTCTTGTGCTTTCAAAACGAATAGCAAAATGAAGAGGCTCATCAATCGAAAATATAAGTAGAAGTTGGTTAATCTTTCAACATAAGCACTAGATTTTTGAACCAAAACCAAGAAAAGTAGAAAAATTTAAAGTCAAAAAACTTAATTTCAAAAATAGAAAATTCCTTTAAGAAGCTTGACATTATATGAGAGTAGAAACAGGCTCAAATAATTGAAGAGCTGAAGAAATTTAAAATTGAAATACTGGATAAGAAAAAAGAGAATAAGTTGAATCAGTAAAAAATTCAAATGCTCAACTGGAAAATACTGAAATAAAATAAAAATTACTAGAAAAAAATGAAGCAACTTGAGCTAAATTAATTAAAGAAATCCAATATATTTAATACTAATAACTAAGGAGATAATTAAAAGTCTTCTAACTTATCAGCAATTGGTAGCCTCTAGTAAGAAATCGAACCTTATATCTATATCTAAAAGCAAGAATTAAAGAGCGAGCACCTTTAAACGATCCAAAAGCTTCAGGAAAAGATTTAAGAATTGACATAAAAGAAAAGCCAAAATGAGTTGTATTGTGATTAGTTAGAGCAATAAATAAAGCAAAAAAAAGAAGAAAGAAGGACTATTAAAATGTATTAGATTGAGTTTTATGAGAATACATTGTAAGAAGGTGAAGATGTTAGAACAGATGGATTAACTTGAGTAATTAAAGCTATTTGAAATTTGGGGCATCCTGTCAAAATTAGCTTAATGCCTTAGTATCTAGATTAAGAGAGTTAATAGTATTTAGTAAATAAAGCTTTACAAGAAATTTATATGGAGAGCATTTAAAAAAAGATTTAGGAACTCAGAAACAAAATTAAGATTTTTGATTCAGGTTTAACTTAGCAAGCTAAGTAGGTGCTATAAAGTAGATCAAATTCAATTACCAATAGGATTAAAATTATATCCAATAACAGACTTATAAGTCAACCTTAACTTGAATTAGATCGTGAGAATTAAAAATACGTATTATCTTGAAAGGCTAAAGTTCCTGAAATCAGCGAGTAATTTGTTTTACGAGACTCAGTGAAAAGCGATTAGTTTGAGTAAACAAGATGACTGGAAAGTTTAGTTAATAGCCTAAAGTAAGAGATGGAGAACAAAAAAACGAAAGAACTCGAAAGACTTTATTTACACTTCGAGTTAAAAAACTATGGAAATAAATATCAAATTGATATCAAAAAAGTTATAGCTGCCCTATAAGGAAACTTACACATTTCAAGAGAACTAAACTAACTACAAAAGAGCAAAGCTAGAATTGAAAAAAGAAAAGAAATAACAAAAAGTTTCACATTCAAGGTTAAAAACTGATAGCTTGTTTATCTTTTAATTTGAGCATAGTTAATTCATTGTTTGACATACAAATGAAAAGGCTTTTTGAAAATACCTTTCTAAATTGATTTTCTTCAATATCTCTATAGGTAAATTAGAGTCAACTGACATAATACCATCAATCAATAGCATATTAATTGAATTTATCTTGTTAGGTATAAATATAGCAAATCTACAGAAGAATAGACATAAGTTCGATAATATTGGTTATATGAACTAAATCTTTATACTATACTATACTATTCTTGATAATGAACCTTTCGCTTTCTATAAGAAGTTTAATTATCACTAATTGAAATCTTACCACCAAAGAAGTTTCCTTTAGGACTGGAAGATTCAGAAGCTAAGAATTAGAAAGTTATAATATTTCTTAGTTTCAAGGAAGAGTTAATTAAGATAAATAAGCCTGTAAATCTTAATTGCAAGAATCTAACTCTCTTTGTATATGTCTCTGTCTACTAAAGATTTTAGCTATATATTGAAATTAACTTCAAGCAATATAACTGAAAGTCTACATTTAAACTATAAATCAGTATATCAACTAAATATCCGAGATCTAAAACTAAGGCTATAAACCGAATTAATAAATCTAATTAATAAGCAAAATAGTAGTAAAGGATAATAAGGTAATACTAGAAGATTTTAAAATAAAGCAGTTAGGGAGGAAGTTAAACAGCACAAATTAATGATGTATTAGAAGTTATAAATTATCTTTTATTGCTAAGAGCCTATAACTAACTTTACTATTTAGAATGTTATCTAAGAAGCAGACAAAAGATAATATCACTTGTAAATAACATTCAAATGAGATTCTTTAATGAGGTAAATAGTCATATTTATGTTAGCGATAATTGGCTATTTATATTATTTAGATATTACATAATGCAAGCTATAAGATAGTATAAGAATCAGTATTTACTATCTTTTTATTTATAGAAGGAACTTTTTCAGTTTAGTGAGACAAAGATGAAAGACTGAGTATGAAGATTAGGAAGCAATTAGTAGTATAAAGCTAAATAATGCTTTATATAGTTTAAAAATACAAGAACAAAATAGCAATAAAAACTGAGTTGATATGAAGGAATAGCAAAAACAGATATTCATTCCAAAATATTATATATCAAATTTAATATAATAGCACCCCCAAAAATAATTAAGTATATATTAATATAATTTAACCTATACTCTATGTTTAATTTGCTTAAGCCATACTTACTGAAATACAATAAAATTTTAAGAAATGGGCTTTTGCATTTCAAAAAGCAAGAAAAAGAGACAAGTGTAGTCTATTAATTAGTCATATGCAGATCAAAATTAGAACAAGTCAGAAGTTATTAGAGCTGCTAATAAGGCTATCTAGAAGGAAGAGGATCTTTGCTCTATTGTCGAGATTTCAGTCAGTTGTGAGCATCTTCCTAACAATGAAAAGTTCTCACTTGCTGATCCTTTATGTGTGGCATATGAAGAAGTTACCCCTCATAGTGATAAGTGAAGTTAAATAGGAAGAACCGAAATTTTATCAGACACTTCAAACCCAAAATGAATAACGACATTTCAAGTGGAATATTATTTTGAAAAGCAATAGCTATTCAAATTTGAAATTTATGATATCACTAACTTCAACAAAAACGCTCAACTAAACACTCATGACTTAATTGGATCAGCAGAATTTGTACTACATGAAATTGTAGGAAGTCCTAATTAATCATGCACTAAGAACTTAAATAACTTAAGAGCTAAACGAATAAAAAAATAACCCACAATCACTGTTTATTCTGAAGAAGTTTCAGGATTGCATCACCTCATTTTAATAGATTTTGCTCTTAAAGATATATCAAACAATAGCTTATACTTCTTTAGGATAAATAGAGTTAAAGACTAAATGAATTATCCTATTTATCAGTCAGAGGTTTAGACGGCTAAAAATAACTTCATTTAGTGAGAAAAAATAAAGACAACTATAAATTCGTTATGTAGAGGTAATGAAAAAAGAAAGATCAAAATAGAACTAATTTAATAGCTTTCCTCCAAAAAATAAAAAGTAGTTTCAGTTTGTGAAACTACATTGTCGCAAATTAAATAGGCTGAAAAATAAATTGTTGAGCTACCTATAATGAGTATTGATAATACTGAGTAAAAAGTGGCTACGCTGCTAATAAGAAATATGTAAGTAGAACATTAGTATTCTTTTCTGGACTTCGTATAAAGTGGTTGTAACATATCTTTAATATTGGCGCTCGATTTTACCATCTCTAATGGACATCCTGATAATCCAACTTCTTTGCATCATTTTGATCCGCAAAGACCAAATGATTATATGCAAGCTATTGAATGTGTAGGCTCGATTTTGCAGTATTATGACTCAGACAAAAAGATTCCTGTTTATGGATTTGGAGCAAAACTTTAGCCTTTTTAGGATAATGTATCTCACTGTTTCGCATTGAACGGAAATATCTTTGCTCCTGAAGTAGAAGGTATAGAAGGAGTTCTCGAAGCCTATAAAAATGCCTTGGAGAATATATAGTTTTATGGCCCTACATTTTTCAGCTAAATTATAAAAATGACATCAGACTATGCCTAATAAGATGTCAGCTAGCATAATTCTTAGCAGTATTATATCTTACTGATAATAACTGATGGAAGTATCAATGATATGGAAGCTACTATAGATGAAATAGTAAGAGCTAGTAGTCTTCCCATTTCAATTATTATAGTAGGAGTTGGATATGAAGATTTCAGTCTCATGCGTAGGCTAGACTCTGATGATAAAGCACTTTATAGCAAAAATCTGGATAAAGTAATGGAAAGAGATATTGTCCAGTTCGTTCCTTTTAATGATTATAAGTAAGATATAAAGCTACTAGCTTAAGAAGTTCTGGAAGAAGTACCAAATTAATTGCTTGGCTACTTTAACCAAAGAAAAATAAAGCCAAATCAAATATAAAAAGGAAAAACGTAAAAGGTCACATTATAGAGACAGAACACCTAGCAATATCAAATGAACTATCTAGTTAACAAATTTATGGAATAGATGACTTCGATAGGTTATAGTAAAGAAAATATTAAGAAGCTAATAAGGGAAGGACTTCCATCTCTCGATTTTGAATTGATAGCTTAAATTATTGAATAAAAATAGTGGCCCTACATTTCTAATAAAGGAGAAGGTTCTTTTCGACGGAATATATCCAAAACTACTTTTGAAAACGTAAATTCTAAAACATTCAATTAAATCGAAATTACTACCTCACCGAAAAGTCATCAAGTTCATTTCCAAAAATTAAATTCTTTTACTTAAGCTTAGTAGCAAAGAAAGTCCTCAACAGAGGAATAGCCAACTAAAAAGAATTCAATCACTGCACCTAACACATAGAATCATTAAGACATTGCTATATGCAAATTATGCTATAGTAATCAAATTGATGTAGTTCTCTTAGAATGTGGGCACAGGATTGTATGCTCCAAATGTGTAAGCTAGTGCGAAAAAAGATGTCCAAACTGTAGAAGTCCCATAGTAAGATGGGTGAAAACTTTTAACGCTTGATATGTCAGAATTAAAATGTTGATATTTATTAATTAGTTATTTATCCATTCTCAGCTTATATACTAAAGTTCCTCAATTAAATACTTTAAAATGGTAGCACGATATCTCATTAATAACTAATCAAGAACCCCGTAAACTACTTAGCATAAGAAGATTATTATATTTTCTAATTATCTTTTTTAGGCCATTCCTCTATAAAGAAACATCTAGCATTATTTCACTGAACAATATCTCATATTCGTAATAAAATAAACTCATTCTTATGCTATCTCAATATTTATATATTGCTGCCTTATTTCGAATCTAACTTTTACTCTTAACTCTGATTAAATAAAATCTTACTACTGTTAGACGAAATAAAATGATGCTTAATAATAAAAGTAGAATTATGTATCAATTCTAAACAAATGAGCTAAGCTCTGCTAATCGCTGTAATAATTAAGAGTTTACGCTTTCAAGGCTTTTATTTTATTATGTTAGGTCCATATCATCTAAGAAAAACTTAAGGTATTAAAAATGATATACCAATGCTTTTCATTGATATATTTATAGTATTAATGGATTAATTTGGATGATTATAGAACTTTATGTATATGAATGATATCTGTTAATTAGATATAGATTATTGAGTAAATAATTGATTGTGGAAAGAGAATATTTATAGCTTGAACAGTATAATGAGGAAAAAGGCTATATTGATTTTATAATTCTCTTAAATGAATTCCATTAATAGGATAACTAACCATCTGTAATAAAAGTAAATAAAAGTTCTTTGCTTTATTATAGTGTTATGAGCCCTTTCATTTCTTATCTTACGCTTCTTATATATCCTTCAGTCCATACTATTATTCAGTGTTGTTCTTTTATGATATTTGCCTTCTTTTCATTTCGATATTTGAATTATTTTTTATTATTGAATACTTTCTGGGGAAGTTAAAACCTATGAAATATTGAAGTCTTTAATAGTTTTTATTTTTATAATAGCTCCTCATATTTGTTGGATTTAAGGAGAGAAGAAAGTCTTATCTAAGCTATTTCAAAATTAATTTTGCTATCTTTAATTTCTTGCTTCTAGCTAAAAGTCTCAAAGTTGTATTATGTTATCTATAAATACAAAGCTGATGATCGAAAACATTGGAAAAGCAGGTAGTTTTCATAGTTCGTTTGCTCTAAAAAGATAGAATTTCTAAAATAGATCAAATTTTTTTTTGTTTACCTCTAGTTAGTTTTAAAGATGAATTTTTCCCCATTAATAGTAAAATTTAAGAGTAGGTTCTCTTAACCTAAGTTGAAGCTTTAAATACGTTAACCCTACTTACTATGGTTTATGTTATTAATTAAAGAATTAAAGATCTAAGTCAAATTCTCTGAATGATTATCTAAATATAAAAGATGCTCATTTGTTTTAATATAAATAGAGATAGTTACTATCTAAGCCCTACTATTTGAATAAGGATTGCTAACTTAACTCGTTAATAGCTTTATCTCAATAGTCTATACCTACTCTTTTACTTCTTTTTACTCATATTTCTCATTTTAAAGGTTGCTGCTATATTTTCTATCCATTCTCTATAACCTAAATTTGTAATATTCTATAAAGTAATTTGAAAAGTTAGTAAATCAGTTTGGAGCAGAATGAAAAGGAGACTCAAAAAAGTATTAAATATAAACACAAAACAAGAGCTAGCCTAATCTTGTTTCTAGATATTAAGTTAAAATTTCAAATACAAGGATAATAAAGAAAGTTAACCTAAAGCTATGAAAGGCCTTATAAAATATAGATATTGTAGAAATGTATTAACTTCATACAAATTTACTTCCCTTTAGTTTAGTTTTACTCACATGACTATAAAGTTGAGATAAATATAAGAATGAATGATGAGAGCTAAGATAGTAGATTATATAACTGAGCTATCTTTAATGGACTATTCATCTTTTTAGAATTAAATAGGGTTAATTGATGTATTTTAGAAAGCTTTTAGTGCTTATGGTACTATTCCTGTAATTATTTTAGATACTCTAATTCAGAAGACTCAATCTTGACTCAAAGCTAGCTGTATTTAACTATCAAATAATAATCAAAACCATCTTTTAGAAAAGGGAAAGTTATCACACTATCAATTAGAGTAGATGCCATTTTCTTCAAAAAGATACGAAAATAAACAATAAGTATAAGTGAATAATAGCTAAGCTAATAAAGTAATTAGATATATATAAAATGGCTTAAATAATAGAAGTAGTTGAAAGAAGATTAGCTAACTATTAGCTATCTAGAGCAGCTGAATAGACTGTTGACTAAATTTAAGAAGTTAATGAGATGGAGCAAAATAACTAGTAGCCTGATATGTAGAAAGCGCTTATTTACTAGTCGAGCAATTCGGTTTTAAAAAGGCATGGTTCAAATACTTTAAAGCCTGAGAAGTTTCCTATTTTCTCTTCAAGTTTAGAGTAAATAAGTGAGTAGAATATAGGGCTATGACTCTATTTTGAGTTTTTAAAGCTGCTTTCAATCTGCTTAGGAGTAATTTCCTTCATGTAAATTTATGTCATTTGATGCAATCATGATGGCAATTGATTTGATGAAGGATTGGGAAGCTTTTACACTTACTTTACAATTGGAAACATCGATACTGGATCTAATAAACTAACTCTTGATAAGACAAAAGCTAATATACAAAGTTTCGACATATTATCAAAGTAAGAAAACTTTGACATCTCCTAGGTAGATAAAAGTATATCATCTACTTGATATGAGTATGAGGATTAAATTCTAGAGGATACACAAAAGAAATAACTAATCTATTCTATTATCGACTTCTCTAGTTCAATTGCTTTCCTTATATTCATTATTCTTTTCAGAAAGAGATAAAACACTGTAATAAGAGAGCATCTCATAAATACTAACCAAATAGATTTATACACTATCGAAGTTTATGGCCTACCATGTATGAACATTTCTAGCTAAGAAGTAAAAAATTTCTTCCAAGAAAAATTTGGAGAAGTGTATGAAGTGTCATTTTCTAGAAATTTTAAAGGATTAATAAATCTATTCTTTCAGAAGGTAAAAGTGAAGCACAAAATGATGATAAAATAGGGAGGAGATAAAGGAAGTAAAGATAATAAGTTTGCTAAATAGATATAAAAATTAGACCTTAAAATAAAGGAAGTTTAGCAGTAAAACAAGGAAGTAAGTAGCTTCTAAATTGATAAGGTATATGTAACATTTTAGAACAAGCAAAGCAAAATTTAATGTCTTAAAGCTTACTAAAAATATTCTAGTATTTTTAAGTATTTCCAGCCTTCTTAACTTAGATGGAAAGGAATCCATGCTTTAGAGGTTAATGAATCAGAAATTCCCGAAAATATAATATGAAAAAATCTGGAAAAATAGAATAAAAGAGCAAGGAGCTTACTTTCTTGGTCTATAACATTGCTTTCGTTAGTATTATCAACTATTTTGGTATGATAAGTGAAGTAATAAAAAAGTGATTTGCCCTCAGTCTCAAAATGTGCAGTTTATTTTTCTGATGTCTTGTAAAAAACAGGCTATAATATTTATTCATTTGACATCGATGTGGCTGAAAAGACTTACCAAAAAACAGATACAGCCTATTATTGTTGGTGTTCTTAATAAGATTTAACCTCAATTTTTTGAAAGAAAACTGAACTTTCTCAGTTTTGCTCAAACTACAAAGAAAAGCTTTAAAATGACTTAATATATAAAACATTGACAGGAGTTATTGTAGTGATCTTAAATATCGCTATCAAGGTTATTTTAGTAAATACTACTAAACTGTAGAGGATAGATACTTTAAGTAGTTTATATAAATCTATTTTTTTGAAAGTCTTTTTATCAATGTTCGTTAACACTGCCTTCATCGCTTTGATAGTAAACTCGAACAGATATTAAGATTTTGTTAGATACTGATATTTAGATGTTGGAGATTCAATTACTCTGACCATCTTTATATGCATAATTTCTCCACCACTGGTTAATTTTTTCCTTTGGCCTATAGATAGATTATTTATGAAAATTAAATAAAAGAAAGCGAAGAATTAGTTAGAGCTTAATAGGAGTATGATAGGACCTGAAATTGATATATCGTCTAATTACGCTGAAATATTAGCCATGCTTTTCACGGTATTCGTATACTCTTCTGCTATGCCTCTTTTAATCCTAGCAGCATTTGCCGTTGTCTTTCTTATGTTCTGAAGTTCTAAAATTTTACTACTAAGACATTACAGAAAACCACGCAAAGTGTCCTTTGAGATCAGTAATAGAGTTTTATGCCTGCTTCCTCTTCTTGTTATAATCCATTCAATTTTCACAATCATAATATATGGCTGTCCAGATGTCTTCCCTCATAAATATGAAACATGCTTAAAAAGTTTTGAAGATCATTGCTATTGATATAACCTGCAAAGCATAAAAAATGAGAGGTAATTATTAAGCACTTTTAAAGAAGGGAAATAAGAAGATATGAGACTTCTTGAGGATGATAAGCAATATTAAGACAGAGACTTGAACCTGGATTATATATTTTCCCAGAACTAATCAGATTATTAGTAATTCGATTTTAACTTAGATTTAAACTTTGAACGAAATTTGTTCGGCATTGATTATTTTAATAAAACAGACTTAAAAGAAGGATATAGTTGCTCTCCCTAATGCACCTTGGATTTACTACTTGATACCTCAAAATGCCACTAAGAATGCAATACTCCGAACTGTCTATTTCAAAACGGAGTATGTTGCGAGTAAATAAGTAAGGGTTGTAAATGAGATAATGTTTACAATGATGAATGCAATATAGAATGCATGATAAAAGAATGCTTTTTTGATTGAGGAGATTGCTGTAAACTCTAAACTAAATGCGATATAGAAAGATTGTAAAATGGCATATGCGACTTAGAATGTAATAATGAGTTTTGTGCATATGACCAGGGAGATTGCTGCCTTCCGTGCAAGGTTTGATAACTAGGTAACGAAGTTTGTGATAAAAGATGTAATATCAAGGAATGCATGTTTGATCTTGGAGATTGCTTAGCTTGTGATGGATTTATGTGCTAAATTGACAAATTATGAGATGATACTACTTGTTATTATGAATGCAATCATCCAAACTGCTAAAGTCATTAGCCTGAAATTTGTTTTCAGACTTGCAATAAAGGAGAATCTGATGAACTCTCATGCTTCAACTACTAAGTAGGAAATGGTAAATGTGATATACTATGCAATGTTTAAAGCTGTAACCACGATTTTTATGACTGTTGTCCAAAAACAATTCCTTTAGGTGTTAAGCCATTAACCTGCTCCTTAGAAAATTTATATGATGGAAAGTGCTAATAAGAATGTATTAGCTCAAACGAATGCTAAAATGATAATCTGGATTGTGAAACATGCGATGATAATAAAAAATGCCTTTATAATAATATCAATGATGGCATATGCTAGCTTGTGTGCAAAGTAGACGAATGTTTATATGATGGCTATGATTGTAAAGTAGGTAGTGCTATTAACTGTTTTGAGCCTTAGATTCATGATAACATATGTGATTGATAATGCTCATCTAATTCTAATGAAAAAAAAATGTGCTATCAATTATGTAATTCATAGCCAACTTGCCCAGAATCTAGTAATCAATAATTGGGCAATTAAGAATGTGAAGGTAGATTCAATTAGTCTTGCAACATTAAAGAATGTAACTGAGAGAACAAGGATTGCATTTTATAAAATAATTTGACTTAATGTACTACAATCAGTTAGCTTGGAGTATGCGATTTAAATTGCTATTCTTAAAATAATAACTGCGAAAATTGTAACTGCCCAGTTGAACTTTTGAGTAATAGATAATGTGATAAAGAATGCTATAGTGCAAATTGTATGGATAATTAAGCTTGCTTTGGATGCAAATAAATGGGTTGTGATTCTACTTGGATAGATAATGGAGAGTGTAATTAAAGATGTTTCAATGATTTGTGCAATTTAGATGAAAAAGATTGCGTGTGTTAATAAAGTGAATGCACATTGGAAAGACAATAAAACAACGTATGTGATAAAGAATGCATAACAGGAAAATGTTAAATTGATTAAAATATATGCAGCAAGTGCTTTAACTAGGTGTGTACAAAATTGTAATACGGTGACTAAAAATGTGATAAAGATTGCTATAAAGATTCAATTTGTAATGATGGAGGAGATTGCGATTACTGCTTTAACGAGGAAGACTGCACACTTTAACAACTTGGAGATTCAAAATGCGATAGGTTATGCTTTAATGAAGCTTGTAACTGAGATTATGGAGATTGCACAGGTATAGAGAAATGTAAACTGGTTTAAAAAAACTTTATTTGTGATTTAGAATGTTAGTAATATACAAACTATAATGACTAAGAAGACTGTGATTAATGCGAATAAAATGAATGCTTGCTATAGAATATTGGAAACGGTTTATGTGATATAGCATGTTTAAATCCTATCTGCTAAAACGATAAACAAGACTGTGATATTTGCTTCAGATAAGGATATCAAGATTTAATTTTTTAACGGTTTATATATTGTGACAGACGCAAACTTGAAAACAGTTTTTGTGATCTAGAATGCTTCTCTAAAGAATGCAATTTTGATAATGAAGCATGTTCTTCTTGCGAAATATGAATAAAGTAATAAAATAATAAATGCACAATTTAGATGCTAAAAAACAAGAAATGTGATTTAGCATGCAATGTAACAGAATGCTACTAAGACTTTGGTACATGTGTTTAGTTTGACTGAAACTTGACTCATGGTATTCATTAAGATAAAAATGATAGCTTGTTTCCTTCAGATTATGATGACAAGTAGAGAGATGATTCTTCTTAAGATAGAAATAGAAGCAAACCTTAAGATGGTTAACATGGTAATAATCAAGGTAACTCTGAAAATCCATAAGGCTCTCCAGAGCATAATTAGAAAGAGCCAGATTGTAGTAAAAGTTGCAATTTTAAGTATATAAATGATAAGACTTGCTAATAAGCTTGTTTTAACGAAAAATGCCAATGAGATGGAGATGATTGCTTTTGTGATAAGTAGAAAAAATGTTTTAAGCACTAGATAGGTAATAATTGATGTGACTGAGAATGCTTTACTGAAGAATGCTCCTGAGACTAAAGAGATTGTTACTGTGATAAAGAGCAAGAATGTTTAATAAGTTAAATAGGAGACGGAAATTGTACCATTTCTTGTTATAACGAGGAATGTAATTGAGATCTTATGGATTGTGATAACAATTATGAATTAAGGATGTTGAAAGGCATAAATTATACACTTCAATGCAGCTAAGGATGTTCTTGAAGCATGATAGGGAATGGGAAATGCGATCAAAATTGCTTCAATTATGCCTGCTGATTCGATAAAAATGATTGCTTTACTGGAAAATATTTTGCATGCTTTTTATCTTCACTAAATAACAACTGATGCGATATTTATTGTAACAATCCTGAAGCAAATTATGATGAAAGGGATTGTGAAAGCTTTAATTTTTTGATATAAATGAATAAAACATTTTGCTAGCCATTCTGTAGTTGGGATATGGTAGAAAATGGTAAATGTGACTGAGAGTGCTTCAACGCTTTTTGCTTTTATGATGGTTAGGATTGTATAAACAAAACCTGCGATTAAAGGAATAAATGTCAAAGTTAAAAAATAGGAGATAAAGTATGCTAATAAGAATGCAATATTTAATAATGCTTCTATGACTATGGAGATTGTAATACGTAACATTAGAATTAATAGTCAGTAAGTTATCTATATTGTAATAAAGATTGCCTATGGAAATAAGTAGGAGATGGCTTATGTCAAACTGCTTGCAACAATTCTGCTTGTAATTTTGATGAAAAAGACTGCTTTACTTGCGATTTAGAAGGGAAATGCGTATTAAATTACCTTAATGATGATTTCTGTGATGTATTTTGCAATGTTTAACAATGCAGTTTTGATGACGAAGATTGTGGGTAGAATCAATAGATAGGTACATAAAATAGTAACTTTGATTAAAATGATTGCGAAAAGGCTGGTTGTTCACTCAGTTGAGTTCATGATGGTGTTTGCGACTAAAAATGTAACATTAAAGCTTGCGATTTTGATGGTCAGGACTGTCAAAATTGTCCAGATGATTGTCCTTTAAATTGAATAGGTGATGGATCATGTGACCAATCTTGCAATATAATAGATTGCAAATGGGACAATGGAGATTGTCTTGCCAATCAAAATTAGTTCAATTAAGACGAATGTGAGAAAAAAGGATGTAAAAAGGAATTTTTGCAAGACTACATATGCTAGAAAGAATGCAACATTTCTTCTTGTAATTTTGATAAAGGAGATTGCAAACTAAAGGATTCATTATATAGTTCTAGTTGCTACTATGAAGACTTCTACAGATGTGCAAAAGAAAACACCTTCTAAGACAGAGTCACAAGCATTTCTGGATACTTAAATATCTCCATTATAGTAGCTTCCATCTTCTTATGATTCTTCGTAGTTTACTGTATGGATTATAAGTCATAAAAGGGAAATAAAATCTACTTAGGAGAAAAATAGCTTAGTTTAAAGGAAAGTAAGTATTATACCTATTCTACAGACATATCTAGTATTTCAAGCAATTGTCTTATATCTTACGATATATTTTAGAACTAAAACATAGCTTAATTCTTACTTGAACTGTATCCTAGCCAGTAATATAATATTGATAAAAACTTAGATTTGCCTGACGAGACTATATCTTAGAGAAGTATAATTGCTTGTGATAACGAAGAAGGAGGATTGTAGTTTGATTAACTTAATAAAATTATTATAAAAAATAAAAAAATTCTGAAGGTTGAAGATGTTGAAAATAGATAGTCGTTCGATTTAAAGAACTTTGGTTATATTTTGAAAACTAGATAAGAAGAATGCTAGCACTAGAAGGAAAATTAAATTAGTACCTTAAGTTAAATTGAAATTAAGAGAGAATAAGAATTGTAATAGCATTCAAGCATCGAAAAGAAAGAAAAGAAATAGGATTAATCTACGTCAAGTAAGAAAATCTTAAAGCTTACCTAGAACTTTTTCGAATGATAGACTCTTTAAAATTCCTTTAATTTTTAAAATATATCTTTAATATTGCTATCTCTAAGTCTACTTTAGCATTCTTTCTTATCTTAATTCAAAATCTTAGGTTTGAGTCTTATTAATTTTGATCACCTTCTACATAAATTAGATTTATAAGCAATTCCTTTCAATGATATCTTTGAAGTATGTTGCTATTACTCTTCCTCTTACGTTTTCCTTATTTTATTTCCATATCCTGCAAAATGTATAGTTTATAATAACATTATAAAATAGGACACTGAGGTTGAGAAAGTTCAGCTAGATAGGTAATTAGAGTTCTCTTTGAAATACTAAATTAAGTTTAGGAAGAAAAGCAAATACCACTAAACTGATAGCCATTTGTCTTACTCCTGTGATAAAATTATAAAACTATGATATCACTTATAGCCACTGACTTATACTAGTAGAGCAATTTCTATTTATTTTACACTAAATTGCTTATAAAAGAACAAGGCTAAGTAACTAGTTTGCTGTATAATGATTGAGATATAATTTAAAGGTAGCTGTGTATATTAACTATAGTAATAGGATATTAATAGCTTTCCTTTATTCCTAAGTAGCAGCTTTTAATTTATATCTATAACTCACTTGTTTTGTCTCTTAGATCTTAACCTTCATTTAAGCTTATAATAAGTAACTGCTAAGTTTATTTCTTAATCATACAAGTTATATGGTTGTGGTATGGTTATATGATTGAATGACAGAGGAAGTAAATAAGGCTAAGTGATTTAAAGTAAACTGTTAATTTCTGAGTTAATTAAGTTTCGTGTATTTAGCTAACAACAATAAGGATACAAATACTCTACTATTTTTAAAGATGGGTGCTTGCCAAGTGAATTGCAAATGTAATGAAAATATCGATAACTTAAATAATGGAATACAGTAAGAGTGTGATATGGATGAACAGATAGATGAATTTTCTAATAGCTGTGAAAAAATACAATATGAAGAGGAAGAAGTAGAAAATTGCAATCCAGAAAAGAGCAACAAATAATAGCAGGAAAAGGTAATAAGCTTTAAGGAAGAAAATGAATTCAACTAACCAGAGGAAAAGAAATAGCAGATCACTTTAGATAACACTTAACCTATATCTAAATCCTTAATTTCTTAGTAGAAATTTGAATCTTTTAATGCCTAAGAAGGATCAGATATTTCCATTCCTGAGGAACTAACAAATTATGATACTTCAATTCTAATTCAAGGATGGCTATCCCAATTGAAGTAACATTCAACTAACTAGAAGATATTCAAACTAAGGAGATGATGCGTGCTAAGTTGAAATCATTTCAAGTATTTTAAAAATTAATACATGGAAAAGGTTCTATTCAAGCCCCTTTTGATCTTGGACTTGAAATAGATTAAAGATATTTAATTAATTTCGTTTCCTGCAAAAAATAAAGAGGAAACTAAGTAAAACTTTTTTGATACTACCAAAAGCTTTGGGAGTAAGAAATAAGAAGAGACTCTGAAGTTTGAAATTTTGGTACATGATTATCAATTCTTTTAAGAGGAATCGTATCTGAACTGTGACTTGTCTCATTCTTTATATTCCCCTAAGACATATATCTGGACTAAGTATCAAATTAAGCAAAAGGCATAACTTAGAAATAACAAAGACAAAGAATCAAACAACTGTTGAAATAGACTTATTTTCGAAGCTGATAATGAATCCGATTGTGGCAAATGGGTAGTCTTACTTTAAAAGGCAATTGAATACAATCAAACGTAGTTTAGTTGATCAAATCTGGAATCTGCTCACCAATTTATCTTAACTTTTATCTTATTAAATTGTTCATTAACTAAAGTAAAGAAGCTTATATATTAATTTTAGTCTTAGACCTTCAAATAATTTTAGTATGATTATTTAATTTTTAAAGCAAGAGAAATAAAAAGAATAAACTCCATACTGAAATAAACTAAGCACTGTAGATATGATAACAGAGAATATACACACTTTAATCAAGTGTTACTTTGCTTTTTTACTTCTCCTTTCATAGTTGGAATTGGACTTATTGCAACGTACAGTTCTTATTGATTCATTTTATTGTAAAACATATCGTTGAAATTGTTTTTACCTGAATACCTATTTTTATTTCCTAGCATGTCCATTTTTTTATTTAAGTGGTTCTTAAGCTAGTGCTGGCTCAAAATTTCCTTAGCTAACTATTTATTTATTTCAGATTCTGGCAAATTCATTATTGAGAGCAGCTTTTATTGATTATTCTGTAATTAGTAAACTTACTTGTTCAAGTAGACCGAATTCTTTAGCCACACTGAGACTCTTTTTGATATCTAAGTTGCTTAAATTGATATTGCTATTTATATTTTAACTATCTTCATCTTAACTTTCAACGCCAGAATCTCATCCTCCTTATATTTTTTCTTACGACACGTCAACCAAATTTTCTTACTAATCGTTCTTAAGTCAAATATTATCCATTAATGAATCGAATTTATCAGACACATTGGAGATATCCTACTCGTCATTAAAGCTTTATTCCATATCATTAGGGATATTCTTTAGTATGTTTTCCCAAATCTCCTTTGATTTAAACTTAACTCCTTACACATAAATATCAAACTTTTCCATTTACTTTTGGAATCTATAAGTAACTTTAGAAATTGGTTTCAATTTCTTGGATACTTTATTCATATGCAGCTCAAACTCAGAAAGTGACCTCTTTTTAGTATGCAGTTCAGTTTCTAATATTTTCTCTTTAGTTTTAGAAAGCTACATTTCATGCTTTAGTTCCTCTAAGTCTTACAAAACATCATTGATAAATTTATCATATCTATTTATCAAATCTTAGTGCTTCTTTAGCACAAGTGAAGAAAGATTCCCCACTTGAGATCTAGCTACTAGATAGGTTAAGTTAGTTAGCATCTTATTGACAGTATGGCTTTCTAATTAAATTTCTTCATATAAATCATATTTTGAAGCTGAAAACTCCATTTTGAAATTATTACCTTAACATCCAATTCAGTTAACTACCTTTAAGCATATAACCATGCCTATTCCTTATATAGCTACTATACCTAATGTGTAGCAATACTGCTGCTAGTATTTATATACTTATCCTCTTATCTCTTTATAACCCTTTTAATAATCAGGGCTAGAGATTTGAAACCTGATAGATTTAAAATAGTTTCTAGGTTTAAAAAGTGGTAATTGATATGATTTGTAGGTTAATTGATAAATAGGATATTCAAATTAGTTTTAGAGCTAGAAAGGAAGTTTAGTCTATAAATGGCTGTTACCGCCACTTAAGAAGCATATTTTAGGGTTCTTATAGCGACTGATTTGCATCTAGGATATAAGGAATTGGATGATGTAAGAAGTGAGGATAGTTTTATAGCTTTTGAGGAAATACTTGATAAAGCTAATTCCCTTAATGTTGACTTTTTACTTCTAGGAGGGGATATTTTCCATGAAACGAAGCCTTCTAGACTTACTTATTTCAAATCTATGTAGCTATTGAAGAACTACGTAGTAGGGGAAAAATAGCATCTATTTAGTGTTAAGAACTTTGAGAACTGTAATATTAATAAGCCAAAGCATCTTATTTAGCTTCCTATATTCACTATACATGGTAACCATGATGATCCTATAGGTGAGGGAAACTTATCGAGTATTGATTTATTGAACACTCCTGATTTTCTTAACTACTTCGGACGTGTTCAATCATACGATGTTTTGGTAATAGAGCCAGTTTTAATAGAAAAAGGGAAGACTGTCATAGCTTTATATGGCTTAGGGTATATAAAGGATGATTTTTTATTCCGCAAATTTAAGGAAGGAAAAGTAAAGTTTAAGGATCCTGAACCTCATTGATTTAATATCTTCATTCTACATTAAAACCGTCATAACAAGGGGTAAACATTAAGTGGAGCGCCTGCTAAAACTGTCATTTCTGATAAATTTTTTCCAAGTTGACTCCACTTAACAATATGAGGACATGAGCATCAGTCAATTCCTTAACTTTCAGATAACGGAAGCTTTTACTTATATCAGCCAGGCTCAAGTATACCAACAAGTCTAATTGAAGCTGAGTCTGAAAATAAGCATATGGGATTATTAGAGGTTCAAGGATAAGCCTTTGATCTTCAATTTCTTCCTTTAAAAAATGTTAGACCTTTGGTAGTAGAAAAGATAGAGCTGAGTGAAACTAAAATAGAGCCAGAAAACTTCAACGAGTTGCAGAATTACGCAGTCCAAAAAATTGAAGAGATGATAGAAAAGGCATAAGCTAAATCTAAGCAAATGATAATTCCCTTAGTAAGACTAAAGATAGAACATACTGGATATCCTACTACTCCATTTTAGCAAATAGGGAAGTAATTCAAAAACAAAGTTGCTAATCATAGGGAAATTATCTAATTCTACAGAAAGCAAGCTTAATTAGATGTGAATATAAAGAGAGAAGATAATGAAATGGATCAAGAGGAAGGGAAATAATACTTTAGAGAAAAGATAGGAATTAAAGAGGATAACACTCTCAAATAATTAATATAGCAGAACTGTAGCAATCTAGAGACTAAAGTACTTACTACTGAAGAAATTTTAAAAGCTTTTGATTTCGTTGTTTAAGGTTCTAATGCAAAGGCATTTGAATAATTAATAGAAGTTGCTATTAATGAAACTACTTTTCTCTTAATGGAGTAGCCTGAGGAAGAAATCACTTTAGATACCTTAAAAGAAGTAAAAAGAAATCCTGTTACTATTGGAGAATCAAAAGCAGGAAAAAGAAAAAAATAGAATAATAATGAAAATGTGACAGAGGATGGAATGAGCTTGAACGAAACTGGAAAAATTAATGAAAATAAAAGAAAAAAAATGAAAATGGAATTCTAAGAATTCTAGGAAACAATTCCTCCCTCTTTGCCAATTTAATTCGAAGGGAATTTACCATGTGAATTTGTATTAGGACCAACAGGAGATATTAAGAACATAGGAGTAAATAAATACAAAGAGAAAAAAAGTTTAAAATGAAGTTTTCTTTATAGACAAAACAGTTGTATATTAAATATATTAATTTAACACTCTAATTACTACTTCTTCATAACTTAATAAAAGATATTAAATTTAGTTTAGTTATTAAAATCATCATTAGGATAATATCAAATATATCATTCTTGCTATATATACAAGGATTAAAGTTTATACTCATATAAAAAGTGAAGTATCTCAATATAGCACTTTGAGATATTAAGATAGTCGTAATTAGCAAGATGCTTGCTTTTGATAAGTTAGTTAGATATTAAGTAAAGAAAAAGCTATAAGTTAGCGACAAGTAATGCTAACCTTTATTATTATAGCTATGAAGAGCTTAAAATTTGATCCATGATGAACTTTACATTTGTTAAATAAAAGTAAACTAAAATGTATTTTTGTCTGAGACTCAGGAATTTTCTTCTACTTCGTTATTTCCATCCAATATTTTTTAGTAAGACTAGATAATCATATCTTTATCTATTATTTACTGCTACAGATGCTTTATTATCCCCATAAAGTATTTCATCATTTCTTTATTCAAGTCTTCATGAGATTCCTTCTAGTTTTCAAGCTTAATATTGATATCTGAGTTAGAGTTATCCTATATAATGTTCTATTAAGTTATCTCGCTATAAAAGGACTGAGGAGTTTAGTTGAGTTATATTCTAGACATTGAAGCTACCTTCTACTTTAAGACTTCTATGTCATTTCTTAGTTTTTGAGTTTCATGCAAGTATTAATTATTTATAATAATGCTATTTTACATACTATTTGAGGTAGTTAGTGAATGCTGTCTTTCTGATTTAGATCCTTTCTTTTATTTGTACTCTATTTCTATATTTTTCTTAGCGAATGTTTTAATGCACATTGCTCTTGTTGCGAATAAGAGAGTTGAAAAAGACTCATCATAATTGAATTTTGCAGGAGATAGGCAAGCCACTATAAATGTTTTGGAATTTCCTCCCAAGCTTTCTGTTAATAATCTTGTCAATTTGCTGTCTCTAAAAGGAACATGCTGGATGTTTTTTACTCCCTTAGATAAGGCAGCCACACAGTTCCCTAATGCACTAATGCTTTTATTGATTTTCTAAGCTTCATTCTATCGTATACCTTTAGAGTTAGATTTCGAAAGTCTCTCTGATCCTGCTAAGTCTACTATAGTTAGCAAGCCTCTTTTTATATTTCTCTTAGTCTAATCTTAAGATTACTCTACTCATCTTTACTCCAGAAAAATTTAAAGGATTGCATGAGATCGACTAGAAGTGGTGTTTAGAGAAGTGGCATTAGTAGCTCTCTAACGAGCTCCTGCTAAAACTAGGTTTAAGAGCTAATACCTGTTTTTAACACCTTTTTAAGCTAAATTCTATACGAAAATTCCTGTTTTAGGATCTTCTCTTATAATGAGATTATCATTATTGACTTCAAGCAGATCACTGATATTTTCCATATAGATTTGCATAAAAGCAACAGTCACTTTAAACTAAGCACTTTCGAAGTTTTTCTCTATATAGTCAAAAATAGCATGAATGATCCTACTAACTACTCCAGAATTCTCAGTCAAGCCTTCATAATCCAAGCTTTCTCTATCTCCAAATATAGTAAAAGTTTTACCACTTCCAGTTTATCCATAAGCCATAATAGTAGAGTTGAACCCATTGAAAATCTCATTAAGACATTACTACCCCGCAATTTAAAAAAATTGCTACTATGTTGTGTTGGGAGGTAGAACAGTATCAAACTAAAACTCCTTATCTGAGTAATTTTTCTTAATAAGAAACACTTTTTTGGTACTATTTTCGCTGCACTTAACACAGATGGAAGAATTCTTATCAGACTTAATGTTAAGCTAACTTTCAATAACCAAGTCATTTGATATAAGAGGCCTAATCCTTAAAAATACATTAATGTTTGTCTATATTTCCATATAATTTATTTACCCCTTTAATATGCTTTTTCAAACTCCTTCTACTGATCTTTAAATATGAAATTACCAAAACTATCTCTAGTCTTTCTGTTTAAGCTCTTTAATTGTCTCTTATGCAGTTGTACAGAAAGGATTCTTAACTTATAAGAGAATCTGAATTGATTGCAAGAGAGTGGAGTTAGAAATTTGCTGATTAGTTTGATAGGAAGAGTAAATCAGTTCCTATGAATAATCATATAGCTAGGTCATTAGCTGACGTGCCAGTAGCCAATATAATGGTTAAAGCTATTTTCTTGATAAGTGAAATAAGTATAGTAGAAGTGTAAGAAGATAGACTATTTCAAGCTAATGGAATCATTTATACATGTAATTGAAAGTCTCTGGATTACATGGATACAATAAGATATTGTAGAGATACATAGCCAAAATAATATAATATAGCTCATTATACTAAGTAGCAAAATTAGTTACATTACTTAGTATTTCAACTTTAAGCTATATTATTAGTTATTATTCAAGAAAGAAATAGAAGAACTTTATAGTATTAAGATATTAAGGCTATCGAAAATTAGCTGCTTTTATTTTTACTTTTGTCTTTATTTTTTGAAAGAATGGTAGATAATTAAATTCCTGGTAATATGTATAACTAATTATGATAAGAATTTGCTTCTATAGCTTTTTTCTTAATTTTGAATTCTGGTATTTAATTAGCCTTATTACAGGTTTTGCTTTTTCCTTCAAATCTTTATTTGGATGGTAAAAATACACTCAAATATAAGCTTTTAATTAGCTTCTTAGCTCTGCTAGTATCATTCTTCTCACAATACCTATTTAATACCTTAAAGCTAGTTAGCTTATTAACTAAAGCAATATATCTTAAGCTTTCATTTTGTTCTATTATTTGAATTATTAACTGTAAAATAGTCTGGGAGCGTTAGTTTTAAAGCTAATGATAAAAAGAAGTGTTTACATGTTTAATGCTTAATAAAAGGGGTTTTACTTTGAATTCTTCTAATTGTCTGTTCATCATAAATCTTACTCATATAAACTATCCTCTTTAAAACGCGCGTTCCAAGTCGTATCAAACTCTCAAAAGGACAAACCATTAGTTTCTTCTTACTTCAATTAACTTAGTTAATGAGTAGCTTATAGCTAGACGCTATTAGATGCTTAAGTTTAATTTTAAGGTTACTTGCTCTTATTGAAATTTCTTACCCAAACAAACAGCTTTTTGAATCTCTTCTAAAAAGTCTCCAAGTTTTGGTACCAAAGTTCTGAATCAGAATTAATTTCAAATGTAAGACTAACCATGTTTGCGTAAATAGGATAGTACTACCCCCTTTCATCCACGAAGGGGAAGTTATCTAGATTGAATTATGGATCTATGTCTAGAAGCATCTCCTTAATTTAGGTGCTTTGAATTAAGAAGTTTAGGACTTAAGACTAGCAAAATGATATTTCGAACTAAACAAGAAGTGGCAATTTCTTTAGGATTTCGATTACGAGTTCCTAATTAAAAGTCTGCTTATTAATCAAAGATAAGTGGGTGATATTTTATAAGTTCTGTTATATAGCAAGCAAGTGAACATCTTTCAGTAATAAGCTCTTAAGTCTCAGTTGCTTTAGATTCTGTAGTATTACCAAAACCTACACTAGCTCATCACTATCAATAGCTAAGTTCTTCAAGTTAAGCTACTACAAGTTCTAGTAGAAAGCTTTAAAATCCCTTGAGTACAAACTGCTGATTTTCATTTACTCTAATTCAAGTGATTTCAATTCTTAGCAGTTTGTTAGCATATTGTGAAGAACTAAGTTACTGAAATGCTCACAATAGAATATCTTTAGGTATTTTAAGTTAGGGAACTTGATAGAAAACAGATCAATTCAGTTTTGTTCAGTTATTTTGATAAACCCAAACAGCAGTTATTTGATGCTTTACTTTAGGACTTGGAAATATTAAAGACTCTATTGGTTGAAGTGTTTAGTTGTTCATATCTACACATCAGTTAGATTTTAGCACTTGTACATGAACAAATGATACTTCTCATTTCCATTAAGGTAAATTCCATTTATCAAATGTCCTTTGATAGCTAAATAGTTGTTTATACCATCATAATCCAGTTCATTACTATCTATTGTTAGACTTTCTAAGTTCAAATCCTTGCATCATGTCAAGAATGTCCCAGTCACAAACTTGCACTAGTTAAATGACAAGTTTTTCAATTTAGTGAACTGGTTTAGACTTTTTAGCTAGGAGTCCGCAATACCACAATCATAAAAGAACAAATCTGTTATAGTTCTGGATCCTTTCTAGAAATTTGGAATCTCAATATCCTAAAAATAGAAGCTTTGAAAGTAAATAAACTCGAATGGGTTTAATCTAAGTTAACTGCTCTCTTTACCTTCTTAAAAAGAGAAGAAGTTTTCTAATTTATCCTTAAGATGCTTGAACAAGTTAAGAGAGAATCCTTCTAAATTTATAGAGATAGACTTATAGCAGCTTTTCTACATCTACTTGAAGTTCCAACCAAAAAGAGACCTGTCTTTAACTTAATTTCTATAAGAAAGATCAAATTATATCCCATATAGTTTGAAGCTAAAATTGTTAAACTTCTTGCAAGTTAGTTCAAGATTCGCACACTCTTTGTTCTCTAAAAATTCAAAGGTTGTTTATAGCAAATAATGAGGCATAAGAATAAGGCTTTATCTCTATACTATACTTTACTATCTTTCTCCCTTGACATTTTTTTGTACCTCAAAAATCTTCAAATCCTGTTTATTTTTTATTTATTACTCACTCATTTTTTTCTTTTTAGTATAATTATAGAATTATTTATAGATCTGTGATGTAATAACCATGAAGACTGTATAATGGATCTTACTTTATACCTTTAAGGCTAATTATTTTACTTACTGCTATGTCTTATTTTTATTTAAATTAGCTAAGGTTCTGTGATGGTTTGTCTGCTCGATTTTACTAAAAATTAAAGATAGAAATAAATAGCTTGGACCGACCATTCTCGCATTATATATGCTGAGTATGACAATTTTAAACCTATTTAATCTACGTGAATACTCACTAAGAATACATATAGAAATTAACCAAGAATAGTGACTTTCTACTTTAAAAGTATGAGACAATGTAGATCAAAAATGTTTAAAACTATAAAATCTATAAGAATAGATGCATACTTCTATAAGTATAATCATACCGTCTATCATGAGTGCCTATTTTCATCTCTAATATGATAATAAATAAAATGACGTGATGTTTAGATGTATTTCAAGTTCCAATTTATCATCAAAAATAATACTCTGATGTACATAAAACTAGTATATTAATTAGTAATAAAGTAGTTACTTTTATGCTATTTAATATTGTGTGATATTGACAGTTTATATCCTTTCAATTTTATGATATATGTAAGGATAAGTAATATAGATATTTATACCATTGCTTTAGCTTAGTTAAAAGTTTACTTTTATTACATTAACTAAAGATTAAATCCTTCATTTTTTACTCTATTTACTCTATTTCTTCTCTGTTGTTGATGAAGTTCCTTTCTTCTTCCGTTTGGCGTCAGTAAGATACTCGCCTTATCCCGCTTCACCTTGTTCAGCTCTCTTTTTATCCCATTCTGACATTTCTATGGATTGTATTGATAATTTTTAGATTCCTTAAAGGAGATTGGGAGAATTTTAGCCTCACTAAAAGCATTTTTACTAGATATCCTGTAAGGATAAATAAAGTTACTATCAAATATTATTATTATGGACCCAAAATGCTTCCAGGTCTCATCAGTCTAATATATCCAATAAACTCAGCAGCAGGGAATTTGTATTGCTTCATTGCATAGCAACCTATTAAAGATCCTGTTCTACCTAAACCAGCTTTACAATGTACTCCTACTGCTCCTTTAGCATTTTCTACTATATCAAAAAACTATAATATGATTTCTTCAGGTGGAGGAGAACCGTCTAAGAAGTATAAATCATGATGCCTAATATCTAACTTAGTAAAACGCTAAATATGAAAAGCGTACAGAAGCATCGTATTGTTTCTTGTTCAGTCGGACTACATCCGTAATACCCAATTTTTTAAATATAGGAGCATAGTCTTCAGGTGTAAACGTTCGCCACTATATATAAAACCTTACTCCTTCTGAATCATATGGTGAAGCAGCAGGTCCTGAAAATGCTAGAAGTTTACTTGGAATTATCCAGTTAAAATCTCCATTTTCTACTTTTTCATAAAGTTCGTATTCTTTAAGATTGAAGGATCTTCAGTCAAATCAATCTAACTTAATTGCAAATTTAAGTCCTCTTAATACATGTAAAATTGTGCAATTGTAAGAGCAAGGACCAAATGAAGCATCTCGGTAATCTACAAATCCAGGTTTAGCAACACTCAATTTTTCTCATGCCTATTCAGCAGTTCTATTAAGCATTATCACTTAAAAAGCTCCCATCAAAGTAGCTGCATTAGCTCTCTTAGTTTGATCTAAAGTGGTATAATGATAAATCTTGAATTTTTAATACGATTCATTATCTAAAAGCTTCTTAAGTTCAATACAGAATTTGTAGGTCATTCCAATATTCAACGGTCCAAAATCTGAAAAAAAAGGTTCATAAACCAGGTCCTATATAAAGACTTACATTGTCTATACAAAAGAAAAAAGCATTCTAGATATTACGAGGAGGGTTTCTACCTGATATCCAATAGAGCTTGTTCTATATTATCTCAACAGCATTAGCCATCTTTCTTTCGGTTATTATTTGAGGTAATTTCTGAGCAATGACATATTCATAAGTACTTAAGTAAAAGCAGTTTATATATTAAGAAATACAGATCACTGAGAAGGGTAATTTAACCTAGAAGATGAAATTGAGTGTTTAGAAGCAGATTAAATTTATACTTTTTTAATAAATAAGTAAGTAAGGATTAAATATCCTAGATTAACCACACAGATTACAATTACTCTGTATCAAAAATATCAAGCGTTAAATATCTATAATCATTACATATTAAAAACTAGGGAAAAGTAATAAACGACTGAAGATTACTAAGGTTTTTAAAAATATTAGTTCCTTAAAAATTGGAATTTAAATCCTAAAGGGTGATTTAATTCTTTATAAAGCTCTAAAGGGTTTAATTTAAGTTAAAGAAGCAGAACATTAAGATCAAGTAATGAAAAACACTTTTTATATTACAAACTAATAATCAAATCCTTCTTTAATATTTACTTACTAAAGGAGAAAATTATACCATTTATAAAGGTTCTGCTTTGAGAAATACTTAAAAGGACAAAAGGGATCAGATTTATTAAATACAGTATAAAATGATATCTCTTAGACTTAACTCAATTAGACTTATGTATACTACGGAGAAGTTAACTTAGTATATATTTATTTTATTATTATTTGATAAGTTTATAACTCAACTCTTTATAGCTTCCAGTCTAACCATCTGCTTCTAGTTCTAAACAAATTTGCATCATGTAGTAAAATAGATCTTGATAATTCTTTTAGAAACTAGAGAAAAATGAATTAGATATTATTAGTAAAGCTCTCTCGTCTTCTAGAAATCTTGTTGTGTTATTAAATCAATTTCCTTTAAATATCAGAATAGAATATTAAACTTTAACTGAGTTTTGATATAATTATTATACTTCAATTTAATTTTATCGTAAAGCTTCTTTCAACTAATTTTTAAGCTTCTAATCAAATTAATTTGGAGTAATGGTATTTATAATAATGCTATCATTTTAGCATTCTGTTGCTGATACTTTAGTTCCAATTTAATCTTGCTTTACACTGCCTTTGCTTAGTTTCCCCGTAGTTCTATTTCTATTTCTTAATCAAATTGTAGCAAAAAACTAATCAAAATTAATTTTCTTTAAACTAGATTTTCTATTTTTATACTTGTAAGTCTTATGTTCAGCATAATCTGAAAAAAGTAATTTTAACCATATATTTAATTAATATAGAGCTCCTTACTTACCTTCGTGGAAGGAAAAGCAATTTCTTATAACTATTTTATGCTTTTCATAGTCACTTAATATATCCCTTAAATTACATCTTCAATCCAACAGGTTTTTGAAATATTCTCGACTTTTTAATAAAATATTTTGCAATTAGCATTTAACTTCTATTTACGCTAAACTCTTCTCTTCTCTTTTACTTTATCTTTATAATTAGTTAAGGCTCTGTCTCTTTTACTACTGCTTATGTAAATAAATCATATATGTCTAATTTTAAAAACGTTATTTGTAGATTTTCGCATATCTATAAAAAGGAGAAGTTTTAGACTACTTCTTATATAAAAAATTCCTCATACCTCATTCTTTTCATTTACTTTCTTGTATATTTCTAAATATCCATATACAGCCTCTTTATAAAATAGTCATAGAACGGATCAAGCCATTTAATCATTTTTACCCCTCTTAATTGCCTGTCATATACCTAGATTAATAAACATTTAGATGATTATTTTCGCTCTCTCTCTATAACGTAAATCTTAATAATTAGATAACGAAAATGAAAAATCTACTGATATCTACTACTTATTTTTATTTAGCTTTACTATTTTAATACTTAGTTTAGCTATTATTTATAAATCAAATTCCAACTATTAGTTACTCTAACCACATAACTACCTCATTTCATTCTATTTTATAAATCTCTCCTTTCAACCTTCCTCAGTACTTTCTTATCTATTTCCTTAAAAAATTTATCTTCTCAAATATCTGAGAAACTATGCATTGGATAATGCCTCTACGGTAAACTCCTTAAACCTAACTTAAATTAATTTAAACATCCTAAACTCCTTTACTTGCTATACCCGTACTTCCATTTGTTAAGGCAGATTTCAATTACAGTGTAGTTAAAAATATTTAAGGTAAGTTAGTCTGAAAGAAAAGCGTTATTTACAATGCTTTTCAGTTAACTTTTTACTCCTTAAATGAAATATTCTACTGTATCTTCTTGAAGCCTTATTTATAAATCAGTTTATCTAACTCTTAGTCAGAATCACTAGTTTGAAGTTAAATTTTAATTGCTAATCAATATTTATAGCATTTTAATTTTAACAGCTCTTATGGATTTAACAACTGGATATAGGAGGAAACACATATCTTACGAAAATTACCCAAAATTAACAATTGGAGAGAAAGTGGAAAATTAGCAAGGTTTAAAGAATAAAACTTAGGTATAAAAGGATTTACCGGATTCAATTATATAATATGAAGAGCTTCATTCCTATTTTATTGCTTGCTTCACTGTCTAGTATTCAAGGCAAGTAACTTAGATTCAAATCTGATGGGACTTTTAGGATCGCTTAATTCACTGATATGCACTTTGCTAATGATATTGATAAAAATAGAGCTACCCAAGATGTTGTTACGACTGTACTGAAGACTGAAAATCCCGATTTAGTAGTTCTGACTGGAGATATGATTAGTAGCTTCTTGTGGAATCATACAGAGAATTGGTATTCTCATCTGTATAAATAAGTTGTGCAACCTATGAATGACCTAGATTACTAATGGGCTATGACTTTAGGCAACCATGATCACCAAGGTGATCTTACTTATGAGCAAATCCATTAGCTAGATATGAGTTATGAGCGATCTTTAACCAAACCTAATGCAGCTAACATATCACATAACACTAATTACATACTACCAATTTACGATGCAAAAGGGGAGTAAATAGTGGCTAGGATATGAATGCTTGATACAGCTGATAGAAACTGTGAAGGGAAGTTTGGATGGGGATGCATTATGCCTGATTAAATAGAATGGTATAGAAATGAATCTAAAAAGATACCTTTAGATGATCCTTATAGATCAAATGGTATTGCCTTCTTTCATATTCCTACTCCTGATTGAATAGACTTGTATAATAATTATGAAGTTTACGGAAGAAAGGGAGAAGGAGTTTGCTGTAGTAGTAAAAATACTGGAATTTTGAAGGCATTTATGTAAGAATAAACTGTTAAATATGCTTTTGTAGGACATGATCATACAAATGATTATTGGGGAGACTTTCAAGGAGTAACTATTGGATATGGAAGAAAAACAGGTCAAGGATAGTTCAAACAATGGCTTAATAAAATGAAGGTTGGAAGTAGAATCTTTGAGTTAACGATAAACCCTCAGTCATTCGAAACTTGGATCAGAAATGAAGACGGAGAAAAGGAAGTCGAGTTTGCTCATACCAGAAACTGGTATGAGATTTGGAATTACTAGTTTTGGTGCGCTTTAGTATGATAAAGACGCTTAGATTTATGGTGATTAAATTTACTACAAAATATCTTTTGAAATCTTAAAATTAATTCAACTGCTAAAAATTTATCGCCTATCATTCAGTTTTAATTTTCAATCTTCTATAGAAAAACAATTTTTGCTTGAAGAAGCACTTTTTATTTTAATAATCCAAGTAAAAACTATATCTATCTAAGTACTTACTGTACTTTTATACAATTTATAGTATAAGAGAAATAAAAAAGTAAGCTACTGTAAAAATTTGGGAATTAATATGATTTAAAAAATTAAAAAACTCACAATGTTTAAGATTTTACTTGGTCTATATGTATTTTTACTTAAGAAGAATGATATTGAAAAAAGGACTTTAATGCATTAAAATCGAAATCAAAAATTTAATTTTTCTCTATGTAGTGAAAATTTAACTAAAGTAGATACTAAAGATGGAGTATAAAAGGAAAAATATGATTGAAGCCTTATAGATTAGTTAACTGCTACTATCAATAATCAGTGACTGGTAATGAAATTATCTTCCAAGTTAATAGGGAAAGTGATGCATTTAAGGCTTGTAAAAGGAAAAAATTTATTCAGCTTTAGATTTAACTTAACGTAAGAATAAGTATCTATGAACTAGCAAGTCTTGAAAAACCATCTAAGTTCAGTATAGTTTTAATAGTAATTCTTTAAAGTAAACTTGTCATGCACCTGTAAATTAAATAAATGTAAATAGAATTTAGAATTGGCAGAGTAATAAGAAGAATATACAGCATCAATATACATATCCAAGTATCTTCATAGATAAGATATATCTATTAGTTTCATTGAGGCATTTCCATTTAATACAGGCTTTTAAGTAACTTTTCTAATGGAAAGTTCATAAACTTAATATGTCATAAGATCAATCATAATAAAAGTAGTTTTGTCCTCAAATCATATAAGAGCTATAGAAAATTCTTTCTTATTTTAAAAGACTATAAACAAAAGTGGACTGAGATTCATTAATATCTAGCTCTAGCATAAAAATAAGCGAATTAAATAATTTTAGTATTCTTAACTTAACTAAGAGATTAAGATCTTAATATACTTAACAAAGAAGAAGATAAAATCTATTTATCTATAATTAGATTTGCTTGGTAAATTCAGTTTAGTATGGTAAAATAAACATCTCTAGAGTTTAAAGAGTATAAAGATACTGTGTAACTATTAAGTATATTAAGAAACCCTTATCTCTATCATTTGATGAATGGACTTGAAATAAAGCATACAAGCCCATTATGATCTAGAATATTTGCTGCAGAATCTATTTTTCTAAGGTATCCTTTACATATTTTAAATCCTCGGATTCTTATAGTATAATCTTCAAGGTTTCCAGAAGGAGAAAAAATAAAGATCCAAATTAACGATAATTTTAGCTTATATATTATAAAAAAGCATTAATTTAGTAAAAAGGTGATTTAAGGGTTATGAGATAACTATCTTATTTAGAAGTTACAGAAGGCAACATAAATCCCAATCTTCTTTATTTATATAAGGAGTATTTTTATGCTGATTAAATAAGAAAATTCATACTTAGTATGGTTATTTATGATTATATATAGTAACCTTGCATATTAGTATTCTATATTTAGAAAATGCATGAATAAACCATAAGAAGTAACTTCTAATGTTTTCCTTAGCTACTGAATCTTTAGAAAATATATATACTAATCGCTTTATTTAGCGCATTAGTTTAAGTTAATAGCTTAGTTCCAAGTTGAGTAATAGTTATTTAATTACTTGATTCAGTTATAGAAAATACAATTGGGAAGTATATTTAAAGGAGAAGATTAACAGATGAGAGGAATAAGAGAGATATATTGCTTTTTTGATGTTACGGAGTAAATAAATAAATGAATAAGCTAGAAAGTTAATTAAATAAGGAGTTGATCACTTTTATTTTTTCTCTAGAGATCTGAATATTATTTATCTTACTTTCTGAAAGCAAGAGACCTGCTTTGAGATTTAGTTGTGAAGTTATCCACTGATGGTAGTGTTGGATTGTGCAATTGGCTTTATACCTTTTCTTTATGATGGAATTAATTCAACTACTGAATGTGCTCATTCTACAGCTGCTTCTTGGTGTTTTAGTGTTGTAAAAGCATTCTGTATTGGAAAAAATTACTTTTCAAGTTGACTTGCCTTTTATTTCTTCATCTCATTTATTTAGGATTCTATCTGCTTTATCTTCCTTGAGAACTCATTTTCATAATGCTTGAGAGTAGTTTATTCAAAGGCTGCAAGTTTAACTTATTTTGTTTATTCCCACTTTTAATCTTGGTCTTTTTCTAAAACCTCCAATTACTACTGTAAAAGACTAGCCTATGAGTATTCCTTTCTCTTAGAAAGAGTTTCGATAGATTTTTAGAGATTTAAAATCTCAGGATTAGGTTTAGCTGGACTCTTAAGTTTATTATAGAATTTCTATTTTTCTTATTGAAGCTATTCTTCATGCCTCTTTCTAAGTTCTTGTTCTTCTTACTCAGATTTCTAAAGAAAATTTTGAATCTTAATGTCCCATTCTTCATTGAACTCCTAAAACTTTTGCATTTAATTCTCTTCAAGCATATTCATTTCTTCTTACTATCTCATTAAAATTTGTTCTTGTACCTTTTAGTTCTCTCGCTGGATTATTTCATTTATTCTATCCTGGATCTTTTAAGCCTCCTCAAACTTCCTATTTTTTGAGCAATTGACTCTGTATTTTTCTAGTTCTTAAATATAATCTTAAAGTTTACTTTCCTACTGAAGCAAATCGCCTATATCAGCGTTAATAAGATCTTCCACCTGTTCTGTTATTTAAATATCCTAAGATTACTTCTCAGCTGATTGTTCCTTTTCTTTAGGATTTTAACTTTCTTCCATATTAATATTTATAAAGTCAAGATGCTTTTAATTATCAATCTACAAACTAATATGTCTCTTATACCTTTCTATAGTCTACTAACTAACTACTCATAATATGACTTTACTCTAGTAATCATGCTTAAGCTTTAATACCCTTCTACTATCTCTCATAATCATTCTTAATAAGATATCATAGCAAAGAAGTTCTAAAATACACAGTAGTTATATAGTCTCTAAGCTTATAATATTATATAATTAAAGTGGATTTGAAAATGCCATTAATAGAAGTATTATTTACACCTCGTTTCTATATACCTCAACTTATATTATTCCCTTCTAAGTTGTTAGCTGGTATTATTCTAATCCTAAATACCTAAGTTCATGTATCTTTATAGTATGTAATATATAGTTGGTCTCCATAGTATTTCTATGCTTATGTTACCATTATTTAGTTAATGGCTGTATCTTTGAGTTTTATGACCGTAGGGTTTTCTAGTGGTTTAGTTAATAAGATTAGAGTGGCTTTTTAAGATATCTAATAGTAGGTATACTATTAATGCTTATTTATACTGTATGACTAATTTAATTACCTAGATTATATTTCATTGCTATTTTAGTAGGCTTGAGCTATTATTTATGTAGTACTAGCTTAATTTATTTAAGCAAGAAGACACTCTTATGTTTATTGATAGTAGGGTTTTGGTTGAATAGTATGAGAGTATAGCTTATGGAGTATATTGGAGAGATAGGAATTGAATATTAGGGGTGATTATATAACAATATGATTTAAATTGTTTCTCATTTATTGGGTTCTTTGTATTTTATTGGCACTATTAAGTCCAAAGGCGGCATATCACCATACTAACTCTACTCACTCTGGACTATGCTGGTCTATTATGAACTGGTTTATCTTACAGGTGTGTACTAAAGACCTTGATTTTGCTAAGCAAGCTATGGTTAATTTTATGTGATGTATGAACTTGGAGTATAAGCTAACTGCTAGTTACGCTCTAGAGGATTTTAAGTTTACTGCTAGTAATTTTTTACAGCCGATGATGTTTAGCTGGGTAAATTCGATAGATTTTTTGAAGCTAAATTTTATGAAGGAATGGAGTAATTAGAAGATATACTTGGTCCTCCACTTAAAGGATTACTAGTAGATATTCCTTACTAATTTGAAAGAATTTGCAAGTTTCCTGGTTAACTTGTCATACGATACTACTCAAGAGAATAATTGCTAGGCTTGAAAGTTGTTGGCACCGCAGTATTTGAATTTAGACCTAAGGTTGAAGGTTTATAGGCACCTTATGTTGCATATTTAGCAATACCTCCTGCCTTTTAAGCCTCACTTAATTGACTATTCAGCCACTTAATCACTAAAATAAAATAACATACTCTTTTCATTGCTCTCTACTAGATCCTGGCTCGCCTATAGCTTATTTTTGTAATCCTCAATAATATTTTCAAGCTCTTTAATTGTTAAACCTTTTGAAGTAACTTCCCTTTCACTTCTCTAGATCTATTTGCTAGTGGAATCAATTTCTTCCTACTTCTATTATATAATGTTCTCTTACTTTAATACTACTTGATTGTTCATCTTCATCTTTTACTTATATTCCTTTATTTTAGCATCTAGCTGCTTAATTATCTAGTTTCCTTTCAAAATTTCTTGGGTTGAAATATTAAACTTTTCTTCCATTTTCTTGTTATTTGCTTTAATTATATTGAGTGTCTCTTCAAGCTAAGCTTTGGATTGTTAGTTAGTAGCAACTAGCTGATTCAAATTCTGAATTTAATCTTCTTTATCTTGAATAGTCCTTTTTAAGGAATCATTCTTCAGCTATAATTCTGTTAAGTTCTTTTCCTAGGTATATTTATGACTATCAAGGCTTTTATTGTTCTTTCTCAGATGTTAAAGCTCAGTATTAAGCATTTCAAGTTCATGCTATTAAGAGGCTACTTGTGTTTTTAAAGTTCTTTCTGAGTGCTCTAACTCGTTTTTCTTGGAGCTTAACTCTACAACCTGTTACGATAATTACTCTACCTTACTCTATAATTCCTTTATTCTAGTTTCTAGATTTTCTTAAATGACTTTCTTATCTTTTTCTATCTCTCGTACCTATTAAGTTTATGTATCCAGCATTCTTTCCTTTAACTCTGTTAGCTTTCTTTGCTCTTCCATTTTGTAATGCTCGATAACTTGTTCTTTAGACTCATGCAACTTGTTGGCTTAAATCTAAAGAGAGTCGTATTCTTAAGTTCTAACAGCCAATAAATCTTCTTTACTCTTTAGTCTTTGGATTAAATCCTCGTTTTCCTACTTAAACTCCCTCAATTTTCCAGCAAGATACTTCTTTATCATTTCGTCATTTCCTTGTTTCATCTTCAAGCTTAGATGAGTTAAATGCTTGAATTAATTTGTCTCTATTATACTTAAAATGGCATCACATGCTCCCTGATACTATGAAGTAGACATCAAGCTAGTTAAAAACTTAGGTGTTTCTTCAGTTTTCCTAATGCAAAGCTCCATTAACTCCACTAACTTACTAGGGAAAGTATGGAAATCAACTAGTATTTGTTATTCCTATTTTAATCCATGAAAATCAGTTTCATTAACCTCCATAAAGTATAGAAAGAAAGGATCATTCTCATCTGTAATTTCTATCCTCAGCTATTATTAATTGTGAGCCACTGTTACTATCGATATTCTAACTGTCAGTCAGCTTGTCAGGTCATCTCTATCAGTTGTCTTAATTCTAACAGGAACTTCTAACACTTACTCTTAAGATGGTATAGCCTCTTAAATCGAAAATCCAGAAATATTTAAATTAGCAAGTCCACTAAGACTTTTAGCCATTTATTTCTCTTATGATAAAGTCTAAAATATCATTTAAATTACTAGTATCATAAGCTATTAGTCTAGCTAGGGTTTATAAACACCCTCAACACTGTATTATCTATTGCTGTGCTTATACCTATCTCTCTACTTTAATCTTACAGTTAGTATGCAATCCTTAGATAGTTATCCCCTTTTTTCTCTTTGTAATGTCTGAAGAGAAGTAAAGGAGGACTATTTACCTAAATAGGTAGGACTAACTATTGTTAGTAGGGTAAATAATGGTTAAGCTATATTTATTTATATAAAATGAAATTAACCTTTATGAAGCTTACCTTCTTCCTACTTGCACTCACTACTATCTTTTCCATTCTAATAGCTCTAATCAATCGTTCTGATACTTAGATCAAGCAGTTAAATTAAATGAACTTATAGCATAAACTTGTATAAAAGTTGACCTTTCTAAGCTAAGATTCTAATAGAACTTTAGTTAGATAATAAAAGGTTGAGAGGCCTCGTAACTAAACTATTGTTTTTGACTTCCAAAACTAGAAATATGACTAAGAAAAGGTTTATTAATGGTACTTAAAGAAGGATTATAGGTATAAGCAATTGGTACTTAATTTGGGGTACTAAAACGTATCGACACTTCTTAGTTTCTTTAAGTTCAGTCTAGATAAAGCTCTAGTAGCTGAATTCAATGAATCAAGTCCTGTAACTATGGTAGTAACTAGCAATAAACGTCTTTTTCTATTATAGGTAACTTTGATATCCTTTTTTCAAGTTAATTAATATCCAATTGCAAAAGTAATAATCATTGATGATTCTGCAAATGTAACTAGAGAATAAATAGAGTCATGCTGTGTTCCTTTGAAGTATAGGAAGTATGTAGATATTGTGATTAATAAGGAACGACTTGGGTAAATTAGAAGCATTGATAAAGCCTTTTCTCTAGTTAAAACGGAATATGTGTACTAGACTGAGGATGATTACGTATTTTTTAAAGATCCTTTGATAAAATGAGGAGTTTTAGCTATGTAGAATGACTCTGATATAGTCATGGTGAGAAACATATGACGGTATTATCTCAAACCATTATCACCCAAGCGAAAATGACTATTTTATGGTGTTAACTTCAATTAACCTTTTGTCATATAAAACTAAACTTACTACATACTCTAATCTTAACACGATAGGTGAAAAGGTTTTGGATGATAGCCAGGTTTAAGAAGTATTGAAGATTGAAAACAGATAGGAAGCTACTAGCATTTTGCTGAAATCCTGAAAGTCTAGGAGTATATTTGATCACGCCCTATTAAGATAGAAATACAATTAAGCAAATTCTATGCTAATTAAGGAAAGCTAACAATCCAGTTTTGAAATGGAGATTCAGCATATCATATAGGAAAATAATTCAGTTTATAGCGTAAATATAGAAGCACATATAAGAATGCTAAAAAGTCTAATCAGATCAATGTTAAAAATATCACACTATAAATAGTTAATTTATAAGTATTTTGCTACTATAAAACAAGTTATCTTCATATTACTTATTAATGTTAATCACTAAAGATAATCAATATAGTTCCTAAGAATCTACTCTAAAGTTATATTCTAACTTGTTATTATATATTGACTGTTTACAAGTAGTAGTAGCAATAAGATATTAATATACTTATTATTAATCCTATGTTATACCTTAGAGTAGCAATATAGTATTAATTGATTACTAATACTGAAATGATAATCATAAGATTATGATGAAGGATTAGGAGATATAGTTTCCCTTTAATTTTAACTATGAGTGCTTATGGACATCTTTAATTCTAAGAATTACTTCTTTCAATCAAAGACTTTTTAAAAGTCTTTAAAAAAGGCCAATATTAATTCTCTCTTCTTCAATTTCTTAAGTTTGAATATATAGTTTTTTTACTACTTTTCTCAACTTTGAAAAAAACAGAAACTACCAGATATGACAAGGGTACTTATAATAAAACTCGGTTCAATAACATTCGATTAAAATATTACCAAGTTATTTTGTCTTTTTATTCTTCATTATTTACAGCCTTTAATGGAAGAATTAAGTGAATCAATAGAATAAAATTATGAGAGTTAATATGATTTTAGCTCAAATAGCTCCAGAAGCTCTGAAACTGGATTCAATAACCTTAATAGCTTTTTTTGCTTTCTTAGATCCTTGATGAGTGGAGCCATTATCAGTTTATTTCTCCTCCTCAGCCAATTTTTCCTTAACAGCAAAATCTTTCTTCTTATGGAAATAAATATAAAATCTCTTAATTTTGTTCCTAAACATAATCAAAATAGTCTTGATCCACATAAAGGATAGTAAAATTATAATAGTAGAGACTATTTTAAAGGAAATAGGACTGTATTAGTTAACCAGCATCTTGTTGAAGTAGAAAGGGAGATATGCGATTCTAAAATAGACGAATATAAACATAAAGCTTAGCTCTACTATTTCATATAGCTTCGATCCCTTCTTTCCTTATGCTTTTAAAATCGATCTCATTTACATTGAAGGATTGGACATTTCTGCATATCATAAAGCGACTAAAGAAGAGTTAATTTAACTTACTCAAACTTTCTCCTGCAAATCTTTGAACTATTAAGATATCAATTTAACCCCAGACTACAACAGCATGATGCATTACGATGTAGAAGTCATGCAAATCATATTGGATCATGCATAAAAAGTCATATATGAAGTAAGAGACACTAGTCATGATAACCAGGTGGTCTAAGTTTGTATTGTCATATGGGTAATTGTGACCATGTATTGAAACGTATAAAGCAGAGTAAAATCTGTGTTAAAGCATACAAAGTAAACAAGCAGTGGATTAGAGATATTATTCTGGTTTAAATATCCTTTTCATTAAACTTAGAAATCTAAGGAAACACAGCAATGGATTTTACTAGTATAAATATCAAGCTCCACACTAGAATTCCTACAAAAACAAACAATATTCTCATTTCTGGTTTAGCAATAAACTAAGTTATCTCATTGTTGTCTTAAATGCTTTGCAGCAATGATGGCATCTACATTAGATGCTTAATTTAATTAAACAGTTTAATCTTGTAACTTATATAATCAGATTAAATATATAAAAATTATTAGTTAAACGTGCTTAGTTTGAAACAATGTAAATGAATATATTATTCACTATATTACCTGAATATTATCTAATAAGAGACATCTGATTGGTTCTAGAATTTTATAACAGTTATCATGAATTTTAGTTTTACTACTTAAAGTCTCCTTTAACAAAGTTAAAAAATTCTTTACTAAGTTGAACTATAATAGATTTTTTAAGATAATATGAGTCCTCTTAGAGTATTAGAATATACCATTTTTGGTGATTTCAGATTAATAGTAATTAATTAGCTTAATTGAACGAAACATCTGACATCTTTATCTTGATTAGATACTATTTGACCTTTAAATAAACACATTCTTTGGCAATAAAATCTATTATTATGCTTTTTTTCTTTTTGCTTTTAAATGTAAAATAACTCTTTTATTTTCTTCAAAGTGCTTTCACTATCTTTTAACAACTCCTTGTTTACATTTTTCTTAGCTCTTGCTTTTCTTCTTAAACAGTTGAAAGTATCAGATACCTATATAATCTGGAGATAATTGTTTTAATCCTCATGAAATTCCATAACAACCATAATAAACAGACTTTTAGCTCCTATGTTATCAGTAAAATTTGCTATTTTTCTAATTGTAAGGCCAAAATAGTATGCAAATTGCTTTCTTTAGTACTTTTTTTTTGGCCTTAAGAATATAATATAACTAGCTTCTAATTACTAAAGAAAGCTTAAAATTTTAATCAATATAGCCAAAGTATTTCGCTCAATAACTGAGACATTTAGCATCGATAATCGCTTTATATGCTACCTAATAACTAATTTTCTATCTTGCTTCTTAGCTATTAACTTAATGCTATGATACACCCTAATATACTTAAAAAAGATATATCTTTTTAAATCTTTTATATCCGCTATATTACTTAAACACCATCCTGACTAAACTGGTAATTACTAATCCCTTCTACCTACTCCAGTCACTTATTATACTAGGATTACCCAATTATTTACAAACCCTATCCCCTTTGAACTTATCTAGATATAAGATTTTATAAAATAGTAGTGACTCATACTAACTAACCATTCTGATATTATTCCTAGTTTTACTCCTAGAGTTAATTAAAAAATTAGTACCTTAAATCAAATACTATTATATTAAGATAGAGTTTAAGCTTATTTACTTATTTAGCTAGTAAGCAATTATATTTGCTATAACTCTAATTTTGCTTTATGTTAATAAAGCATAAAACTATCTTGGTTTTAAGATAGCATGAAGGTTAAAAACTCAACCCTTAAGTTTCATCTTCTTACTATCTCAAACAACCTTCAAGCCACCAACTATTGCTTTTTCTCTCATAGCAAAGTCTCTTTTCTAACGGTATAACAGAAGGCAGATATTAGTAAAAGGCAAAACGTTTCTTTTAGATATTAAACAGATGTAAAGACATAAATTGGTATACTAGATCCATTTAAAGCTGATAGATTATTATATTTATTATCCTTTATTGAAGATTATCCCTCTCAATATTTTCTAGTTTTACCCTTACTCATTTAAATCCTTAATAAACTCTTTACTACTTCACTTCTTTTATAGGCTAAACTAATCATAAGATGCATTCAAGAGAATATTGCATTATTAAGTTTTGGAAGCTTTTAGAAGAGAAGTAGAGAGGTTAGATAAAGAGGAGAAGGAAGGGGTAGAGATAGTAAAGTGAGTAGTTACTAATTACTGAAATTAAATAGGATTTAGTTACTTTAAACTTAAGCACTTTATTATTTTTATACTATACAGAATACTGAAGTTTATAATGCAGAGCTTTTTCGAAGAGAGTGATCAAATAGATCTGAAGTTTGGAGGGTGAAAGAAATCTTATGAAGACTAGCACAAGCTTTAACAGCTAATCTCATAAGTTTCTCTTCTTAATGAGAACAGATTCGATGGTGATGGGTGATTGATTGATGATCAAGGAAGTATGAAGTAAGTGAGTGTTAGGATTACTAATGAAGTTCTTCAAATATTTGAAGAGTAAACAGAAGATGAATCATCTTTCAAATGAATAAGCTTGAAATTTAGAAGAGTAGAACCATTTTAGAACCAATAAGGATAAGGATATACTATATATGGAGGAGGTTTGATGTTTACTATTCTATTCTAAAGCCATTTTCTGTATTAAAGACTCCAATAGTTTATAGTTGAGTATTGTGTTCAGTTGAACTTCAATTAGAAGTATAAAATTGAAAGACTAATAGGTAAGGGTAGTTTCGCTGAGGTGTATGAAGGAACTGAGATAGAAACAGAAGAAACGATAGCTATAAAGAAAATTTCGAAGTCTTAATTAAGAGCTAAAGCAAATTATCTGAAATCTCTAGTATCGGAAATTGATAGTATGAGATCGTTGCGGCATCCTTGTATATGCTGTTTGTTTAGTGTTTTTGAAGATACAGACTTTGTTTATTTAATAATTGAATATTGCAACGAAGGCTCACTGCTTGATAGAATTTCTTAGAGAGTTTAATTTAGCGAGTAAACAGCTGCTAAATTTGCTTTAAACTTACTTAGTGCCTTAATATATCTACATGATGTTGCTCATGTTGTTCATCGCGATCTAAAACTGGAAAATATTCTAATGGCATCAAATACAAATGACTTTGAATTTAAAATTGTGGATTTTGGATTAGCTACTAAATATGATTCTGACAGAATTAATTTGAGCTAGATATGCGGATCTCCAGGATATGTAGCACCTGAGATACTAAAGAACAGCTAATATGGACCTAAAGTGGATATATTTTCCTTAGGGATAATAATGTATATTCTACTTGCTGGAAAGCATCCTTTTTATGGAAAGAATCCTTAGGAGATACTTTTATAGAATAAGCAATGTAATTTAAAATTCAAATCTAGGCATTGATAACATATTTCCAAAGAAGCCTTAGGCTTTGTAGTCACACTTACTGAACCAGATCCTAATTTAAGACCTTCTGCTTAAGGGGCTTTAAAGCATAAATGACTGAGAAATTGCTCATATAATGACTAAAATTCTATTTGCTGTACTGAAGTAAAGACTCCAGAATAGGGTTACTTAATGTAGATATCTCCAGAAGTATCTCCTTCTAATAGAGTAGTACAGAGAGAAAAAATAAGCAATTTTATTCTGCTTCCAATTAGCGTGACTCAAGAACATTAAGAAGAGTTAGACTGACAATAAATAGTGCACTCACCCTGTCCTAGTATTGCTCTTTCTTATAGCTCTTTTTAAACATTGTCTTCATAAGAATCATCTGAAAGCACAGATTAATCTCCTAATAAAAGTTTACACTCACGAAGAACTAGCACAAGCCAGACAAGAAGTGAAGCTAATATTTTTGGTAAGTCTTTTACTTAGATTTTCCAAGAGAGTTTTAGGAGCTAAAAGGTATAGATCGTTAATCTGAGAGACTGAATATCCAAAACTTGATAAAACTAAGGAATTCCTATAGAAACGATCTGCACGAAGATCTCTTTTCTGCTTAAAGTACATAAACAGAACCTTATAAGATATACCACTATAAGGTGCGAAAGCATGAAGACGTAAATTCCTCCATTTCAAAAAGCAAAAAAATACAATTATGCAACGAAGCAAATTAAATTAAATCCCTAACTCTCCAAAATCCAGGCGAAAAAGTATCTAAAGCACAAGATTTCCAAAAGGTGAATAATATAAAGATATTCTTGAACTAATAAAATGCCTAGTTTTTTCTTAAATGATACTAATCTTAAATTATAGTCTTCATCTTTAGTTTAAACCATTAAAATATAAAAAACGAAATATATCTTGAGGAATATAGAGAAAAGACTCTATATAGAACGTTTTAATGGTATCAAGTTGAAATTGATATTTATAATAATCGTAATGGTATCTAAAAGAGACTTGTCTTATGTGTAGTAAGTTGATTGTTCGTATTGGAAAGCATGCTTTTAGTATGTAAAAGCAAGACTGGAAATAGAACATATTTTGGAAAAAAATCATTACTGCTTCTGTATGAATTGCCATAAAAAAAGGAGAGACCTAAATAATTACACGAGAGGAGATCCTCCTAAAGTTTACGAATTGCCATTGGGTTATGCAGGATTTGCAATAACTCTGAACAATCAAACTGGGTTATAAACTGACTATTTGTTTAACAACTGGCATAACTCTTTTCATGGAACAACCGAATAAAACTTTAATAACATTTCAAGATGTGGAATGAAACTGTATAGACCAGATGAAATAACTCCAGCAGGAGCTACAGTAAAAATGAGAGTAGAATAAGGAAGAATATTGAGAGATCACATAAGAGTTTGTCCTTACACCAATAAAAAAATAGATTTTAAAGTAAAAAAAATATTTAGTAGCCCTTGTATTTGTTACGCTGATGAGTACTATGCAGGAGTTTCTAAATGGTAGAATAATAAGTTCAAGATAGTTTTATAAACAAGAGTTATAAACTCTGAAGATTGTGTAGTTGTAGGACCAGAAACTGTAAACTCAACAGAAGCACCACCTATTTGTCGAAACGGATAAAAAAACGCAGAATTAGAATACATGGTTCAAAACAGAGATCATATTGTGATTACAAGATTACTGATAAAAAATGATTACTAATTAGAAGCTTTGGCTTAGATAAATTAAACTGATTATGTGTGTAAAGAGATTCCTAGCTTTGATCATTCTTATAGCTGCTTAATTCATAAAGCAACAGCTAAGCAAGTATATTACTCTATTATATCATGATTTTAAATACAAAGCTAACTAAGAGATTTTTCATGCTTCTCTTGGGTTTTAATTAAGAAATTTAGATAAAATGTGGAATCAGAAATCAGCAAATAAATTATGTTCTAAATAGATTGAGTAAAAAACTTACTTCCAGCATATATAGAGATTAAGATCTATGAGGCCTGTTACTAATACTAAAGCACCTTCTACTTTTAACATGTTGAAAAGCAATCTGAAAAAGCAGCGTCTTGATAAAGGTAAGTTATAAGTGAAGATAGAAACCAGTTAATATAGTACAATAACAAGCTTTTGCTTCAAAAAATGCTTAATATTGATTTGAGGCCTTCTAAAATGCACCCTGTAATGCTAGCGAATTAAATACCTCCATCACATGGAACCTTAAATAAGAAAGCTAGATATGATGATTTAAATAGAATTACTAGTGAAAATAGAGTAATCCATTATTCAGAGTCTACTTAGAAAAATTCAAACTGCTAGGTCTGCTTATAATATTAAGCAATGAAATGATCAAAGTACCAAAAATGAATATCTAGTCAAAAAAATTTCGGAAAACGCTTGAAGAGTTCCTCGCTCCTTCGGTCATACTGAACATTATAATTTCGATCTCTCTGAAATGTCTCATTCCCGTCCAGGTACAAATAGAGGCCAAAGAAGTTAATCAGTTAGAAAAAGCCGAAATGTTGCAAGCAGACCTTACACATCTGAAGGAGTAAGAAGAGATAACTTCAGTGTAAGAGAGAATGGAAAAAATACATTCATTGAAGTCTGAACTAGAATTCTAAGCGTTGATATTTTATTTTACTCACTTAAAGGCATAATAGCATACTTTACTCATAACCCTTATATCTTATTTTTCGTTCTCCTTCTAAATAATAAACTAAGATTAACTAACTACAGTGTAGGAATAAAATTAAGCGGGTAAAGTAGAAGTAATCTACACTATAATTTAGATGGCAATATTGCTAAAGATACAGTTCAAAGTAGTAAATTCTAATGCGCTTTTCTAACTAACAATTAAAATGTCGAATATTGGGGATCAAAAAGAACCAAATTAGATATATTTCATTGCTACTTTTATTAAAGACTGCTTTATGTATACTGCTCCTTTACTTGTCTATTTAGTTGTTCACTATCTTTGTTAAAAGACTAAACGATAGCATTAATCTACAAATGTAGAGCTTAAAGAGCCTTGTATTAAAGAAGAGCCTAAAGCTGAAAATTAGAGTCAATATTCTCAAACTAACTTTGAGAAATAAATAGAAGATAAGGAAATCCAGACTGACTGTATAATTAGCAAAGTGTAAGGTTAAAAAGAGGAACTTGAGTAAAAAATAGAAGAAGAAGAGAAATAAAATGAGTAATGATAGGATACCTATTAGTATACTTAACGATCTGATTAGAGAACTATGTAATAGACTGGCTATAATGAACCTTAGTTCAGAAGTAAATACTATTAGGAAATAAAGAGCTTACTTTTGTAGATCCATTAACTATAAGTCAAGCTATAAAAGAAAGAATTGATCATTCATTAATTGAATACTTAGAAAGAGAAAAGTCAAGCTATATTGACGTAGCGAGTGTTGAAAAAAGAAGCTAAAATATAAGAAAAAAGTACTATATAAAAGGCTAAAAAGGTTGATTAATTAAAGGATAAGAATTTCATTGATGAATTGAAGAGAAAAGGGTAAGAATATGATTAGACCATTTAACAGATGAGTGCTTAAATGAAAAATCTTGTAACAAAGATAGAAGATCTGAATGATAAAAACTAAGAGCTAACTGAAGAACTTGAGGCAAAGAGTTAGTTTTTATAGCATCAGTTCAGAACTATTAAATTCTTGCAAAGCTTACTATAAAGATACCAGAACTAATATAAAGCACCACTCGAAAAATTTCATCAAATCGAAGAACTATAATAAAGCAGACTAAGGGAAGATTATGTAGAAGATAATTCAGTGAAAGACAATATTCAAGTACTGTAAAATTCGTTGAGTTACTTAATGAATAATTTGGGAACAAGAAACTAAAAGAAAAACACAAATTAAACCAGTCAAAATACTGTTTATCCACTATAAAGCAATGAAACCTAAGAAAGTGAGTATTTTCTAAAAAGAAACAGAGGACATAGAAAGAAAAACTATTCTTATGATTTAACTTAAAACTGTATGGTTTATTTATAAACATCAGATCTTACTCGTTTAGTTACAAAATAAAAATATCTAATATAAAAAGCTTTCCCATCGGTATTTCTAATAAAAAGATTCTTAATAAATAAGAAGTATCTTGGAAGCATCTAAGTTCTTAAATATTTAAAAATTTAAGCATTAGAATAAAGCCTAATTTATAGAAATATTTAGAGAGTATCAAAGTTACCAGTATACATAATAAGGAAGGGAGATGGTTAGGGAAAATCATAGAAGGCTGATTACTTTCTTCTTGTAGTCTTCTCTCAGTCATTTTCTATTTAGCATCTCTTTCTAATTTTCAATCTCTGTCGACAGTTTTAATTAAATAGGCTTATCTAATATCTTAAGAGAAGGTGAATTATAACATTTAAATAAGCATTAATGGGAAATAAGCAGCCTTCTTAATAATAAAAACTACTTTGATAAATCTAGCACAAATAAAGAACAAAAAGAGCGGAATCTGAAATAGATCAAGTCAAACGTTAACCTGCTACTCCAGATAATAAAATAGGGATTAATTAGGGTCGCTTGCTTTCTCAGCAAATTTCCACTCCTTGCTCCTCATCTTTTTCATCTTCTAATACATCTTTAAAATTCTTTGGGTTGCAAGATCAATATAAAACATCATAAGAAACTTCCAAAAATGAACAATCTAATAGTGTAATGAAAAGACCAAGTAAGCTAGAAATAGAGAAAGTAAAGGATGCATGCTTATTAGCTTAAAGCATTTTAAGTGAAGTTTTGAATAAGCAAGTTAATAGCATTATCAGTCCAGGACTTCTTTATGACTGCTAATAGAAAGAAATTAACTCCCAATTACTGTCTGTTTTGACTTCTACCTTGTCTGAATCTTCTTACTACAGAGACTTGAAAATTGAAAAGCGTTAGGAATAACCTAAGGAGTCCTAGTATTTTTCAGACCTTAGCTCTTTAACTTTCTCTGCTGAAAAGCTATCTTAGACTGAGAATGAGCAGTTAATTAAGTTTTAGTTGGAAGAATTAGCAAAAGAAAAAAGTGCAATAGCGTAGAAAAAAATTGACCTTCTACAGTGAGAATAGGATTTAATAGCGTAATAAGATAAACAAGAAAAGCAAGAAAAGTAAGAACAACCTTCTATCACCTAGAATTCACTTTCAACTACTCTTCTAACTAATAATTCTAGAAAGTCTATCTAAAACACTAATGCTCTTAATGAAACTTACCTAAGAACAAATCTCAACTTAGAAAAATCTAACGAAATTAGGCAAAAAATGTTTAACTCCAACACTAGTTTAAGTTCAAGAAGATTACCAAGCGAAGGAAGTAATCAAAATTCGTAAAAAAATGTTAACAAAGCGACATAAAAGTAGCAAAACTGCTTGTTTTAGAATCAGAAGATTTAGCAAGAACTAAATAAAACCTAAACAAAGAGCGAGAAAAAGAATTAAACCAGTAGTTAATTCAAATGAGAAAGGTCTAATTAGAAAAGTATTATCCTTATTTACCCTTTTTATTTATTAATTCTTAGGTTTTTTATACTTATGACTTATCCTTTTTCTTCGTAACACACATATCCTAAATCTAAATCTTTACTACCTTTTGATGGCTAAATACATCAAATTTAATAAACTAATGTTCTTTTGCAGCCTAGATATGCTTATTAGCATAAGCATCCAATTTCAAGTCGTAAAAAAAGCATGATTTCTAAAACGTTAAATTTATGAACCATTAAAGTTAAGATAATATAAAGATAGCTAGAAATATAAATTTTATTGGTATATTTACTTACTTCTATGGATTATGTAATACCTTACTTAATAAGTAAGAATAGTTTATATTCTAAGATACTTTGAAATAGCTAGTTTGGAACTATTAATCAGACAAACGTTTATAGCTTTTACCTGATTTGTTAAGTTAAAATTTAAGTTCTTTTTGAGATGAGGATTTAACCTTATGACATCTTTAGCTTTAATCTTAATATATACCTAAGATTCCTAAGAACGGACCTAATATATCTCAATATAGTGTGTATATTCCTTGTTTCCTTTTCTGAAACTCTTAATTTAAAAGTATGCTAGCATATGATACAAGTTTAGGTACAAGCATTACTAGAAGAATTATAGAGTATAGGTAGCTTTACGGGGGATTTTAAGCAAAGGATTTAAAAATACAATAAAAGTATCAAAGTAGAGCTTATTTATTTCCCTAGCTTAAAGCACTAAATTTTCCTTTTTGCTTATAGGAATTAATATTAAACGATTTCTTAATAAATAAAGAAGTAAAACTAGGGAACAACTAAAGTATGCTAGATATTGTTTTAGAAGTAAGAGGTTAATACTATGGATTAGATTAGATATTAGAATATAGAAAGAATGGAAATGAAAATTGATTATGTAGAATCGAACCTAAACCTGATTAGAAAATCTAAGTTAATTGATTTGAAATTCTTTTTTTTCAATTTTTTTCTAAATTTTCTATCGAGATAAAAAGGGAAAAAAATTAGATCTCAAATCTGTAAAAAAGAGTTCAATCTAGTAATGAAAAGGAACTAGATTTTCAATAATTAAATATCAAGATAATTCTTAAAAAGCAGCATTTAAAAGTTTCTAAAGCAGAGATTGTAAATGTTAGAGTTATCTTTAAACTAGCATATTTAAAAAAAGTCAAATAATCTCAACTTATCAATATTTAAATACCATCTCTAGAGCTAAAATCTCAGTTAGTGTTTAATTAAGACAAGTGAAATATATTGTTTTCTTCTAGCCCTTTCATTTAATAACTTAATCGTTTTATCAGTGGAAGTATAAACAAGATAGCATTCCATACTTTCTACTTATTCAAAAGGAACTCTTTTAATAAGCATTAATATTGTAACCTTTTTTTTACCTTCAGCTATACAAAAAACTAAAATTACATAGTTAATCTTGATTTCCAAACTTAGAAGAGTCGATTACTTTGGATATCTAAACCTCTTCTTTATACAAAGTCTATAAAATCCATTTCACGTCATTCACTAAAAGCATCATATCATTAGTACTAAAGATATATACTTAGTAGTAAGGAAAGGTGGCGAAGTGGATACTAAAGATACTATCATCATTCTAAAGCAAGAAAATGATAGTAAAGCATAAGTTCTAAAGTATGACTTAAGTATAAAGCAGAGATATTTAAACTCCTGTATATTAGCGTTAAGAGTATATTAAGCTATATTAAGGGATCATTTCATAAGAATAAATAGTGTTAGATTATATTTAAAATGGAGCGAAATTAACACTAGTAGAGTCTCAAATATATGATTAAAGTTCCTCCATCAGAAGAGCAAAGAAATGTATCGTTTAATAAATAGGAAAAGCATAAGATTATGCCCGACCATTTGGAAAAATAATCGTTTAGCTCAAGAAAGACGTAATTAAGCGAAGTGCTTGATAAGAGGAGAAAAGATAGGAGGTTGCTATCGGTGGAATAGAATGAGAAATAATTAACTTAGACAGCCAACAAAGTGCTGAATATATCTTAACAATGGCAGGATTTTAAAAAGTCATTTTCAAGAGATAATTCAGTAGATATGAACCATAGCTTCAATACTTCGTTCAAGCAATCTTAATCTCCTTTCTTTGAATAGACCCAAAAAATAAAATCATCAACCATTGTTCAAAAATAATATTAGGAGTAATTACCAGCTAATAAAACGTACTTGATACAGGCAGTTCAAGCAAATTAAGAAGAGATATAGAGTAATAGAATGTAAAGAAGACAGCAGTCTTCTTAGTAACTACTTTTTAAGAAGAGGAATCTAACTCCAGTAATAATACCATTGAACTAAGATTAGACAGAAAAAAAGGAAAAGAGTATGATAAAGATGCTTTAGAAAGTACAGTAGGGATTTAAATCTACCAAGAAGGAAGCAGATAATATCTAAGATATAGACAAATCAAGAAGGAAATCTTACATACCTTCAGAAAAAAAAATAAAGAAGATATAAGAAAATGTCTAAAAGAAAAAACAGACAGTAGTTTAAGAAAGAAAAAGCTTTAGACCTTCGACTAATAATTAAGAGGGAAGGAGTAATAAGTAAATTACAATCACATAGGAAGTAAAAAATCAGAAGAAAATTAAAAAATTTCATCCCTTCAAAGAAAGAATTCCAAAAGAACTAAATGTTTTTAAAAATTTGAAATAGTAATTAATAAATTAAAGCTTCTATAGTTTTAATAAAATATCCTTGAAATTACCTTTAAACCTTTATTTTCTTAACTTAACTAGTAAATTCTATTTCAGGTTGTTTTATCTAGATTAAATATAGAGTGTAGGGTTTGTAGTTATAGTATCCTTTTGATGTTAATAGCATTTAAGTATAAGAAAAAGGATAAACTTATGTTTCCTTATACTGGATGTGTATTAGATGTTCAAAGGAGAGTTTTAATGAAGGGAATTTCAAGATTAGAAACTGATTTAGTTATACTACTCAAAGATCATTTTATTTATCCCTATTTTTAATAAGAATCAATATTCATCTTTATACTTCTTCTTGTTAAAGGTTTCAACTCTTATATATACATTCTTAACGTTCATATCATAAAGCTTTAGCCATACAAGGTATAATTCCAACTATATTAAGATCATTTCCATTTCGTTCAAACTAACTAACATTTTCCTTACTATAACCGAATGCAATTAGATTTATAGCTTAGATAGATAGTAGAGTGGTATAATGATATAAAAGGATGAAATATTAGAATCTTAGAATAAATTGAAAAAATTAACGTTAAGAGTCTTGCCTTGAATAACTTATAAACTGTTTACCCATTCTATTAACAAATTGCTCGTACTTCTCTCCTTTGTGTTGTAGCTTGGTACTTGTGAATACTTTTTCGTAACTTTAAAGAGCAGTTATGTAAATTAAAGTCTCAAGAAGAGTTATTTCAGAATTGTAACTGAACATTGGATTTGATAAAGTTGTGTACATCTGATGTAATGCCTTACTTTCAAAAGTTAGCTTTATGAAATAAAGTCTGGAATCACTTTAAGAGTCTTAAAGAAGAAAATCACGTCGTTTTACTATACATCATAGCAATCTAGTTTTTTAGTGACAGCTTGGTATATCTATATAGATTATTACACTTTGGATTTTGCTCTTGTTCTGCTATATTTTTAGCTAAATGTTAGGCTGGTAAAGTTCTGTATAAATTTTCTGCATTTCAATAGTCCTGGGACTATACGCTCTTTGCTTGAATAAATGTTCTGATAGCAGACGCTATAGTTTTATAGACATAAGTTTCTCTGATTTGAACTTCTAGTCTGCAATTTAGAAAATGAAGTTCATAAATTTTTGAAAGTCCACTGAGTAGTAAAATACTTACGATTGCTGCTTTAGGAAGAAAACTTATAGAATAGTAAATCAACGTTACCGTAATTTGCTTACATAAGCTAATTTTCCTTGATGAATTTCCTGAACTGCATTAAGTTAATTTTATTAGAGTTTAGTCCTGTGTTTTTATAAAATAGTCTCTTAAATTCATTTGCTAAGCTTGAACCTACTTAATCACATAACTCCTAAAAATAAGAACTTTGATCCTGAAATTCGAATTCAGATACTTCCGTCTTTCTTATCTAAGTCGATATTTAGGGTGTTTTACTTCTGAAATGGATATCCTATGTCGATTTGTTTTTAGTATCACTCATACTTAAGTTTAATTTATCAGTTGATGCATTCAGGTTTATCTTTTTAAGACCTGCTTTTGGAGTTACGAAAAATAATTCCAGGTTGACTGGAATTTTCTAGTTTTTAGGTTATAAATTTACTTTTTCCTTAGATGCCTAAGTTTGTTACTAAATGCTAATTTAAGCCGGCTGTGTGTTAGATGGAGAAGTCATGTCTTAGACAAATGGAACTTATGATTTGTTTCTCTGCTAAGCTTTAGGAGTTTGTCTTATCTAATTGAGCTTAATCTCCATTTTTTGTTAAATATTCAACTATTTTGGTTCAGGTTTCTAGGGTATAGGTATTTTCACTTCTTTTTTCGTTTGAATTATCTGTTTAGTTAATGGTTTTTACTATATAGACTATTTTACTTCTGTCCTTTGAGTAGCTGGCTATTTCGTTTCTGGCTTTTAAGGAGTAGGTAACTTAGTGGAATTTCTTTATTAAGTCTACTGTCTAGGTTATTGCATACTAGTCGATAAATCGTTTTTAGACTGTGACTATTTCTATTAAGTAACATTTACTTAACTTTATATTTAGAGTGGAGCTTAAACAGTCGATATTTTCACTACTTTGCCCTACGAAACATTTCCCTTAATATTGCTAAGCTCACACTGAAGTTTTTCCAGTTCTTATCTCTTTTTTGATAAAAAATCCTATTTGGATTCATTTTAAAATGATTCCATTTTAATTATATTTTCCATACCTATTTTGAATCCTTAGTATCAACATCATATTTATATCATATTTAAGTCAACTCAGTATCATACAACTTCTACTAAACCCTTCCTCCACTTTGTATTAGTATCCTATACAGTCTATATATAAACCTAGCTTAGTTACTACTAGTAATTATAATAATTTAAGAGTATGGTAAGTATACAACATTATAGACTTCTAGTACTAACTAGTTTACTAACCTTAATATTATAGCCTTCTCTTTATAGGTTAGTTATACTCCTTCTTTACTCTTTTATTACTTAATTCTAAACTAACAGATTCATTTGTTTCAATTTACAAACTTATTCCTTATTTTTACTATTTATCCTACTTAAGTTTTAGAGTTAGGGATTATATTAAGAGTAACTGATATGGATGAAATTTGGTATCAGGTATAGAAAAAGTTTTGAAGATGAAGACCTTCGATAATAGCTTTAAATAGTAATTTGGCAAGATTAGTTATGGAATAAGATGACTAGATGGTACAACTTGAACTGGTAGATTGATAAAGTAATGAGAGAAATGGATGAAGTGAGATTTGATAGGTTTCATAGTAAGGGATAAATATAAATCAAAATTAAAGTTTAGTTCAAAGTTTTTGATCCTTTACATTATTTAAATTAAGGAGCACTCTACTATCTTCTCGGAGCCTTTCATCTTGGGGTGGAATAAGGAAACCTCCTAATAAATATAGTAGTACGGGTAAGAAAGCTAAACCATGGAATACTCCCAGAACTACAATGCACATGTACATGCGGAAATAGTAAAGAGTGAAAACTTTGCTTGGAGCAAATCCGAGTACGAATACACCAATAAATTTAGTTAATGCGATACCAACAAAGACACTTGCACCCATGGTACTCAAGCTATGTTCAATTCTTTTTTGTGTAGTTCCTTCTGCTTTGACAAATGCTGTCATAATATGAACACAAAACTCTACCGATAAGCCTACCGCTGTGACTAAGTTTACTACACTGACTCCATTAATTTCAATCATAAAACCACCTTCTATGTGATTCCAGAGGTAACAAAGTCCAATTATATCAAAAGTAACAGCTGCTATACAAAGCGTGACTATAACTGCAGGGACTAGGTTAGTTACTAAATTAATGCAGACTAGGACTACAGCAATTGCTAGCAAAAAGTTTTCTAATGCTACTCCTCTTATGTATGTATATTAATCATAATAGACATAGAACAGTGAATAGGCATATGCGAGTCTATCATCATCATTGTTTTTATTTGGATCTTCACCGTATCTAAATAAGTCTGGAGCTACTTAATCTACTGCATATCTTGTGTCTCTGAAAGCATCTATATAATCCTACTGAGTTCTTAGAGGAGTGTGTTAGAATCTGTATCTGCTTGCTATAATGTTTCCTACACTGTCCAGCTGAATATCAAGTTAATATTGTTCTCCGCAAATTCCGTAATTTTCACAACAAGGACCATCAATAGGAACTTGTTTGAATCTATTTACTTACTCTCCAAGAGGGAGATCTGGAACATCAGCATTATTACAATCAGCAGAGTATTTTCCCGTTCTATAGACACTGAAAATTTTCACCCAAGAGTAAACAGGAGGTTAAACAGTTTTCAGCTGACTTAATCCATCAGCAAGTTCATCCAGAACAGCTAGATTAGTATCATTAAGATAGTCAATGTTTTTCAGTACAATATAAGCAGGAGGTCCTGCTTCTCCGTATTTTTAATTAGCATTGAAAAAATTATAAATAGCGCTATCCTTCGTTACTGTAGTCTAAGGCGTCATTCCTAGTTTAAAGTCGCTAATTCCCAAGAAAGATAAAGATAAGAATAGAACAAACATTATAATAACTAGTATGATAAAGATAGGGTTTGTTATTACTTTGGAATAATAGTTCTTTATCATAAATTTAACTATATCCTCTCTAGGCTTTTTAGGAGCTACTTCTTTTAAGCAAGGTATTATATCATATCTATTTTCTCTTCTTCTCTGTAAATCATATCCCAAAACTGCTAAGAAAAGAGTTGCTTGAAGTATGAAATCTATCAAAACTGCTACGGCAGCCATTACACAGAAACTTTATAGTGCAGGAATATCGATTGCTACACCTACCATGAAGGCAGCGAATTCACTAACTGCTGCAATAAGAATACTAGGTCCTACTTTACTAAGTGCATAGCCCATTACTTTTGGAATTTCTAAGTTATGTGAGTCACTTCTCTTTTCTGCATCAGCTATGATAAACATATTATCTACACCAATTGCTAGAATCAAAAACGGAACAACTTCACTTGATATTAAGTTCAGCTTCAGACCTACTGCTGTGCATATAGAAAAAGAAATCAAAACAGAAGCGATAACTACAAAGATGCCAGAAATTCCAAGAATGAATCCATTATGAACTTTATTAGGGAACTTTCCAATTCCTACACCCACGTACAAGAACATGAGTACATAACTGATAATTACAATTCCCATGTTTGAACTAGCTTCTTCATTTAATTAATCAGGAATAGATCTCTCAGCCATATAAGAAGCATGCAGATTTTTACTTTTATCTTTGTTGAATTTATCGCATTAGTCTAAATATACCTCTTTCTCCCATTTTGCAGCTTCATCGTTTGTTTAATCGTCATTTTTTAAAAGTACAGTTACTTGTAAAGATTTAGCGTGGATTCTGCAGGCTTCACATTCAGTTCCAGTTCCATTTTCACATGTAATACCTCCAAAAGCTACTTCTTTGATTACTGGGATACCATTAACATCACCACAAGTCAATTCACCTTCTTAAATAGGTTTAACACATTAAGCAGTAAATTTGATATCAGGATCATTGTCTAATCTCGAAAGGTTTAAATGCCAATAATCCCAGGCTGATGGCATATAGCAGCCTTTATCAGCGATAGGTTTATAGCAGTAATCATCGACAGTTTTTTCTGCATCATGGATTTTAATAGTCTTATTATGCAGCCCAACTACAAAATCATAGATCTCCATTAAATAATCTTTCGTGAAGACATCTTGAACTGAATCATCTTTTGGTAGGAAAATAACTTAGTTTATTCTAAAAAAATTACCGAAATGGTCATTGAAGTAAGTTTATTCTTTAGCAGTTCTACCTTAGAGATTTACCCATAAGTTTTGAGCGTCCGTTTCTACGCTCAATCTAGCTAAATTAATACAAAGTAATGCGGTAATAACAAGGCAAATGATAATGGTCAATTTCCTTTATTTGCTTACATTGAATCCCCACCAATAAAATAGTTCCTTCAGATTCATTTTAAGATAATTGGGTAAAAATGGGTGATATTTATATATGTTTTTAGTGACGTGGAAATTGACGTAAAATTAATATATTTCTACACATAAAATTTCCAATTCACTTTTACTTTATTATTTAGTATTCAATGAGTTAACCTTTTGTTAATATCACTTTAAAGGGATAAAAATGGAAAATATTACTATATAAGAAGGAGATATTGTGTATTTGCAGTCCTTTAATGGTGATGGGTATGTTGGGATGGAAGATTTTCTGGAGAAAGACCCTAATAACTACGCTGACTCCAATTTGGATAATTATGTCTCGAAGTTTTATAAAGACTAGTGTCCTCATAACTTTGGGATGAAATGCCTTTTCACATTAAGATTCCCAGGATCTGAAAAAGCCACAGGAGGTAGTATTAGGTTCGGAAGTATGGCGGACATAATACACAATGATACTTAATTAGTCCTAATTGCCTCGCTTAACGCTACAGAGACTTAGAATTCTTACAAAGTCTGCTATGGATAGAGACAAAGCTTCAACTAATTTTAGCATTGGCAGATTGTACCAAAGTATAAAATAAGAACTGAAGGAGAGATGATTTTTGACAACGATTGCGTACATTTCAAATCAGCAAATAAGAAACTAGGAGAACTATCAGTGGATGCGGATTAAATAATCACAACGACAAGATCATAAGGATTTAGAATTAAGATCTTCAGGAAGTTTGACACTCTAAACTAGGAGAATCTCATATTTTCTCATAGCATTATTCAACTATACATTCCAGAACGTGAAGCATACCTTGGAAGTTATAATGAGGAAATATAGAATAAGCATATCAAAAATATAAACCCTTCCAAGTTAGAAAGCTAGATACCTGTTGTAGTTCAAGAAGATAACAAGCAGTTTAACTGTTCAACTTTATTCAAAATAGAGTATTTATAAACATAGTAGTGTGTGGAAATAAAGGAGAACATGTAGATAAGACTACTGAATGTACAAACAGCATAATACTTGACTATAGATTAAAATGAGAGTATTGTATTTTAGAAAGAACCGAATTAAGATAATGTCTTTATATTCGAAAAAATAGCCAAAGAAAAGACTCTATAAAGTGGTGATAGTATTATATAAGATGCGCTAGTTAAGATTAAGCACCCTAAGGCTAATAAGTATTTAGGCCTTTAAGGCAAAAAGATTAGAAACTAGAAATAAGTTAGATAGTGAAAAATTGAGCTTAAGGAAGAGTTATTTGAAAATGACGTCTTCATGATTAATCTGCATAAAACTGGCTTGACTTAGTTTCTTAACTTCGCTTTTGAAAGAAGAGTATTAGTCAATCTTCTCCTGAAAGTAATGTAAGTATAATGATAATCAGGAGCATTCTGTGATAAGCTTCCTAAGACATCTGTTGTTGAATCTTGCCTAAACGTTATAAAAGGATGCTTGCATTTCTTGACTTTCAATTCGAGAGAGTTCGACTATGATTATAACAAAGCGCTTGAAATCTATAACAAAGAGGTAGTTGAGGAAGGAATGTAGAACTAGTTTTAGAACTGAAATATATTGGAGATTTCAACTAGAATACTGATTGAGATGTTTTCTAGATGATTTGAATTCCTTTATAAAGACCCAAGTCTTTACGAAAAATAGATGTTAAATCCCTTTAGAATGAAGGTGATATAGAGGATGGAAGATCTATGCAAGATACTTAATCTGTTTCTGGGAATGCTTTTCAGAAACAATCCTAAAGCTATTTTCCCTATATTGGATACGAGTCCAATTGATAAAGCAACAAAGAATTATCTCCATAAAGGTAAATCATTAGAGGAAGTTAATCAGATTATACAGTAAGATGAAACTCTATAACCCATATTAATGACTTTCGTTAAAATGTGCTTCACTGACTGAACTACTTGCTTATAGGATATTTTCAACTCTAAGCTAGGTGAGATGAGTTAGAAGATTGACCTGAGTAAAATAATAGACATTTAACTGTTAAGCTTAATAGTTTAGTTTATACTAGGAGAGCTGGAATGTGCAAATGAAAAGAAACTTTTACCAAAAAAATGGATTGGACTTTTGAGTTTGATGTGCTGCCCTGGAGGAATAGGAGATCGTATTCTATAAAACAATGTTCTTAATCTCTTAATAGGGTATAAAATTAAAGGGTGAGATCCTAATCGTTCGACTTATATTTTCAGGTTTAAACGGCATCTAAGAATAACTGGAGAAGATGAGTTTCTAATTCAAGTTTAAAGATCTGGAACTTTACAGCCTCCAATTTAGTCCGCTTCAATAAAAGAAAAATATGAACCTATAGATACTATGTATGATGACTTCCCAGAATGAATCCCTATTTAAGAGTTCTATAAATACAAAGATGGAATTAAGCTTTAAGCTTTGGAATATCACAGAGCTTTGCTAGTCCTTTATAAAAACTTGGCGATAGATTAAAACATTAATTCCTAGCAAACGCTATGTGAAATAGTATCCCCTGAGCTTATATTTTACTGCTTAAATCTGAAGGAACTTGGACCATCAGACAAAATCTTATGACTTTAGTTGCTAACTGAGCTGTATATAAACCATTTTTCCTGTAAATCTCCTCAAGAGATGGAAAATTTAGAAATAGTATGGGCTGATGAAGAGTAAGAAGGCTGTGGAAAAAAGAACTGAGCTTTAGAAGAGAATCAGAAGTTATTCTCACTTGATTAGTTCAAGAAATTTTCCTTCATTGAAAAGGACCAAAATTTGTTTGATGTAATACAGAAAAATCAAAATGACATAGAGAACATTCAGCTAATTTTATCAAGAAGAACCACATTACATAATTGAATCTTGGATAACCTTAAGAATATGGATCTATCTAGCGATGCAAATTATTATACCTTGGAATGGAACAAAGAAGTAATTATATTTACACACAAGGTATTCCTAACAGACTTCTTTGATGAAGACTATAATGATGTTCTTATTAAATGCTTTAAAATGAATTGCTAGAACTGGTATGACTACTAAGTCTGGCTTTAAAGGGATAATATTAAACCTAATGATAAATTTAAGGAAGATTTCCAGTACTTTAAATAGAATTTGCGATATTTCCTTTTCGAAAAGCTCATGTAGGCTAACCCAAGACTTGCTCCTTCTAACATAGATCATGATTCCAGAAAGCTTTAGATAACATATTAAGGAACCACAGTTTAGTCAAGAACCTCTATCTTAGCATTTATCGAAGTGTACAAGCTACTTCAATCTCTCTATAAATAGAACACGAAATAGCTTTCTATAAACCTATGGACTTTCATTAAAAAGATTATCTTCGATTTCACGGAGAAAGACTAAGAAGACGCAGATATGTTCTAAGAAAAGACGCCAGAAAAAAGCATAAAGATAAACTGGTTCTCAATATCCAAGAGAGAAAGCATGTTTTTGAGAAAAAAAACGTCTTCTGAAAAACCTAAAGAGGATGATAAATACCTTACAGTTGAAAAGGCCTAATTTATTCTAAAGAGGAATATAGTTGAAAATATTAATGATCTAAGGGAAAAACAGTTCCCTAATGCTTTAACTGAAGATGAGTTCTAAATAGCAGAACAAATTTTCAAGTACAACACTCCGTTCATTCAGTAAGTGATATCCAAGTGTTATGGCGATCTGTATTAACCTGATGTTGATGTAATTTCGAAACTTGGATTTGATATGTTTGCCTATTTAAACAAGCCTTTGCATAAAGAAGTAATTGATCTAATTTCCTAACATTTTACTTAGATATATTTAATTGGAAAAAACTTACAGTAAGCTGTTTTAATGCTTAATACACAAAATTGCAATGTAGTGAAAAATATTAAGCAACTAAAGAGGTAATTTATGTACTATACATCGGGAATCAGACTACCGGAAAACACTGAGGCTTTAGAAAAAATTATTTACGCTCTGAAGACTAAAAATCTTACACGCCCCGCTTTGACTGATTATATATTTGCAGACGATACTAGTATAAGATGCGAAAAATGTCCAAGATGGTATGCGAATAATGAGAAGGCTTTGCAATGCTGCAAGTAGGAAATCAATTCAAAAGTTCTTGATAAAACTAGCATCAAAAGCTCGAACTAAGACTTGCTAAGACTACTAAAAGTGCATGCAGTTATAGCTTAATTTATCTTCAAGCAATCACTTTCGTCTAGTTTTAAAGGATATTTGAAAAAGGAACAAGAGTTGCTCACTTTTAAGTATGCCTATGAATTTTTATACTACTTCGTACTCAATAACAAGCAGAATTAAGTTCAGCTATCTGATTTAAAGTATCTAAATCTATTTTGGTCTCATCTTGAGATTCCTGAGCTAGCTGAGGATTCTATAAGGCTTCTGACTGAAATAATAAGAGATAACGATTTGGCTAACTAACTGATTTAGAATTATCAACTCAGAATTCTAGGTAAACTCTTACATCCTTAGAAGAAGCAGTTTAAGAGAAGAATTTCCATAATAATCTAAAGTCAAGTGTTTCTCTAATAAAATATAGAGTCAGTCTAGAGTGAGGAAAGCTCTTAAGAGGAATGTGACCTTATAGAATCAGATCAAACAGAGGATTAAGAGATTCTACAGATCAAAGATTAATAGACCTAAAATCCCTTTGCAGAGGTAAAATCCCCGACTTCTACTAAAATTCTGTATGAATAAAATATTTACCCAGTTGAAGTTTTAGAGCTCCTTAAAGTTTTAGTTATTAGTGATTAAGGAATAAAGTCAGAAAAAGTATCAGTTGTCAGTGAAATAGTTATGAACTTCTTAAATTGCACCGAATTTTACCCACATTTACTGTTTCTGATGGAATCTAAAGAGCTGTTTTAGAAGAAAAGGAAGTATAACTTGTATTACTTACTAGAGTTATCTCAAAAGCATCCTATTGTCTAAAAAGGGTCCAATCTTGACTTCCATCTTTCGTTTGTTGATCTTTTAGGAATATTAACTTTAGGAGCTGGTGAAGCTGTAGAAACTTTTCTTTAGGAACATTTATTTAGACATGAAGATATGATTGATCTCGCAACTAGCGACTTTCCACTGCATATAAAGCAACCCTTTGTTAGATATTGTCACGGTGTCTATTTTTCTGAAAAAGGAGAGGAAGAAGAAGCTTAAGAAGGAGTATTTGGTATGCAACAGATTGTAGAGTATCTACTTAGAGAGGATGGAAAATACGTATAGCAGATGCTGACAAATTTCATAAAGGATATAAAGCAATTAATAGTCTTATATGGAACTGATGAGATCAACTAATTGAAAGAGTATAACTAATATGTTTATCAAGTACTGCTACCATTCATAACTCAACTTCATAGTGAAGGTCATTTGTTCGTACTTAAAGATACAGAAAATGATATTTCTCAAGGCAGTAAAGATAAAATAGCTCAAATGTTTGATGACTTAGTGCTGATTGTTATTGAATTATGCTAACACAGATAGAGCACAACTTACGATAACAGAAAAACAGCTTTAATTGCTTTCCTTAACGCTTTTATCAAGAGTAAGACTGTTTTTGATAAAAAGCTAGCAAGAAATGATCCAAACACAATGATTAATCTAAGGTAGCAAATTTAGATATCAATATGTGCAAATTCAGAAGACATAAAATCATTAAACCAAATCAAGTTAACAAGGTTCATTTTAAAAGTGTGCTTACCCAAAATTCTATAGCTGTATAATGATTGCGCTTAAGAAATCCTATTAGAGAAAAATCCCAACAAAGAAACTATTATGAAGGAGATTTAACTTCTTAGACATGAGCAAAACTTAGTTAGTATAGACTACTCTTACTATGTCTTAGTTCAGTTACTTAGAAAACTGATTTTTGATGTTAAGTCTAAGTAATAAAGGCTTATAGAAAAGGATTAAGAGGAAGATGAAAATCCATAGCAGCTTGACTATTAAAACTTGGTTAAACAGGCGTTTCAAACGAAGTTGGAGAAAGCTGGGTATAAAATAGAGCATAAGGAGTATTAAAACCATATAAAAGGGGGTTAAATTATTTTGAAGCATTTGCTAATTTAATGTCAAAGCTGCTATGAGACAAATATTGACTTTTGTTTGTACTTTGTCTAAGTATTTTAAAGCATTCTGATCCTATGTGGCGCTATCGTAAGAAGTATCAATGAAACTTAAATTGAAGTCAGTGAATACGAGACGCCTAAAGATTTGTTACAAGCATAGAGTGTTTTTACAGAAGATGGAGTACAGTTTGTAGTTAATTTTGTTAGTCAAATTAAGTTTCCTCTATCTTCAGCTGCAAAACTACTTTTAAAAGAAGTAATGAAATTATCTATTGCACTGACTTCATATGGTAATAGCCTCGTTTAGAAAGAACTGATTGAGTATTACTCCACATCATGCAACCAGTAATAGGAAGGAGCGAATTTCTTAACCAATATCAAAAATCTATTCAGTTAATAATCAAACGACTTATCTGCCTTGATTCCTGATGATTAGCTACAATAGGTAACCATTTTCATATTACGATTCTTAAAGAACTGATGTGAAGGACATAATTTAGAAGCTCAGAACTTTATCAGAGAGTAATAAAACTTGAGGATAAACGTTCGTTTGGTCTTATAAATAATAAACCTTGCAAAAGCAATATCAACCAGATTCAAAAAATATTACCAATACTTAAGCGATAAAAACCCTGATCATAAAATACTACTTAAATACCTTAAAAAACAGCTTCCAACATCAGATAGACAAAGGAGATATATAGACTGACTTACTTTATAGTAGCGACCGACTGATCTTGAAATAGCTCTTTATATATAAACATTCAACACCCTAACCGAAATTTAGTAAGGACCTTGTACTGAAAACTAAAACACACTGATTCTCAATAGAATTTTCATCCATTTAAGTGAATTATTTGAATTCCTAGGCTGCTGTAATTACAATACAAAAGTCTATGTGAGCTCCACACTTAAAGAGCTTCCCTTAATAGGTATTTCTTCTCATTCGCTACAAGAGTTCTAGAATGCTGTCTTAAAGGAGCAGTAATCAAGAACACTTCTAACTGGTTATCTTAAAAGAAAAAGATTGACCAAAATATAGAACCAGCTGATTGAGAAACCTTAAGAAGAAGAGGTAAAAAGTGCAAAGTAAGAACCAAATGAGTAAGAGATGAAAGAATTGGACAAATATGATTAGTTAGAAGGCACTTTATTAGAGTTTCTAAATGCTTTGATAGAAGCAAGAATAGGAGACAATATGTACTAGATTTTGCATGATAACTTAGATACTGAAATCCTTATTTCTAACTTACACCAGCATTTCCTCTAAGGAGAGGAAAAATAGGAAATAATTTATTAATATTACGCCTTTTTAACCGCTATTTCTGAGAACCTTCCACCTGGTAATTTCCTTCACCTGAAACTGAACAAATGGATCAAGGATAATAAGATTGAAACATCAGACTATATATGTAAGCTAGAGTTTCTAGATAGTAACTAGGAACTAAAAGTGATGTACTTTCCTAAACCACAAATTGTGAGATAATTCTGGTAGAATTAATACGTACAACTGAAGAAGGTAGAAATGATTCTATAAATAAAGAGAGATAATCCTGAAGTAAAGTTGAGCGGATTTGATGAAATGTGTGACAAGTTGATACAAGTAATTGATCATTAAGAGTACTTATTTAAGAACTGAAAAGAAGGGAATTATTTCAAAAAGCTATTCTACAGTATCATCATTTAGCATAACAAAATTTAGAATTAGATTCTTACTTTTCTAGCTGTTTTGATGAACCTGATCTTCTTATACTTCATTGACATGGATTAATTGAGATCACAAGACTCTATAAAAGAGATGGATGATTACATCGTTTTTCTAGTCAGAAGTATTCTCGGTCTAATTCACTTACTATTTTCCATCTTGTTTGTTCTAAATGCTTTGATAGTAGATACATGAGTAGATTTGAAAGAACTTAACGAGGAAGTTTTATCATAGAAGAAGTATACTTTCTTAGAATAAATGAAGAAGAAGACCTAGATACTTCAATCTTGAAGCTTAATGTATAAGATGTTTATTCTAGCAATGTCAGTTCTTGGTTTTTACTATCATATAGGATTTTATGTAACTACTCTGGTGATCATAATGTGTGAGAATTAAATAATGAAGGAAGTGCTCATGTCTATCTTCTTATATATTGACAAAGTGATAGCAACTATCATGTTAACTTGGATTTTCTAATACTGGTACTCTGCTTGAAGCTTCTTTTTACAAAACTACAATAGTTATAATTTTGGATTTGAACTTCCCTGTTCTACACTTATGTCATGCACCGCAGCTCATATAGGTTGGGGTTGGGCTAATCCTCCTGCATTTTAAAAAATGGGTTCAAGTGACTTGTTTGCTTGGAACTTGACTTATGTGCTAATAATAAATATGATAACCACAAGTATTATATCAGGTATTATTATTGATACCTTTGGTGATATGCGATCAACTAGAGAGCAGATTTAAGATGATGACTAAAATAACTGCTTCGTATGCTGCATTGAAAGGGAAAAATTTGATCGTTTAAATCTTGACTTTGAAAAACATTAGAACACTGAACATGATATGAACTCATATTGCTGACTAAAGGTATATCTGCTAAAAAAGCCTTATAGTGAAATGACTGGAATTGAAAGCTATATTTGTGACATAATAAAGGACCATAAAATTTCCTATTTACCAGTAGGAAGAAGTTTACAATTGCAAAAGGTGCAGAAAGAGAAGGAAGAAAAGGACGAAGAAAGTGCTTATGGTTAGCTGATGAATGCGATAAAAGAAGTACAGGAAACAGTTAAATCGATAAATGAAGTAGTCGCAAATTAGAAGCCACAAGATTGAGCGACTCTTAAAATATATTTAATAAATTAAGAATTATAACCAATATTGCTTTCCTTTCTACTTCATTCCTTATTTTAAGTACAAGATCTATGAATCAAAGCATTCTTAAACATAAAAACACTATCTTTAGGTATTCCAATGAAGGAAAGTCAAATAACATTATTAATTTGCTTGATAAGGCTAGGAGATAGTATCGCTTGTATTTTTTGACTAAAAGAGAAGCATGGAAATAATAAGAAACCTATATCTCTATAAAATCAAATAGATCCACTGAAAAACTGCTTGGGGGGTCTTGCTATCTAATATAATAGCATTGCAAATAGAAAAAGGTAATCATTTTTATTATTAATTAATCGAGTAAATTAGCTAAATTAATAAAGTGTAATGAAACAAACTCAATAAATAAGACTTCCTTATACTTAACAAATTTATATTAATACTAATTAACCTTTTTTCATATACTTGCTATTGATAAATCTAAATAGCACCCCTAAAGATATTCTAGATTAAAATAGTATTACAAATCTAGGGTTAAGCTTGCTGTATTTTGTATGAATGATTTAGATTTTATACTTATTTAGTTAATCACCAAGGCTTATTTTGTCAGAACCCAATGGCTTAAAAAGCAAGAGTAATTATTATATTTAAATACAACTATTGCATTTAGCCTTACCTATGAAAAAAAAGCTTCTGATTGTATAATGAGATTTCTCTCTTTCGATAATTATTGTTTTAATGCTTATTTATTAAGCAATCTTAAATAAAGACTTATAGTACTTTATTTTCCTAAGGCTATGATTTATATGATAATGCAGGTTTTATACTTCTAAATGAACGCTTAAATGCTAACAATAAAGTGGTTAATTATTTCATTCGCTAAAGAAATCATCAATTTGACTACATATCGATTCCATGTATCTTTCTAGCCAATGATCTGTATCTTCCAGTGGCACACATTTTACTTTCGCTTTGATCAAATCTCTTCTAAATTACTCCATTTCAGAGAAAGGAACGTTCTTATCTTTATTTCCATGGAATAGCAAAACACTTCCTTTGCATTCGTTTGCGAAAAGCTGCATGATTCTTCCTTTTATAGGAGGTTATTTTAACTTTTTTTCAACAAGTTAAACAAGCCTTAATGCATCAGGTCCCACAAGCTAATCATAGGGCATATTTCTATTCCATATATCCTCAACTTAGTATCTTCCTGATAGAATCACAATCTTTGAATTTTCATCCCCAAAAAGAGCTTATCAAGCTAAGACAATACTTCCTGCTTTAGAATGTCCAACAACTCCTTTTACTGTATACCCTTAGCTTTATAGAAAGCATCTAACATACTCCAATTCTTCAGCTTGATAGATAAAAGCAGCAGGTTTAAACTCCCCTTCACTCTATCCTACTCCAGAAAAATCAAAAGTAAAAGTATGGAATTTCTGAATTCCATTTGCTAGGTCAGTGTAAATTTTCCAACTAGAATCAACTCCAAGACCATGGCAGATAATGACAATATCTTTATTAGATATCTCAGAGTTCAAGAAAAAAGTATGATAAAGCTTTTCACCTCTAGAGTTTAAAAGACTAGTAGATAAAGACTGCATTTTAACAATGCTTTTAAATAATCTCATTAACAACTTCAAATCACTAGCTTATTATAATACCTCAAACTCCTTAGTAATCAGCTATGTTTTGCTAAGTAGTAAGCATAGAAAAATAAAGACCTTGAAGAGTTAATTTATAAGTATAATACTCAATCCTAGGGATATCGTTTCAGATCTTCATATAGTAGTTTATAATAAAAACAATAAATAGCTGATAAAGTAATAACTATTAGTACTTATAGTCAGAATTAAAAACCTACTTCATGTAATTTTTGATTATACATGGTATTTAAAATTTTAATACGAAACATGATGAAATAACTTAGTCTGATTGTGAACGACTCAAGGGTTGTTGTCTAGACTTTATTATAAAAGTCAAATTCTATTTTTTCTGTTTATTCAAACTAAAAAATAACTTTAAAGAAAGATAGTTCAGAGAAATCTTAAAGAAGGATCTATATAATTCAAATTTTTCTGCTTAAAATGCTTTCTCTCTAGGATTAGAATTAAATCCAGTCTTATTTCAGTCTTCTATAATATCCAGTTCGCTAAGTAATTCTCATTTTACTTTAAAATGTTTATATAAATAAAGTATACAGAACATATACAATCAACTAAGCATCAATTCATAGAATCAGACTGTAACGAACTAATAGAATTAGTTAACATCTTTTCGGATTTCTTTTTCTATTAAATATTTTAGAAAATATTTAAGTTGCACAATGATTTTCTTATTTTCTCTCTTCGTAACTTCTCATCCCTTTGGTGTCGTTCTAACTTAAATACTCTTTATTCTGTTTCTTATTTATCTCTAGTTTAAAGCGTAAAATTCCTTGCACTTATTTGTTATTCTTCCTCTAGATTAATTTGCTTCTAAGTTGCACTGAAATTCTTTTAGAACAGTTTTACAAGTATGTCAATCTGGAAAACTCCTAAGTATATAGCCTATTTAATATCCTTATCACTTTGAATATGATTAGCATACTTTACTTACATCTATGTAGAGCTAGTTTACTATTTAGTCTTTCAGTGTTAGTTAATATCTAAATATAGTTTGTAGAAAGGTATTTATATGTTAAGAGTTATGGAGAAATCAGCTCATTTAGAAGTTAAACAGCATTAAGAAAAAACTTCATCATACCAAGCGTAAAACAAGTTAACTGTATAAGGTGCAAAGTCGAGTGGGAATTCACGCTATTAGAGTAAGGGAGATTTATATGAGTAAACTCCTGAGCGAGAAGACAATAACTATGAGATTGATTTCCTATCAAGTGAATAATCAGAAAAATAAAAATCGAAATTTTCTCCTTAGAACATACAAAAGTTTCACTCAAACCGTAAGTAACAAAAGTTAAATGAATAGCAGCAAAAGGAGTTAATTAACCAAGACAGTTCTCAGTAAGAAATCTCAGTTCATTAGCAGATATCGCAGATAGAATATGGAGAGAACTTAAACACAAGTGAATTAAGCGATTAAATGGAAATTAAAGAAACTTAGTAGTCATCGAAGGAGGATTTATATCTATTACAGCAGATAGACTTTAGTAAGAAAAACGGAGAATTGTAGTTTAAATTCGAGAACACTCCAGAGGTAATTTCCAAAAGAGAAGAACTAGAAAAAAAATTCAGAAGTATAGAAAAGATATTTGACGATACATCTAAAAAGCAAACGGCTAGACCGAACCTGGACATTGGATTAGATTCACCTAACGAAAAGTAAGAACTCACTATATAACAGAAAGTAGAATAAATACGCAGAAAGAATTAGGAGGCATAGAAGATGAAGCAGACAAAATAGCTTAATTAACAAAATTAAAGGGAAGCAAAATAAGCAAAGAGACAAATATTTACAGAAGACTTAGATATTTAAGGCTAGAAAGAAGAATAAGAAATAAGAGAGTTCGAAGTGCAGGGAGATATGAAATAGAAAACACAGATAAAAAAGGAGGAAAAGCCAAGAGTCTAGATTTTATAATTTGAAAATCTGGAAATTCCAAACTCTCCAGAAAAAGCAGAATAAACTATCAAGCTCTAAAATCAGATATTGAGTCCTTAAGGAACTAATTTGAAATTAGGCAAATCAGAGAAAACTAAATAGAACCTACAATGAATCTAAGAATTCTTAGATCCAAAGAATTAAAGTTCCTTTATTTAGCAGAACCAATAGCCTTTAAAAAACTATAGAATTCAAACTCCTAAAAATCGCTCGGATAAAGTTAAATGGGATTTTACACAAAACCTAGATGAGTTGTCAAAAGCAAATAACTCCTATTAAATAAAAGTTCCCATACCAAAAAGCTAGAAAAAGTGCTTAGCTTAAATACCTGAACCAATTTCCAGAAAAGTGAAAATAACACAATATTTTAATGATATTATAAGTAAAGATTTTAACATATAAAACTAAAGAAACTAAAGATCTGGTAGACTTATGGAAGAGAAGAAAACTCATTACTAGTAAAAGAACAAATCTTTGGGTAAGCAGGATGAAGACAGTTCTCTAACAAACTTAAGATACTTATCAAAATAGCCTCAAAGCATGAAAGCATAACATAAGATTAGCCAAAGAAACTCTACTATTAATGATGAAATAGAATCACTTTAATACCAGAACCTTTAGCTTAAAGAAGAAATTAATTAAATTTAGGAGTAGGAAAGTTAATTGTAATCCTAGTTCTATAATCTAGTTTTGAATAAGAATTAGAGCAGCATTCTAAAAAACCCTGAGATAATAGATTAAAATTTATTTAGATAGCAAGATAGATAAGTCTATGATTACCGAACCAGAGAATTAAGTAATTAAAATTAACAACTTAGATAAACCAAAAATTCATCTTTAAATGCCTTTAACTAAATTGAAGCCTAAAACTCACGAATGCCTCCTAAATACAACTATAATTTATATAATCAGAGTAAAGAAAAAAAATAATAAAGGCTTAAGAAAGATAGTAGCTATGAAAACTTCAATTCCGAGTAAAGGTTATTATAATTACTGAACGACAATTAGGAGCTATTTGTAACTCCCAAAAAAGTACAGAAATGAGTAGTTAACCAAGATATTTCTAATCTTACTTTAACTTATTTCCTTTTAATGTAAAACCCCTAAATTCTCTTTACTGAGTTAATACCCAGTCTGGCTTATTTTTACTTTTATATAGAAACTTTCTATTAAGGGAGCTGAATTTAGAAGGCCTATCTTAAAAGTAATGTGTTCTATTACATGACTATAAGTGTAAAGTGAAGATAGTTCTTATTGGTTATATATGCTTATGTAAATGAAAAGCTTGAAATAGCTAATCTCACTATGCATTATTATCATATTAAAAGTATATTTTACTCTTAAAGCTTAGTATTATCTTAGATTTGTGATCTATATATCACAGCTTATTAGTCTAGTCTTTTTGTCTTGCTTTTTCTAAGTTTTTGATACTTAAAAATTGAGAATTTAAAGATTTTGAAGCTCAGTCTATTTCTCCTAGCGGGAAGATATAGTATATCAAGCAATGCTTCTCTTTACTTTTTTAAGTTAGTTCTTGTATTAAAAGGTAATTGTAAAGTTTCTTACACATCTAAAGAGATATAAAGTGTACTAACTTAGATAAGAGTTAGGTTAATAGATTTAATTAGATAGTAAGAAAGATAGGTAAAGGCTGCATAATGATAATAAGGCGTTTCATATAAATAGAAGCATTAGAAAAGGTAATAATGGATATTCAAAAAAAGTAGCAAAGATGTGAATAATTGAAGTAATAGAATGATCAGCTACGTGAAGAAATCAAACAGCTTACTGAACAGTTTTAGAAGATCGTCAAGCAGAAATAACAAAAAAATGTGAGTAGCGAAGAATCGGCCGAGAGTTTATAGAGATAAAAAGAAATTGATAAGCTGATGAAAGAAGTGCAAAAGCTGAAACTTTAAGTCTAACAGATGAGAAAAACAGTATAGTGCACTACTGAGCAAAGAGTTATAGACCTAGAGAATAAAATAAAGGAACTAACAGCTAAGAAGTTAGAAATATAGAATGAATATAAGAGCTTAGAGAATATTAGTCAGAAATAGAAACAAGCATTATCAAATGAACATGATACAAGTGAGTTTGAAAGCAGAATAAAGTATCTTGAAGCCGAATAAAAAAAAATAAAATAGGAGTATTAGCAATTAAGCAGTAAATACAAGTTAGAAGAAAAGGAACTTAAGAACTAGCATGAAAAATATATTGACCTTGAAGAAAAATGTAAAAAGCTTAACCAGCTTAAGTTGCAAAAATAAAATCCTAAGCCTTAGTAGAACGAAGAAGTTCCTGATATAGTTTAGTTAGAATAAAAAATCAAGTAGATGCAAGAGTAGAGATTAGCTGAAGAAAGAGCAGGAAAAAAGAAAATATAGGATGAAGAATAAAAGGTGTTGGAGGCTCAGCATGAATATCAAATGTTGTAAATATAGCTTAAGGAGAAAGAATAAGATGTAAGACTGCATGAGCTGAAAATTCGAGAGTTGAAGCGAACTATAAAAATAATGAATTAATAAAAGGAAAAAGAGCAGCAGAAGCAAAAAGAAGATCAGAGAGATTTTTAATCAACTTCCAGTTTTTCAGAGCTTAATTAAAAAGTGAACCCATAAATTATTTAACAACAAGAAACGTAATACTAGGCTTAAGTGAGTAGAAACTATGAAGAAGATCAATAAAATAATACTTAACTATAAAAGGAGAATTCTAGCCAAAGTAATAGCAAAGAAACTTAGATAAGTCCAAATAAAAGTAAAGGGAAAACAAAAAACCAAGCTTAGTAGTCTTCAAAAAATTAAAATTCAAGCTAAGAAAACTAAGAATATACTGAAGACCGAAATAAAGGGGAGTATGATAATGAGATGATCGATAGCTATCAATAAAACTGATGATATTGAATATGAGAACAATTTAAGCTTGTCAAATTTTCTTAATTAAATAATAGTTATTGATATTATGAAACCATTTTGTAACATAAACATTATCCCAATTTTCGAAGAACTAAGCAATCAAATTTAATGCGAAAATAGCTAAGCAAAGATATTCTATATATTTAAAATCCAAAGAGCTTAGTCTAGCACAATAAATATGAAACCAGATTCGATTGATAAAATCATTCTGGTTAAATCCAGTTATTCATAGCAAATTGAGAGCTGATTTAATATCTTAATATCTAGAAAAATCTTACTTTATGCTTAAAATTTACATCATGTTTCAAAGTAAAAAATATGTTAAATGCTTATTCGATTCAACCAGATAAATACCTAATCAGTATAGCATATCTATATTTTATTAATTATAAACCATAGAAGTAATATAGAAAAAGTAAAGAACTAAGATATTGCTATAAGATAGTCTGATAGACTTCTCATATTTGCAGAATTAAGTAACTAATAGTAAAGCAAAAATGATTTTAAGTATTAATAATAAAAGTTAAATATTCATAAATCAGAAAAATTAAAAGCTCTTCCATTCTCTGTGGTAGAGGCATTCAAAATCAAAGACTTTATCGAGTTTTCTTTCTATATTTTCTTCTTTTTCTTCTCAGAAATTTTCTCTAAAATCTTTTTTTCATTTAATTTGTCAACCCTTGGTGCTGTAAACGCTGAAGTTCTTGGAATTATGATTGCAGGAGAATATGGTATAGGTTGATGAAGCTCATTGGAAAGTAGACTATAGCCATATTTGTTTAAATCAGCTTTTAATTTTTCATAATGAACCTCCAAAGTTTGTTCAAGACCTATAATGGTTTTTATAAATGGAATCTTTCCATAAGCACGCTCAGCACCATGCTAGAGACATTTCTATAATTACTATTCACTTGGATCATCCAATATTTTGAAATATTCCTTAAAACTAGGATTAGGCCATATTGTAACTGTTCCTCTGTAGTCTTATTAAATAGTTTAAAGGTATTTGCATAAGCTTGTTGGGATTAGCTCCAGAGTGAGTAGTTACTAAACGCGTGCCTTTATCTCGATTTTGAAAACCTTCTTTAGCATGCTGTACAACTTAGCTGAAGTATTTCCAAAATAGCCTCCATTATCTCCAGGTGATAGTAATGGAACAACATGAGGCTCTGTTTGTGAAACTATAAAGGAATTAACATTATAAAGCTCTGATATCCTTTACATAGGTAGGTCAGAGCTTATGCTACCATCAATGAACATGTAATTATTGATTGAATACTTTGAAATGTTTCCATTATGATCCTTACAATATAGTTAAGCAGGTTCGAAGACATAAGGCAGAGAGCATGATGCTACAATAGCTGACCAAATCAGAATATGAGGAGTAGTCAAATAGTTGAATAGTATTTCAGAGTGAGTTGTTAGATCAATTGCTGTTATATTCAAAATAAATCCTGTTTAGTCATATGCTTCTTAAAATGTTAGATCACCAACAAATGACTTTATGAATTTAATTCCATCCTTATTATTATGCATATATCCATATTTCAGAAAACGGGAAATCCTAGCCTAAATGCTTTCAATCATGTTTGGTGATGTATTCATTATTTTAAAAGGAATCTTTGGAAATCCGTTTAGAAGTTCTTCTAGTTTTCCAGGTGCTGCTGTACAGACTAAAGCTGCAAAGAAACTTCCTGCTGAAGAGCCACAAATAATTTTAGGAAGAAGTTTAAGTTCAACTAGAGCTTTTAAAACGCCTAAGTGGTAGCATCCAAAGGCTGCTCCTCCACTCAATAAGAGCGCTGTTCGGCCTAAAGCATGTCTAGCCTCAGATAGAAATTCCGCTTTTTACTAAATTTGAATTACTTAACACGTTGAAATAGATTCTAAACAACATGCAACCTCTTCCTAGAACTCTTCAATCAACTTCTTATTACCATGTCAACATTTTTGGTAGAGAGCGGGATGAATTATTCCACATACATTTCTCTAAAGGCACACTCTCAGTAGTATTATCATCTCTTGATATTTTCCAGCTTTTCTACACTTTTTAAGGTTCTTAGTATAATTCTTCAAACCTTTTCAATCATAGATATCGCATTTCTCTTCATTTTTCCAAACATCGTTTTTTTCGAAAAGGTCTAATTACTTAGCTAATGATACATATTCCTAATAAGAAGTCACTTTATTTATTTACTGCTACATCTTGAAATACCTTTCTTACTAAGTATTCCATTCTTCTATCTTATTAATAACCGTCTCTTGAATTTCTCCTCCTACTTGCTTTAGGTCAGACAATTCTTCATTAATGCTTTCCTTCCACTCGCGAACTGTTTTGAAAACTTTATTTTTTCAGCTTATTAAGAACATTTTTATTCAATACTTAGGATTTAAATTTTAATTACTAAGATCTCATTTCTACTCTATTAAGTTATAAAAATACTTTAGAGATAGTAAAAATTATGTGGATATAAAGCCTTTTACTCCACTATTTAAATACTAATGTAATTGCTTTAATTTATATTCCCTTAATTATTAATTGTTTTAGCTGTATTACTAGCTCTCTTTTTTTAAAGCTTTGACTTATTCCTTTCTTCTTCTCTTTCTATCAGTAACTTAGATTTATATTCACTAAGTTCCTCATAGCCTTAAGGCCTTTTAATTAATTATCGTTATAGGTATATATAGCTTTATAAATGAAACTAGTGTGAGGATGTTGTAAAAGATGGCTAATTATGTAGATAAAGCATTTCTAGTATTATATTTAAAGTAAATGCTATTTTTAAAATTTACTTGTAATTATGCTTATGAACTTATTATTTGACTCTAAGCTTTTATTTCTAAGCTAAGAGAGTTAATTAAGGTATCTTATTGTGTATTACTATTTCTACCTTTATCTTATCAAAATCTTAGGATTTCTTAATCGAAAATGAGATTCTAATTGTTCAAAATACGCTCTAGTAAGATCATTTTCTTGGTAATAAAGATTAAGACTTATAGTTTGACTTTATCTCGCTTGTTTTATCTTCTTCAAATATACTGAAAGTCAAATGCTTTCTTTTAGATAGTGATAACTAGGTTAAATAGCTTAATGAACGAAAGAAAATGATATCTCCAAAAATTTAGACTATTCAGTATATCTATCTAAAAATAGACTGAGAAGCTAGTTCTGATTACATGCTTTAGAATGTTTAGTTTCAAGTTTAATTACTTTATATACTCTTATGGTTCTATTTTATAAGTGCAAAACTATATTTCATAAAGGCAAAAAATTTCGTCCGTATAATTTAGTTTCATCCCTTTCTTTAAACTGCTAAGATGAAGGGATTAGACAAATAGCAATATTTAAATAATAGATTAACTAGCTTTGATCTAGCCTTTTTAAATGATTATTTAGGATATTTTTGTTGTATTACAGTCTGCATTTAAGATTAAAATGCCTAGCTTCTATGGTTATCTTATTACATAATAGGAAACTTCAATAGAAGTATTTAATTGCAACTAATAGATTATTAAGCTTTAAATAGTCTATTAACCTAAAAAGTTGCTTACTCAGTTATTTAGTTTCACAGTAAAAAACCTTCGGCCACTATATTTTTATCCATAATGGTTATCTAATTAAAAAGAAGCTAGAACGATTTTTATTTTTACAGTACATCAGGACATTATATTAGCATGGTTAGTTCTCTAATCTATTTAATTTAAATACTTAAGCATATAAGCTGTTGCTTATATGATAGATTTCTTTTAAGATATCATTATGATTATAATAAGCTGCTCTTATAACTAATAAAAAGTTCCTAATTTTAAAAGAAAAGAATGGAACAGAATTGTATAGTTAAGTAGAATGTAACACTCAATCTTACCTAGAATAATGCTTTTCTCTTAAACGTTTAATCATGTTACTTGCTTTAAATATTCTTACAAGGATGAATTAAAAATAGTTCTAAAACTAGCTCTTTTCCGTTTTCAGGAATTGCTTAAGCTTTCATTTTGAAATTGAATATTTCTAGCCTTCTATTCAATAATCCTTATGAAAGATTTGGACTATCTTATCTCCTTTAGATCCATTTGATATAAGTCTAACCATATAATGGTATTTTCTTATAATCTTTCCAGAAGTTACTAATGATAAGAAAATCCTAAAATCAATCTTTATAGTAAAGACAAGTAAAGAGGCTCTCAAATTCATCGAAATAACTTTTAGTTAATCTGCTCTTTTCTGCCTTAAGTAGGGCATAAGAATCAAAAGCTCTTTATATGGAGTTAGTTCTAACTATCTATTTAAATGCTTCTGATTAGTATTCTACTTTTACTAAATCTACTTAAAAGTTACCTGATTTAAAATCAAGTCATTTAGGTTAGTATAAGAAAATAGATAATTCAGCTTAGGAATATCAATTAAGGTTATCAAGGATAAACTTAAGAATGTGAAGCTAGTAAAGAAGCATAGAAATAAGGGAATAATTTGAATTAGGTAATAATAAGGTAGTGACATATTGCTAAATTAGCTATAAGTTAATAGTAGGAAAGCTTGATAAACTTTCGTTAGATACAAAAAATTTAGTCAGCTAAATATAAAAAATCAAGTTGCTGAGCGTTCTTAGAGAGATTTAAAATATAACTGTAAATTTTATTATGGTAACCTTATATAAAAAATAGTAGGTATAGAAATAAAGATTTAGGACGTTTTTTAGAACTTTATGATGAGTAATCTTGTAGTAATTGTATCTTCTTTACTATCAACTATGTATTCTAATTCTGTGTTTTTGCAGAAACAAATCAGTTGAATATTTCTGCTATATCGAATAAAAATTTGCACTGAGAAAGTAGAATGAGAGGTTTACCTTATAAATGCTTTAGCAAAAAAGGTAGAAGGTTAAAGGAAGGGATCATCACACCTACTTCAAAATATGAGTGAAAGTCTTAAGAATCTCTTCTTTACTAATGTCTCAGCTTTAATAATCTAACCTTTTAAAGATCTTCAACTTCCTAGCAAGAAAGAAAAATATAAAATATATAAAAGTGATTCACACAAAAATCACTTACAAATAAACTTCCTACCATATAAGTAAAAATCTACATAGTATTAAAACTGGAATAATAATAGCTTAAAAGAAGCAGAAAAGGACAATAGAATAAGGATCAGTTTAAGAAAATATACTACAAATGATTCTCTAAATGATTTGTCTAAAGATTAAAACCCGAATAGATTTGAAACAAACAGTCAAAATAATTTTCCGATTAATAATAGCTACTTATGATATAGATCTGCAGCTAGATAACTCAAGCTAGAAATAGAAATTCATGTTTTTGGATATACTTATATACACATTCTGCTGTAGATCTAAAGAAAAATATGAAACAATGATAAGAGGATAGATTATTAATGAATAATGGCTTATAAGCGAAAAAAATATGCTGTTAGTTGAAACAAAAATAAAGGATAAGTTGAAAGATTTAACAAATAGCTATAATTTTGTAATAATAGGTACAGCAACATCAATTTTTAAATAATCAACTAAGCAATTCCATTTCAAATGGAACCTAAGAACTAGCACAATAAGCAAAAGTTATATTATTCAAGTAGATAAGATAAAATAGGTTAAAGCAAAAAGGATAAAAGATACTGTAAACTCTTGCTGTCTGAATTATTAGTAGCATAAATACCTTAGATTTGCTATCTATGAACTTTCTATATTTTTCGCAATTACAAGATGTATTTAATAAGCATATTTCAAATACTGATAGTAAATTATACTTTCCACCTTTAATTAGCTGCTATACAGATGCTTTATTTACAGATTTAAATCCATTTTCCTTAACCATATTCAATGCTTAATTGCTCTAGGTTAACTATGTTTTCTTGAATTGCTCACTAAAATTGCTAGTAGAAAAGACTCTCTACCTATAAATAGATTAATATTGTTTAATGTTATGTTTAGATTGCTCTCAGTTAATATACTTAATTATAGATAGAAAAATACTTCAAAGCATTTTATCATAATCAAGTATCTTTTTTACTAAATAAGCTATAACGTTATTTGGTCTAATATCTTTTGCCAAAAGATATTAACAAAAAGCAGTTTTTTGGGTTTTGTGCAGAATGTTAAGTTTTATATTTGAAAGTTGAAAAAAGTATATAGATTTACCTCTGCTAGTTGAATGATTCGTTATGCTCATAAATAAGTTTCTAATATCTTTTGAAAGTTTGTTTTTCATACTTATCCACTAATAATTTTAATTTAAGTAGCGACAGATTAAAGCTTACTTAATAGCTCAATTAATAAGTTTTATATCTTTGCTCTATAAATTTTTTTCTTAGTTAAAAGAGCTAAAATAAACTTACTCAAGGGTTGCTATGAATTCAGAAGTACTTTGCCTAACTTTAATACCCCAATCTCTTATAGATAATCCTTTAAGTTTAGCTAGGTTATTTAATAACCCATCTTGAATAAAGCACTAACTTAGATAATCTTCAATGAGAGTTTAAGTTTCTATATTTTAAATGGGAGTAAAAGTGCAAGCTAGTTTCTCAGTATTCAATAAAAGACTCTCATAGAATTGCAGAAAAAAGGATATAAGTTTAGCTTTTTTCCTTTCCTAAATAAACTAAATAAGCAATCTAATCTAAATAGACTCTTAATAATAAAGATACTAATAATAATTAAAGCTAACTGTGTAATCTAATTATGTTAGAGGTAAAAATACTCTGACTGTATCTATTTAAGAAATACTGGTAAATAGATAAGAAAGAGGATAATAGTAAGAAAGTAAATATGTCAGCAATTATGAAAATATAGATAGATAAACAGGAAATTAAAAACTGCTTTAATCATTAAATTGCTTAAATAGAACTTCATTAAGAATACCCTTACTCTTAACTCAAAAGAAATTGCAGATATTAGAGTATCATAAGATAAGGGTGATGAGTGAGGTTATAACATTTGGTTATAACTAGAACTATAGAAATAGATAATGAAAGGAGATGGGTTACTTGCTAAATATCATAGCTATTTGATATAGTGAATCTAAAAATTTTAAAGAGTTTAATTTGACAAAGTAATAATCTGATTGCAATAAGGACATTTTGAATTTCTTCTGATCCATGTGTCGATACAACTATATGTTAAAAAATCACTTTGAATGGTATTAATGACCACAAGGAAGCTTTTTACAAGGGGAATTGATCTCTAAATCATCGTAGCAGATAGAGCAGGTAAATTATTCTTTTGCTTTAGTAATTTCGATCATTTCTATTTACTATTCTGTTAAGCCTTGCTACTATATTCTCTCTTAAGAAAAAATAAAAGGTTGGATTTAAAATGCTATCCTCTAAATAAAGACATACTGCATTATATGTGATAACAATCATTCATATTCAAAACAGTAGAAATATAAAAGAGTCAACTATAACTTGAGAGGGACTATAGCCTTAAGGAAAACAGTTTGGTGTTTTGTAACTAATTTGTATGATTCAGTAAAATCCAAAACTAAGGAGAATTAAGTTGACTAATATTACAGGAGGCATCACGTATTTGAATAAAAACTTTAAGACATTGTATGATCGTTAGTAGTCTGCTATCTAATTCATAAATCTAGTACTAAAAAATACAATTCCTAGTATAACAATGCAATAGAACTATACAGCGTCAACTATATTAATAGGTCCAGCGCATTTCTTAAATTCTGAGAATTTGGAAACAAAAGTAGACGTGTAACTTACACAAGCTATTGTTAGAATAATCAGTGACATTCTTGTGCATCTATCCATCTTTTTTTTAAATTGAATATTTCTTTTGATAGGTTTTCGTTTTTATTACCTTAAAATATGTTATAAACAAAGGCCTCTTTATTATCCCTAGTCTACTATCAATCATATACTAGTTAGTCATATCATTTTATGAGTATTAATATAAGCTATTAAGTTAATCATGCTTAAATGAAATTTTAGCTGATCAGGTAGTATTTACTAGCAAGTAGAAAGATTTGAGTCAATTAAGTTATCCAAACTTATCATAGCTCTACTAGCAATTCTTTCATGAAGAGATATGTAAAACTAAACTAGGAGTTATAAAGCCCCAGAACGGAAAAAAGGTAACTAGAAACTAAGGATTAAGAAAAATTGATAATAAAAAGGTACAAAAAAGTAAAAATAAATATCAATTTTATTTACTAAAAGCATTCTTTTTATTTAATTAGGAAATTCATAAATACATCTTTAATTTATTAAGCAGGATCTAATCTTGCTTAGAAGCTTTTTTCATTAAGTTAGCACTTTATAATTTCCTTTTTATCTGCTAATGTTGATATTTAGTATTAAGCTTTTTATGTATTTAAACAGGTTTTGTCAGGATCTATAGATTTTTTAGAGAATTTGTGACTTAAATTTATTAAAAGTTAAGAGATTCAAAATAATAGTTAAAAAAGGTTTGATGATGAGACTAGTGAATTAATAGTGACTTGTAGAGATAAAATGAAGATCTATATTTTAACTTTATTAAATAGTATTATTAGCTCTTCATTTATCTTGCTTATTTGTCTTAGTCTTTATATTTTTTAAACGGGAAACTTGAACTTACCGGTCTTAAATTTATGTGTAATGAAGAAAATGATCGAAAGGAGACTTTATAAACTATGAGTATATGATAGATATGAGAGATAGATTTGAAATATAGTGATTATAGTGTTGATTACGATTTGAAAGTAACTTATTAATTTAGGAGTTAAAAGTTAAAAGTAGTCATTTAAATCCATTTTCTGATATATCACTTGAATTAAGATCTTTAAGAGGCCTTGTTTCTTCCTTTTCTTTTTTCTTCTATTATATGTATTTTTGTATATCTCTAGCAACTTCATTGTAAAGTAAATTTCCGATTGTTAATAGAGCAAAACCTCCTAATTACAGCCATAGGAAATGATCCCATCCTATAATTAAGTCAGCCATCCATACTATAAAGGTTCTTAGTGAATCAACAACTGACCTATGAGTGGCTGATGCATGTTTAGTGATTAGCAGTCCACAACACACAAAAAATACAATAGTTAAGGCTATAAGAATCATATAAAGGATCAAAACTCCATCTTCTGATAGTTCTATAAAAGCATGCTTTGAATCTTCCATAACATCCTAATTTTGGCAAATGTCTTTACCTCCACATGGAATATATTATAATGGAATCAGAATTAAAAACCCTATAAATATTTCCAGCGTTCCTTCTACACTAACAGCTTAAACAGGACTAATCTGAATAAAAAATTACTGGGTTTTTCTTCATTAGATATTCTTCATAAGTCCAAAGCATAGCGCAAAACATATTGCTGAGCAAGACTAGAGGAATGCCAACGTATGGATTCTTATTACTTTCATCTTTTCCCGAAATAATACTAGCCATACCAACTAAAACAGCACCTAGCACAACGAAAAATATTCCAGCTCACTACATCCGATTCAATGTTTTCTTAAAAACCATTCTAGAAAAAATAGCCGTGAAAATAATTACTCCCACTTTTAGCATTTAGAATACACTAGGACTAACGTAAACAAGACCAAAAAACATAAAGAGACATGACAAATAGTCCATTATTCCTCCTATCGAAAATCATAAATCCTTTCTACTTCACTTAAATTTAAAGTAAAACGTCGAGTATAAGCATAAATGAAGTCCTAAAGTGAGAAAAGCTTCAGAAACAAAAGGATGCTTGAAACCTCTCATATTCAAAGCCTTTATGATTAGAGTATTTGCAGAGCCAAAGCCCACCATTCCCATCATCGCGATATAAAGAGTTCAGTTCATTAATTAAAATTATAAAAATAACAGTGTTAAAACATACTACTTTAAATAAATCCTCTAGTTATTTAGATTATCCGCTTGTTTTATCTAATCACTTGTACCAAGTTAAAGATATAATTAGATCTTTAATAGCTTTGATACCTTTTTATCTATAAAGTTAGTTTTAATATTGATTTAGTTATTTTATTCCCTTTAATATATATGACTAAAGATCATTATGTTAGGAGTGATAATTATCTCATAGAATGGTTGTTTTCATTATTATGACTTTTCTGTCATCATTAAATTAGATATGGTTTAGTCTTATATAAGGTAGCTATTCTACTTGCTAAAATGAAAATTAGTATCTGTAGTAATAATAAAAAGCAGGATCAAGCTTCTATTTTTCTTTTAGCTTTTAGATCATAAAATAAATAATAAATTAAGATTCCAAATCAAAACATGATTAAAGTAATAGTGGCTCCTAGCAGCATTTAAGGAAACTGTTAGATTAATATAAAAGCAATTGCGAGACCTAATTGTTTCTTAATAATGTAATATTAAAAAGAATTAACTAGACTTAAGCAAAATAGGTTTAAAGCATAGATGCTTTACTATCTGTTCATACTTTTATTAATCTTAACATAACTTTAAGCAGAACTAATCTTATTACTATATTTCATTATATTGAAAGATAGCTAAGTTATTTCTAAGTTACAATATTTTAGTTTAGCTTGATTAAATAACATAGTGAAGACTAAGAGATTTGCTAACTTATCATTACATGCTAAACCTTTCTTTAGTATTTTTTAAGATACTTAATAAATCTACTTAATACTGCAAATGCTTACTAGTATATATTGAGAGTTATGTTTATATTGGTTTAAATAAAGACAAAATCAAAGTTAATTGAAAAATCTTGTTTCTTTCGTAAATATCATATTCTAAACACTGAAGGAAGCTGGTTGAATTTGTAGGTACATGCTTTCTCCTTATTCGGTAGTTTTTTGTTTATCAACTAGTGTTTATTCTTAATCCAATTCTTCATGCTTATCTCTTTATAAGAAGGAAAAGGTTTTAGAATTTGTATAATCTATTTGTAACTAGATTTCATCTATATTTAGCTACTCATCCTCTTTTGTAATCTATTCTAGTTTCTCCATTACTTATTATATATTTGGCCTGTTTACTACTTTTGCTTTAAGGCAGCTTTTTATTAGTAATCTAAGCTGTCCTTTTATTGCAGAACTTATTTCAGGGCTTTTGAATTCAACCAACTATTTTATTATTTAGTAAGGATCACTTTCTCCTCAGGGTCTTTTTAAGCTTATTATTTCATTTAGAATGCAGCCAAATGCCCATATATCAACTCCGGTTCCAATACCTTCACTTGAAAATTATTCTGGAGCCATGTAATTACAAGTTCCAACCATTTAGCTCTTGAAAGACTTTCTCTTCCTTTTTTCTCCTAGAAACCTACTTGTTCCAAAGTCAATTAGCTTGACATTAAAATCCTTATCTAAAAGTATATTTTCAGGCTTTAGATCTCTGTGAATGATTGCTTTAGGATGTAAGTGTAAATAAGAAATTCCTTAAGCGATCTAGTAAGCAATCTTAAGTCTTTATTTCAATTTTATGGAAATTCCAAGTTCGCTCTTGTAAAGTAACCTATAAAGTGAATTATCCATAAGATCAGTCACCATACAAAAAGGGTTATTTACATCGAAACAAATGCCTAGCAGATTGCAAAATCTATCTGACCTCAGTTCTAGGATAATAATCAGTTCCTTCAAAAAATCTTATAATTGATCCATGCTTTTTATCCCTGTATTTGCTATTTTAATCGCTACTTGCTTTTTCTTAATTTCCCCTTTGTAAACAGTACCAAAAGTCCCCTATCCTATTTTTTCAATTATAGAGCTTTAAATCTACTCAAACGACAAGATTCATATATTAGACTTAGCTAAATCCTCCAAGATTTGCAAGTAGATTTCACTTACTTCTTGCAAGTTTAGCATTTTATACAGTTTCAGAAGTTTATTTCTTTTGATCCTAACGATTCTGTAGTTGAGAGTAAGGAGAATTAATACGACTAATATCAAGAGAATAATTATAAGAACTGAATAAAGCCACCATTTAGCGAAATTAGATCCGAACTGCTGAACTGAAGTTGAGTATAATTGTTTCTTTTAAGTTGTCAATCAGTAATCAGGATAGTAAACCTATAAAGTGCAATTATCTGCCTTTTAAATCTAGGGATAATCTTAAAACTCGATTCTTAGCTGTTCAAGTTGCCAGATATTATAAAGGTCTTTAAAGTCAAAATGCTTAATAAAGTTTTGCTCTCAGCATTTAGTATCAAGTCTTTTCTAAGAATGGCATACACCCTAGTCTTTTTTGTAAAGGCCTAAGAAATGATTTATATAGTTTAAAGCAACTTCAGATCCACTTGCAGCAGTGCAGAATGACTAATTATTTTCCGTAGCTTTAACACAAATACAATTAGTGAATCTTATCTATTTTTGCTCGTTGCTAGAAATACAGTTAAAAGAATTTTGACAAGTTTCCTGAGACAAGTAAAAAGGACTATTGCAGTAAGCATTTTGCTAGTTATCTCGTTAGCATGTAAACGATTTGCAAGAGTAGTCTAGAATGTTTTAAGTGCATTCTTTGTCAATTTTAGCTCCGTTTTCGAGAGAAAAGTATTCTACACATTTTTATCCTCTGCATATTTTGTAGTTAACACATTAAAAATCATTTTCACATAATGTTTCATTATTAATTTGAAAGCTACATCTATATTTTTAGTCAGTGTCTTTGATACAGGCTAACCCTACATCACATTAATTATCATCAGCTCCTTAGCATAACTATCCTCGTTTTAAGCCTTAGCATATTTCATCATCACAGCGTAGCTCTCCCACACAATCTTCTGACTATTTACAATGATATCCTGGATATTGCAATTCAAAAGTCTTTTTCTATATTTTTTTGCATTACGAGTCAGATTCATTAGTCTAAGGACAATAAAGCTTCTATTTTTCCTCACAAAGAGCTATTCCATAGGTTTGATTATGACTTCAATATTTTATGCATGTATTCTACTCAAAAGAGTCCTTCGACTGACACTGATATGCTGGACATTAAAATTCTAACGATTTTAATTCATTATAGGTTTCGATAGTCTCATAGTATACGTAAAATTCTGCCTATAAAGTGCATTAATCAGCCGTTTAAATCTGTATTAAGAGATACCTCAGGGAAATTTATATATTCCTATCCTCTAATTTCATACATAAAGAGATCTTATAAAAATGATTTGTCTCAAAAGTATAAGAATCAACAAAATACTTTTAACCTGACTGAAGTATGGCATATTCCCTAGTCTAAACGCATTATTTTCTTGGTTGCTTCTATATAGGCAAGGGCTTATTTAGACCCTGTATAATACCTACAAAACGCTTAACCATTTAAATTACATGCACATACTCCTTAAAATTGAATTCCCCATTCATTTTTAACTAAGCAGTCTTCGTTGTAAGCACAGACTCTATCATCAAAGTTAAAAGAAGGAATGCATCTTGCTGTGGTTTTATCTACTTATTAGCATGTCAAAGATGCACAAGCAGAATTGCATTTAGTAAATCCGCATATTTAATAATGATAATCCTACTCGCAAGTTCCTTTTCAGGTATAATTATTAGGAAGTGAAAACATTAGAACACACTTTCCACCAATACAAACAGCATAATTAACACAATCAGTTTCTTTTAAACATCCTTCTTCACCAACCTCAAGTTAACTTTAGCAAGTATTGCTAAGACAAGTCAAACCTATGTCACATTCCTATTCAATATCACACTATTCATTTATATATTTGCCTTTACATCTATTATTGATACATTTTAAACCTTACAAGCAATCATCATCTATAGAGCATTAGAATCCAGGAAGAAAGAACTAATATTAATATTAGTCAGTTCTGATACAATTTTTTAAGTCTCCATCTTGTGTTATATTACAGTTCATTTTGGATGGACATTATTGATAAACCCATTAATCAAAATCAGAATAGTATTTGGCACATTTATATTCATCTAAAGTTATATTGAACAAGGAAGCACAATTATGATATGAGCATTTTAGTTTAGGATATTCCTATTTTTAAATTCCTTTTTTCGCTTGTCAATATTCATTAAAAAACACCTCTTGAACGCAATCCTAAGCAAATCCTGGTTCTAAAGCTGGATAGTATTCCTACCTTCACTTGCTAATTGTATAATCAGCTAGTAAATCTAGCTCTTTTTATGACAAATTATACTTCCAACATTAGATTTACCTACGGGCAAAAGAATGGCACTTATCTTAATCTAATCAAAGAACTTTTTTTAAGCTTTCTATATAAATAATAGTAATGTCACTTCCAGTTAGAGCGGAACAGTATTTAAGTCCCTCTTTTAAGTCGCATTAGAGATAGGAAAATAGTTATTGACCTTATGAGTTTCAAGTTCTACAGTATCATTTGCTTTCTGTTTAAATAATGCTATTTTAAACGTAGCTTTCCGTACATATGGATTAAAAGCTTGAGTAGTTATAAGGTTCACAAGTATATGATTCGCATGCATATTCCTTCTTATTTTCTGTGTTACAAGGACTGTTTAATATAGTATCAACTGGTAATGAAAACATTTCTATGCATCTATTTCCTCTACATACTGCTGAATTCACACATTAGTAATCAATCTCACATTTTAGGTTTGTTTGCTAAGCAGTTATTTACTTTTAGCAAGAATAGCCTTATCCAAAATTAATGCAAGCTAAACCTACTTAACATGAGGAATCTACTGCTTATTTGCAAGGTTCTCCTAAACTTTTTCCAACACAAACAAAATTATGGCATTTCTTCTATATACAGTCAGAGTCTTATCTACAAAACACTCCTGGATAATTACTTCCTATATTCAAATAATCAGATTAGGAGCAAGTAGTGTTATAAAGCAAGGAATCAGAAGGACAATATTAATCCTCAGCACACTTACTTATGATTATTGAGTTTGAGTTTGAATGCTAAATGCAAGTCTTATTCACTTAGTAAGAACAGTAAAATGATTTGCACTGCAAGTACTCATTTTAGAGAAATCTCTTTGCTTTAAAGAAGTTAAAAGTGAAGGTTAAAGGCTGACTGAGAATGTATAAAACACTATCGTCTAAATATTATTCCCCAATACCGTAATTAAATAGAGGCATGTAGTTATAGAGCATAGTTCCACTCAATGTTATCTTTGTTACATCATCGAGTCAAATATCTGCACATTCAAAACTATAACGAAAAGCAGATAAGCACTTTCCATTTGTTTAAGGCAGATAAGGAACTATAAAATTTAAATAGTCATATAAGATATTTTTCGCATAATAGGAAGATAATTAAACTTGGCAGTATTTACTTGTAGTATTAGAAAATGCGCACTTGCAATTCCCATATTTTCCATTGGTTAGAGGACAGTCTAAATGAGAATCACAAACTTAAGGAGTTTAATATAGCATTGTTGGAGGTTCTTAACATACTCCTTAACTATCTCCGAAACAGTGCATAGATTGACATGCAAGAGAGAATTCCTTGTAATAAAATATGTTATTGATCTCTTATGTTTTATTACATAACAAAATGTTACTTCAAATATCGAATTCTTAGATGCAAGATTCACCATTTTAAAGTGAAAAATGCTCTATACATTTTTAACCATCACATACATATTCATTTCGGCAATCTAGCGTTTTAGTACATCTTTCTCCTAAATCTCTTTACTCTACGCATCTATTATTGAAGCAAGTTTACCCCAGTTCACATTCATATAAATCTTTGCAATATTTCTATTTAAGACCTCGACAAATCGTATCGGTACAGTTCAAAGATACCAAACAATCAGTTCCTCTTACACATCTAAATCCTGGAGGATACTAAGTGACCAAACACACATTATAAGGCTTATCTTTTTACTAAGTACAATACTAATTTTAAGGCTACAAGCAATAGTTAGTATAAGCTACATTTTCATCTTCGTCGCATTCTAGGCAAACTCATCCCTAACTTTCATTTAGCGACCTTCGAAAAGCGAAACATTGAGTCTTGATCCTTTAAATAATTAAAAATAAAGTTATTCAAAATATCATTTTAATTATTAAGTCCATTGGTTTTTAAACCTTCAATCATTAAATCCTTTATACGCCTTTTCTATTATCTATCATTTAAGCTATTTTCAACTCTTTTTAATATAATGGCTTCCTTTTTTATAGGCTGTATTACCTATTGTAGTATTCTTAGTGGATAAATAAGCTGATTGCTGATTTTTATACAAACTAGAAACTTTATTTTTAGGTAAAATGAAGACTGAATTAATTCCTATAAGTCAATTAAAATTTTTTCATTTCCTTATAAGTTTTTACACTAAATGGCTGTGAATTGCTACTTTAAAATAAATCACAACACTACAAAACATAGAGGCTACTAGAGATACCTATTAGGGTTATAATTATAAGTAATACAGGTTAATGACTTGGATTTATAGAGGTAGATAGCTAGATATTGTATTAACTAAGATACTATAAATATAGAACTCACTCACTCTATAATGAACTAGCATTTCTATCATTTTTAAGTAGATAGAACTTAAGGTATCTAGATATATAAATTGAAGGATAAAATTTTATGTAGTAAAAGGCAGCATAATTGGTAAGAAGCTAAAGGAAAGATATTTATTTATATTAGCATTAGTATTAAAAGGAAAAACTGAGGTGTAAGATATGATCTTGCTTAGAAATGGGAGTAAAGGTATTAAATAGAAAGAGACTAGTTATTAAATTAATAGCAAGAATATAAATCTTGCTTAGTATTAGATTTAATTGGAAGCTTGCTAAAGGAGTTGAAGTAATTAGAGAAAGATTAGTAAAGAGAGAATATGAAGCTGGTATAGATAGATGATGTAGTGATATGGTATTTTAAAATAATGTTTTAGATTCAATTAAATTAGAAGGTCAAACAACCAAGATGAACCATGCAAGAAATAGATAAAACAGTACCACAGGATAAATTGCTAAAGCTTTCTTTTCAGGGCTTACAAGTTATGACATGAATCCTCTACTTGAAAATACAGCCCAAATCATTGCTGCTATTGAAGTCAATAGCTTAAAAACCATATGCCATGGAACTAACCAATTTAAAAGAGCGGCTATATCTAAAGCAAATATGCAATAGCCAAGAACACAAAGAGATTAGAAGAAACTTATCTGCGCACCTAATAGTAGAGCATTCAAAGTGACTACCGCTGATCCACACCATACTAGCACAAATACAAGCGCAAAAACCAAACTTGCCGAGTTTTCTGAATGTCCCGAATCTGATAATGAAAGTATGACTGCAAGAATTAAGCATAAAAACAATGGTCCCCATAAATCCCAATCTCTTAGTTCTTTTGCATTTTCAGCTTAAGCTCGAGGTAATAAAACATACTTTAGTTTGGTTCCAATCTTTTTTACATCACGCATTATAGTAACTGATACTGGCTCGTCCAATGAGCTTTCATAGGCGAAATCCTTACTCGAATATGCCTATTGTTGAGGTTATCCTTGAGACTGTAGAGATATATTGCCTTAAATTTCAACCATTTTTACAAATAAATCTGAAATAATAAATATATTATCTTCAACAGCTTTTATAAAATATCTAACTTAATCACTTAAGATAACTATCTTATTTCTTCAGCCAAATAAATCAAATACCATATCTCTAAACTTTGTACTCTATTCTACAGTTTCATGTAAATGGTCTGATATAGAATAATGCTATTAATTGAGTTTATTTATTAATTAAAATTATTAGAAATGCCTTGCTAGTATATCATTTTTAAAATTCCTTATTATAAATTAAAGTAAAAGTGTAAATTATCCCATTCCCATATCTCTTACTTACTATTCCAGATTTTCTTGCTTGTTTTGATAGAGCTTTATTAGAATGATTAATAGCCTTATATATCGATACTTTGTAATCTAAATTAGTGAAGGCCTTAGTTTTATTATTAAAAAGGTAATTATATATAATATCAAGCCATTTCTCTTGTTTTTTTCATGTATTATCTTATAAACATAGCCTCTTCTAATTATTTGCAAATAAATATGGTAATAAAAAACCTATAAGAATAGCTTATTTTTTCCTATTTAACCTTATAGTTTCTTATTCTCATCTTACGCTTGTTACTCTTATCCTTGCTTGATTTATTAAGGTATCAAGTGATAACTAATTTTATATTGGTCGTATGGATTTTTTTTAATTAAGGTTCTGAAAATTAATTGGATCTAAACTTTTAGCCTCATAGCTAGGAAATGTTATTTTAAGCAACCAACAAATAATCGATTTAAGTTTCCTAATCTTAGTTCTTTTCTATCCTTACTAATTGGTTTTAATCTCGAAGTACTTTAAATTAACTTACCAATTGATAGATTCCCTTTTATATCAAAATTCTGAGCTAATTCCTGTGATATTTACTAGGAAAATAAAATAGAAAGCATTTTAAGTTTATTATACAAAAGCAAGAAAGTTATGCTATCTATTGCTTAGAAAGATTTATTATCCCTTTCCTCTTCACACTCTCATCCTTTTTATCTCGACTTTAAACAATTAAACCTTAGATTTTCATTCAATGCATTAGTTATATTTTTTAACCTTAAACTAGATTAGTTTATTAAGTTTCAATTTATTGATAATGCATTTTACTAATATAAATACCATTATATGCAATTATGTTCTATCATTTTATTGATTCTAGCGGAATATCTATTAATAACTAGGTTTATATCCTATAAAGTAAAGCACTTTAATTATATTATTTCTCTTTTTTCAAACTTTTAAATATTGGGTAAATTATAAACCTGAGATTTGTGGGTAAACCTATATACGTTCTTTCTGTCAGTATTAGAAAAAGAGTCTTTTTCCATGTTATTAGATTATAAATCACATAATGGATATCAATTTTCCTTCTTCTTCATTTAAATATTGAATGCCAATTGCTTCTCATCTTATAGTATATGAATAGAAACCTTCTAAAGCCACTAATAAGTATATACTTGCAACCCTCTTAGTTATTATAGAGCTATTATCTTATCCGTTTACAGGTTCGTTCAATTATATAATTACTTTTTTTAATTGTTTAGAAAGCCTTTTTACTTCCTATAAGACTAAATGAAAACATATATAGTTTAAAGTAATTTACTAGATCAAGGTTTTCTAGTTGAGATACTAAAGGAGACATTCAATAAAAATAAAATTGCTTAAGCTATTTAAATTATGCCTTCATTATTCTACACTCTTGCTCATTTTCGACTCACTAGATTAACTTTTGCTATAATAGCTTAAGAGGATGCCTATTATCAAGACAATTGAGGAGCATTTTAAGTAGAAGAATTAGATTTTGCTTGATTATTGTAACAATCGAGTCTTAAAGTCTAGGGATACTTTTTAAAGCTTTTAATTAGATATTCCAGAATCAGTTTAATAAGATGGTTAAAACATCCATTTAGATCTTTAAAAAAAGACTAAACATCAAGCCAATAGATGTAGATCACTTAAACTAGATAAGAACTACAAGGTAGAGAAGATTAAGCATATCCAAAATAGTTATTTAATCATAAAGATTTGTTTAGAGATAAAGTAGTTATTAGAATAGTACTAGCTATATAAAGTATAATTGTAATGCTACAAATTTAAATAGTAATTTAGATTAGAAAATTTACTAGAAAACGCATTATTTTCAAACTAGATCACTATATTGAAACAGAGCTTAACAAGCTTCAAATTAATGAAAAGGCTTGGTATTCTATAACCTTTTTATCTTCCATTTACTTTTATCTTTCTTATTTTCTAAGGAAAATGCAGAATGTTAATAACTAGATGAATGAAAAAGCGAATTTAGGTAATAGCTTAATAATACCTTTATATTTATTGCTCTTTATGTGGCATTAATTTGAGATCAGTAGCATAACTTTTAAGCTATATCAAAATATTAAGAAATAATAGGCATTTAAGGATTAAAAGTATATACTATCCAGTAAGCTTCTTTATTTCTATCTTTAGCTAGTTTATTTTCTTAGGATTAATAAAAGATATTTAACCATCAAACACTATGTTACTCCTGCTCTAGGTATAATAAATAGATTATATCCCTAGAAGATCATTAAACTATATATATCTACAGACATATGAAAGTTATGCCTACCTATTTTATATGCCAACTAAAACTGTTTTCTCCTTGCAGATATAAAATAGTTATTATTCTAATCTTTCAAACTCTAATTTTTACTTAAACAAAGAAGGTAGTTATAAATAAATGTCATCCATAATTAGGATGAATCCAGACTCTTTGCTTGAATACAATAAGGAAATTATTATCTTAAAGGATAATGAGAGAAATGATATTGGTGCGACACTAAAAAAGTTAAATGATTTTGGAGTTTTCTAGTGAATATTGATGTTATTTCTTTCTTAATATTGAATACTGATTGGACTTACTTTAATTGGCTTAGCATTCTTAATTGCACCTCCTGATTTTGAATGTATAAAAGATGGAGTTTTGCAATCATGTTCATAACATGATGCATGTGATTCGATAAGATACATAACTAAAGAAAAATTTAAATCAATTTCTAGTGATTTAGATTTAGTGTGCAGTAAACAATGGAAGTCTGGATTAGTAGGATCTCTGCTTTTTATTGGTTTAGCCATAGGTTGCTTTATTCTTTCTATCTTAGCAGACAGTAAAGGTAGGAAGCCTGCATTGATATTGAGTTTAACAATCTATATAGCAACATGTGTAATAAGGGTAATCTTCTATACTAATATTTATATCATTTGAATCTTTACTTTCATACAAGGGTTTGCTGTTAGTGGTATTTTCAATATATCCTTTGTGCTTTATACTGAGTTTTCTAGTCAGAAGGGAAGCAATATAGCAGGAGGAGTTTTTGGAGCGTTTTATGAAGTGGGTGGATTTATTTGCATTATATTGATTTATTTGTTTGAAGATTGAAGAGTACTTGATGTTGCTAGCGTAGCTTATTCTACCATCATTCTAATCATAACCATATTTTGATTACCTGAATCAGTTAGATTTCTATTTGAAAAGAAGAAAAGCTAACAATGTGATATAATATTGCATAGGATAGCTCATAGAAACAAAAGAAGCTTCATAAGGTTAAATTCTAGAGAATCACAGTATTAGGAAGATTTGAATAAAGTATAGGAAGAATAGAAGATAAATTACACCTTTATGGATATATTCAGGTTTCCAAAGCTAAGAACTTAAGTACTAATAATGTCTTTTATGTTCTTTTAATGCACACTCTCGTATTATGGGATACTTTATTATATACCTGAAATGATAGGAAATATATATATCAACAGCTTCATAAGCTGTATTTCAGATATGGCTGTTTATTTTTGTATTCCTTTTTTGTTTCTATTAAGGAGGAAAGTAATTGTTGCAGGAAGCTTGATTCTAACTATCATTTTCTTCACTTTCTTGCTTGTACATTCATGACCAAAACATTTGGAATTAGTACTAGTCCTTGCAGCGAAATCTTGTTGTGTTATCTTGTTTTAATTAGACTATAACTATAGCTCAGAGCTTTTTCCAACTGTAGTCAGAGGACAATCACTTGGATTTTGCTCAATATGATAAAACATTGGAGGAGTTCTAAGTCCATAAATTAATATCTTAGCAGATTAATTTTCCTCCTTCAAGTAAAATTACGTTTACTTGGGTTTAAGCATGTGTGGGATGGTATTGATGTTTAAATTAAAAGAGACTTTAGGTGTGACCATGTCAGATAACTTAAAGGACTATTGAGTTATGAGTTTGTTAGTTATCTTTATATTTCAAAAGATTTTATCTTATATCAAGCAACTTAATCAACATTATCTAAGTTCTTTTTTATTTACGAAACCTATTTTCATAATTTAACTTAGTAAATATCATATCATTAAGTATATAAGTTAGAAGGCTTTATTAGAGTAAACTTATTTGAAAATGACATTTCGATAGTGTTTTTATAGGTAACAAATCGCTAAATATGATAATACTTGAAATAATGTAAACCAAATCTATAAGTTATTTACTCTATTTAGCTTTAAGTATATTGGCTTATCTAATCCTTAAATCTGATTTAATCGCCTTTTAACTTAGGTATAAGTTTATTCCTCCTATATTACAGATAAAATCAGTCTATTCAAAGACAGAGACGCTTCTATTCTTTTATACTTCATTTTAGCAATATAATTACTTATTTAAATCTTCCCTTCAATCAATCTTAATCATCAAAGCCAGGTATTTATACCCTTTATATTTACTAACCTTACAAGCAAAGAAGGTTAGATTTTAAAGGCTAATCTCTTCTCCCTTTATTTTATGTAGAATGTATATAAAAAATGATAATTATACTTATTAATTGGCCTAGAAGTTTAACCATTATTCAGAAAGTTTTTTATTCATAAACATAAAGATCTGCAAAATCAAGCAAAGTACATAAAATAGTATCCGAAATTAAGTAAACTATGCTCTAAACCTAAATTTAATAATCATAGTCTTTTAAAGATTTGAGAGGATTAGATCAGCAAGTTAAATGTTTACCTTAGAAATAGATTTTCCTACTATTTAAAAATATAAACAGACGCTAGTTGTTTATAAAGGTAAATATAGTTATCTTCAATCAAGCAGGAGACTTCATTTGTCATAACTGAGTAATAATTTAGCCAATAGCAAGAAAAAATTGAGAGATAATAAATAGGAAAAAAGATAGAAAGCAACTAAAGCAAGAACTTCTAAAAACTCAGAAATTGTATAAAGAAGTAAGGAAAGAACTTATACTTGAACTTAGAGGTACTAGAAAGTGCAGATTTTAGATTTCCTTCAAAACTAAATTTAAATTATTCATAAAAGAATAGTTAATTTTCATTCCTGCATGGCACCATATCTGTTCTCTCTACAGATATAAAACTTAGTATCTTCCTTCTGATCTTCCTGTTCATTTTCCGTTTCCGAATCATTATATGCATACATTAAATCTTGAAATGGATTTTAAACAAAAATTCCAGTTGTAGGGTTTTGCACTAAAATAGGATTTTCACTAAAGTAAGATTTCTGAACTGCAACTAACTCATACTAGTACATAGGAATTATTTTATCTTCACTTTAAGCTTCCACAAAAGCAATCACTTCGCTTTAATTGTACCTCAGTATATAACTATATAACTAGAAATCTTACAATATGATAGTAAGAACAGTTAATATCACTATAGAGTTGATATTAACAAGGATGGTATAATAAATGCTTCAGACTTGGTAATGGGATTTCAGAATAGGGTATAAAACCAAGCTTATTACTAACTCATTAACTAGTAAAAAGAGGAAGCAAGAGAATAATATCTTCATAACTCTCAGTTAATAAGAAACACAACGTATCATAATGTCTTAGCTCATCTAGAGGAGCTAATTAAGTAATTTAGTTTAGCTTCGAATGTTCTATATTGTGTAATGTAGTATAAGAACAAATATGAATATTCAAAATAATAAGTAAATAAATTTCAAATTACTTGAGGAGTGTTCAACCATGGAATTGACGATATATGTTAAGATCACAACGAAAAGAGTAAAAATTTTGTTGTTTTTAAGATTTTTTCTTGTTATATAGAAACCTTTGGAAAGTTGTAGCAATATGGCAAAGAAGTATCCTAAGTACAAAGATTCGATTATAGTTCTCATTGTATATATTTTAGCTGCTAGTATAGTTGACCAGGGACATAAATTCATAAACAATGCTTTACTTCCAAAATTTAAGACCTACATTAAGGGAATTCCCATCATATATATTTACAGCTCATTAGTATGGTATTTATTAACTACTCACGTATTAAAGAATCATAAGAACGAAAAAATTATCCAAATCACAACGTAGCAGACATATGTGGATAGTAAATTTATTACCTACTAACAGTCAGTTTGGGGCTGAACAATCATTTCTACTTTCGCAAATTTATTTTGGTCATACAAGCTTCATAGTTCATATCCTTCCTTCTAGTTAGAAAAAGTGAAAAGCTAAATTTTGCTTTCCTTTGAAAGTGTTTTTAATTCATTAAATTTAGGGCATTCAGTATAGTTATTGGAACATATTTTGCTCAAATTTTAATTAATCCAAATAAGAGTCTTTATATTAACTGATTTGCCAGCTGTTATAATGGAAGCTTCTATATTAGAATTGTTAGTTAGCCAGATTAATAAAGATTTAGTGTTAACATCAGTCCATTTAGCCTACTTAACCTAATTGATCATTTCCTTTTCTTTATACTCTTCACTTGCATAAATTCTTTATGAGAAAGTGAATTTATCCTACTCAAACCCTAAGTAGATTAAGTCATTTTTGAAAACTCAAGATGAATTTTATCCTCGGAATATAAGTAATATTTCCATGTCAACAGCAATAGACTGAATTATGCATAATAAAGCAACTAAGAGCATTTTTATAAAAATTAAGGTAAAGTACTTCTTTATTAATTACCTTTCAATTAAATATGCATAGAAGTTTTCATTGGCATATTAGTTGCTTAAAGTTTATTCTCACTCCTGTTGATATACTAACTCAGTATTTATATTAGAAGAGTACATATGTATTGCTTATTGGTTCTTAATCAAAAATTTATGGACTAGTTATATCTATGGTAGACTTATTAGTATCCTAGTCCTGTTAAGGGTAAATTTTACTTTGAAGTATATTCTATTGAACATATAATTAAAAGAAAAAAGCCACATTCTTACATAAGCTAGTTTAGCTGAAAGTTCAAATACTCTTAAAAAGGTTTAAGTTCTAATATTTAATGGACTAAGGCAAATTGAGATATAACTAGCCTTTTATATAAAGTCAGAAAAGATTTACTCATTAGCTTCTAATAAGCAGTAAGATAGTTTTAATTAATAAGCTTAATGCTTATTCTATAGCATAATCTATCTTAATAGCTTAACTTAAAAAAGTAATTAGATCTTATTATATTTATTATGCTTTACTTTAAACTTATTTGCTTATACAGATATATCTAGAAGGTTTATCCTTAATTTGCATATGTTTAACTTTACTCTATTTATACTTAGTTTTATATTATTTATAATTGAAACCTTCTAGAGAGAATTACTATACTAATTTGGTATTTTATTTACCTTATCTCATAGAACTATGGTATCTAGTTAAACAAGAAAGCTTCTGATTTAAAAATAGTAAAGGGAGTGTAATTAAGGATGGTTAATAGAGATCTAGCTTCACCATGTTCAATTGACTCATCTTTATATCTTAATCCAATTTATATTTCTCTCTTATAGCTTGCATATAATCAATGCTATATAAAAACACCTTAATAATAAACTAGAAAGTTAAGATTAAAATACTAAGAACTGTAATTAAAGCAGGCAAAATTTATACTCTTAACCTAGTTTAACTTTGAGGCTTTCTTCAATGTATAATACAGGCTATTAATCTTCACTATCTATCTAATTAAATCTGTATAGTATTGATTAACAATAGAACTCGATAATCATTAGTCTTTTATAACATTCTGCTTCATTAACTTTTACCCTGTAATAAGTTCCTTATGCAGCCTTAGTGTATACATAAGATTATTATTTATAATTAAAGATTGCTTTATCATTAACTTATCCATAGAACTATAGGCTTAAATAATAAATTTATTACAAATCATGTAATAAAAATCTACCCTTATTGAATATATAATAGAAAGCTAGCTAGAAATATTTTCCTTCTAAATATGAAATGAAGATAAGTTATAATGACTAAGCTAAGAGTATCCAGATTAACTCTATTTAGTGTTTATAGTTATAGTGACATAAATACCTTCCCTTATATTATTTTAGATGCTTATAGATATTTCAAACAATCGTACTTTTGATTGTCTATCTTTAGTTTAGTATAATAGTAGTTTATACTTTATAAGATTACTTTCCATTATCTTTCTTTTGATTTAATTTAAATTAAAAGCATCAGAGTTTGTCTATTTAGTTTATAGATCTGTTCTATTTTATAAGCAACTATTTTTGGATTGTATAGTATATTATAAACCTTAAATACTTGCTAATTTTGCGATTCTTCAGTTTTATATCCAATATTTACTCTCCCTTTATACTGAAAATTTGAAAATGCAATGTCTTCTTTATACTCTTTTACTTGTCTTCATCAAAAAGACTATCTAAGCTTTATTAAATAGCTTTGGTCTTTAATTATAGCAAATGGTTATTTAAAATCTAAAGGAAATATTAGAAAGCTTCTAGCTTTAATAGAAGCTAAATATAATCTACCTCTTATATCTTAAATAGATATCCAATTAAAGTGATTAAACTTATAAATAGTAAAATGACTATATCCTAGTAAATTGGCTAGAGTATAACTAATTTTAAGATGATCTAAAGAAGATAAAAATAGATAGTTAACTACTGCTTTCAAAATTGATGGTATAATAAAAGAACTCTATAAGGTTCATATTTATGAATAATATTAATACAATTACTCTACTGTTCTGGTTTTAAGTAAGCTTAGAGGATTTTCCCGAACTCTTAGAGATTTTTTTTTAATTCTTATGCGATTTTTTTTAATTATTTGAAGATCTCGAAGAAGACCTTTCAGGCTATTTATGTGGTTTAACTTCTTTTTATGAGGATTCTGAATCATATGACTAATCTCTATTTTCTTATTCATTAGTTTAGTTTTACTCTACACTAATAGGTATAAAATTTTTTGATGGATTTAAATCTCTTGCTTATACCTTTTCATTGCTAGTTTTTACATTCTAAGCTAACTCTCCAAAAATTTAAGACTTCTCTTTATGAATCTCTTCTTCATATTATTTGAATTCGAAATCTTAAAAGTTTTTGTTTTATTTGAACTTGTCTTGATCTTTTTCTTATCTCTCTGTCTCAGCAAAAATTTCTTCATTTACTCTATCCTAGTAAGAGAATTTCTCCTCTTATGTAGAGTTTACTCTAGTTGTATAAGGAATTTTCTAATTATTTTCAATTTTTAAACTCTCGATTTAATTAACATTAAGCTATAAGCAATTATTATCAAGATCTAGATTTAGTTATAGATCAAGTTTAAATTAATTTATCTTTCCAATATTAGTTAGCTTTTTTTTCTTTATTTTCATTAGCTTTATAACTTTTTACAGGCTTTCTTACTCTTCCTTTGCTTTCTTTAACTTATCATCTATTTCTTATTTTTATGTTTGAATCTCTTTTAATAACTTCTATAGGTTTTTAATATTTCTCTTGTTATTTTGAATGGTTTCATTTAAACTCTTTTATATAATTTACTTATTATTTAGTGCTTTTTCATGCTCATCTTAAAAATCTTCCTTTTGCTTTACTTCGATTTCTATTTTTAGGAATATGCAGTACTCTTCCATTTGTTTGCATTAATCTTACAACTCTCAATACCCTTCCAGCTAGATTCTCCCTTCTATTTTTTACTTCTTGAATTTTTCATAAAGCTCGTTATATTTTTGGGTGTAATAGTGAATCTTTTCTTTAAGCTGCCAGATCTACAACTTCTATGCTTCATTTAAAATACTTTAAGGAAATTTTTTTAGATTCTTATTTTAGCAAAAAGCCTTAGTCTGCTAGGACTTGATTGAGTTATTTAATTCTTTCAAGCTTTCTTTCTTACTCTATACTAATTCAACTAGTTCACTTTCAGTCTAGAGGCTTACAACTGACTGATTTCTTGATTATAACTTTTCATATTGTTTTCTAAATAAAAGCTTACTCGTACATTTACTCCTTTTTCTTTAATACTTCTAGTTACTTTTCTAGTATTTCCTAGCTTTATTAAGCTTCTTTCTACTTATCTATGGATAATAAAATTACCTTGCTTATTTTAGGCCTTTTTTTCAATTACTTAATCAAGCTGCTTGGAAATATTTGCTAGCTGCTCTCTTAGTTCTTTATTTTCTTATTACAATAACGCTAGACTACTTCTTTCAGTTAACTGAGGAAGCTAAAACTTCTAGAACTCTTATTTCTTAAATTTATCAATACTCAATGATACTCCCTTATGCTTATAAATAGAACTATGCTTGGGGTTATTTTAGTAGGTATTCTCTTTCACAAGGTAAAAATTCTCTTAATTATATGACTTTTGTCTCAAATGGGTTAAAGGAGATAATCTCAAATCTAAAGAAAGCTAAGCGTTACTACTAAGCCTGGACATGATACTTAATCTTTAATATTATAATTTTATATTTCTTCCTTTTATTTAATTGCTACTATTACTTACTTCGTTTAAATCTCATACTCCCTTCTTTTTAATAACGCTAGTAAGATTGTATTATCATTACTACTGAGATTCATTGGTTAGTTTTCCTTTAAATAGCCTTGCTTAAGGATTAACCTTTGTAAGTAATAGAAGTATTAAAAAAGAAATGCTCTTCCTTATTTGATTTGGATGATTTTGGAGTATATTAGTCTTTCTTTAGCTTTAGTGATATTACTTAAGACTTTATAGGAAGCTAAAACCTAGTGCTTTTATATTAACTTAGTGCTACTGAAGTTGATAATTCAACCTCCGCTTTTAAAAAATTAGCTCTAATTAAGACTTTCTTATACTAATTTGATCCCTTAAAGATATCATTAACGTTAGTAAAATCAGGAAGTAATAATTCTAAAATTAGACTTAATAGATATAAAGAGAATACTGTCTATAAAGGTATTAGATAAAGAGTTGAAGCTTCTCTATATCTAGTTTCAAAGAGTGGTAGCTATCAAACTCTTTGCAGTGTAATTAAATCAAAGGAGTACTTATTGCTAATATTAGCAATTGTTAACCTTTTATATCTCTATTTCCTTAGAAGTTTAAAACTAACTTCATGAAAATAAATAGTATCTAACTGAACTAACAGTGCTAAGTAACTTATCCAGGGTTAATGCTATATTTTGGTATTAAACAAATTAAGAAACTAGTTTGGAATCTATTTTTGAGACATCTTTTTCAAATGGTATGCTAGAGTAATTAATCAGCCAGATATTATTAAAAGCATATGGACATAAATAAAATAAATTTAAGCTAGTTTAGTTATAATATTTTAATACCAGCTACTGTCTAATTCACACTCCTTACATTTAAAAAATCTACCCATTAGTTTAATCTTCTAAGTTATAATCTTAATAATGCTAATTCTTTATACTAATATGGAAGCATTTTTTCATTATATTTATTAGTATTAAAAATCGCAGACTTTAGTATATAAAAATGTTCGTTTGATCTAAAATTGTTCGAAATACTATATCTAATTTTGGTTGAGTAAGTAAAGCTTTTAATTAGGTCATTAAATTTTAAATGAATAGACTACTTTTTTTAGATTAATCCAGAGTTAATTTTCCAGTAAATTGATTATACTTATAAGCAAAATGCTCGAGATAGCTAGTAGCTATAAGATGGTTATATTTAGTTATTCTTAATAGTCTTAAAGTAATATTTTAATTTAGTTAGCCTTAACTTTATATAGCTTTGGAAATTATTTATCATACCCCTTGAAACTTTAAACTAAGATTAATCAAAAATTATATAAGAGACTAAAATCGAGGCATTCATAAGAGGTAAATTATGTATGGTATCTTAGATTAGGGTTGAGATGTAAAAATAAGAGCATAATTAAGGTTTAGCTTTTTAAGTACTTTAACTATCATTTGAAATTGCGTTCTCAACTACTTGAATCTTCTTGGATTGTATTTCTTTCAAGCAACTCGTTAGTCCGAAAAGTTTCCGCTAAGGACCTGAAATTCCTACGAAATTTCTTTTTTCTTACTACTCTTATTACTGTATTTTTTCTAATTACTCAGGAGTAATCTAACTCTTATATACTTAAGGTGGTCTAGTCCTACTTTACATAGCTTTCTTAAGTTCCAAAATAGTTGCCTTTCCAAGTTTAATAACTTCAAAATCAGAACTAATTGTTTCTTCTTTACTTTATTCAGTAGAAATAGCTTCATAAACAAATTCAACATTTGGATTTTCTTCCTATATTTCATTAATCAAAGGAAGATGCTAAACTTGTTCCTAATGTAAGAACTCTTCAGGTATTTATTTAGTTTCTGTATTACTCATTTGATCCTTAGGTGCAAATGTTTAATTTCATAACTCAAGCATGAAAGCTATTTAATCCTTGATTGACAGTATAAGACCTTAATTTTCCTCCTAGTTTAACCTCTTCAATTTTTATGTTAGCGACTTAGATTCCGAGATCATAGTGCCTAAATATCCTTAACTCTATTTTTCCTTCTGCTCTATTTTCCATTCTATATTCTGTTTTAATGCAAATAGCTCAATAGAAAGATTCAAGGTGATATTGTGTAGCATCCTACTAATTAATCAGAGTTGCTTAATTCATCAAAACACTTTTAGTCTTCAAGCCATTTCATTATAGTGTTAGCATTCTGAGAATATCTTAGATATCAATTACTTTTACTAAAAATGCAGTAGATCTAAATTCTATTTCAGCTTCTCTATTTTTACTTCTTATGCTTTGGCTATTTAGGAGCTGCTTATCTTAGAGTTTAGTTAGTTAAGATACAAATCAATTTTGAGTAAGAGTTGGTTAAGATAAATTTACCCTACTGAGGTTTAAGTATCCTCTACTTACTATTCACTAAATTACTATCTTACCTGAACTTTAAATCGAACTCTATTTACTTACATCTCTTAATTGATCTCCTAAGTATCTAAATGGCCTCTCTGTAGTTATTATAATATTAGTCAATAACAAAATTTCATCCTCACTATTATAGAGTGAAGGATAAAAGGAGAACTAGTATTACTGAGCAAAGTATCTAAAGAACTAAAGGGATGTTACAGACAATTATAGACATAAGCAAAGAAATAAAGAGTATTTAAGCACTTAATGATTAGTCTATATAAAAGGTTACTTTTGATTTAGAACTAAGGATTTTTAATTTTCTTACTCAGTAGCTACTTAAACTAACTAGTCTTTTACTGTTAAGTTTTCACTCCATCTTATAAATTTTATATTCAGTTAGTTTCATAAATTTCATCCACTTCATCATCAATTTCTATATAGCACAGTTACCTTTCTAAGCTATTGCATATTAAGAATCTTAATGATATACAATTTCCTAGCTAAGAAACATAACTTTACTATTTAATATTTAAATTAATAAGCTTATTTTTATTCTCCCTTATGAAGCTTAATTAAACAAGCAATATTTATTTAGTTCTCTATAATGGTAATTTATAAATATAGCTATGAAATAAGACTGTGAATCAACTTAGATTATGATATAAAAGGAAATGTTCACATCAATATTTTGACTTGTTGGACTGTATATTTATATCTTCTTCTAATAGTCTCTTTATTTTACTTTCTAGGCTTTGACAGTCTTGAAGGAAACGTTCTTTTTCCTTTCGAATCTCCTCTTTGAGTTTTAAAGCTAGTTCTAAAGTGTTATTGCCTTTTGTTTAATACTGATCAAAACCTACTGAATTCATGCCTGATTGAAAATATTTTCCAGATCTATTGGGTGAATAGTTCATATTATAAGATTTGGGGCTATCTAAATTTGAAATTCCTATAGGATAGCTCTGCTTTTCCATATACTCTCTAACAGGTGGAGTTTTTGGTCTTTCTTGAAGACGTGAGTTCATAAGTTCTTCAGAAATTTCCTTCAATAGATTTTCATGTCTACTCATTTTAAGTTAGCTATATATTAAATAATTACAATATTGACCTTTTCTTCCTTTTAAATAGGAACCTTTTACCTATTTATCTTAATTAAAGCTTATAGTCTTTCTTAGTTATAAACCTATCGTTCAACAGTAGTTTATATCTACTTCTGTATTATAAAAATAGAGTCATTTAATTAGATAAATTGAAGTGTAATTGCTCTAAGTTGAGGTTAGATTGAATTACTTATGCCTGCTTGTTAAACTTAGGTCTAGTTATCCTTTATGCTAATTCTAATTTCTAAACCTGTTTGCTTTATATTCCCATTCACTTTCTACTTTAGTATCTGTATTTTAGCAATTCACTAATTAACTTGCTTCTAGTTCTTTTAACCTCATATTAATAGTAGGAAGCCAACTTGTCATATCTTAAAAGCATTTAAACAACACAAGGGTTAGTTAGTAGACTACTAAGATAAGAGGATAAAGCTTAAAGGAATAGGATAAATAGATAGAAGACTAGAAAAGACATAAGATACTATACAATATAGCTAACTATCCATAAGAAATAGTATTAGGAATAGCACTTAGACTGATTCTACTATTCTCATTAAAAGGCTTCGCTAATTATCTTATTTAGGAAGCTAACTAATAGAAAAAATTCTATAGATGAAGTTAATTTTTAAGTTAGTTTGACTATTTAATTTTTTCGGTTTTTTCAGAAGGAAATTAATTTTTGTAATGATTGTAAAACTAGAAGGCTTAGAAGATTTATAATCTTAGGTTTATTAAGCATAGGGAGTTGATATTTTTAATCCCATAATGATTTAAATTTTTAAGATGAAAAACTAGACTTTAAATGATAAAAGTTTATAAGTATCTAAAAATCAGAAGAAAGAAGAGATTTGAAATATAGAATTTTGGTACCTAAAATGAAAATAATTATTAAGCAAATTACAATTCCTTGCTTGCATTAAAATAATCAGCTACGTCTTTCCAAACTGGCTATTTTTTTAAATCTGGGGTTATCTTTTAGTGAAGAAATGGATTTTAGTTTGTGATACTTGAACGCGGTGAAAAATCTCTCTTAGTACTTTTCCTTGTTTAAATAGGATTTTTCATTTAAGAAATAGTTGAGCTTCTTGACGGTCTATCAGTGAGATTTCCTTTCTGCTTACTTTCTTTCTTTATTTACTCTTCAAAAGTTATCTTATTTGAAGAATTACTAACTTCAAGTTCTTTTTCTTATAATGGAGCTTCCTTAATTGGACTATCCTGTTACTCTTAATTTTAAAATGGGTTTGATTTTTTATTACTCTGTAGATTTGATGGAGAGCTTATAGAGCTAGAATTCAAATTTTTAAGCCTTTCATTTTAAGACTTAATTTAGTTAAGAATTTTGCTAGCTTTTTCACTTTCTTATCTTTTATGGTCTAAGTACTTTTATATCTGCTGCTACTTTATTTCCAGACTGTTTTATTTCTACAAATAATCTTTTATTCTAAACTTCTCATCCTCAGAATTACTTGTAGCTGAAATTTTCCTAAAGCTTTCCTTTTAATCCTCGTATAGGAACTAAGACTACTCTTATTCTTAGGCTTTGTATTTGAATAGTTTTGGGTTTTCGTCTGGAAATTGCTGCAGGTCTTAGTTTCATTGATTTGAGAAGTTTTAGTAGTTGAAATCTTCTTATTAGTTGTTTTTACTTCTCATATTATGCTTATTTTATTGAGAGAAATAGTCTTAATTCATTTAAGCGTTAAAAGAACTAGGATGAAGGAAATTAGACTACTGGTTATTAAGTCGTTAGGACTAGTTGAAAGGAGTTAATTTAGTTTGTAGGTAGTTGCTATTTTACGAAGTTTACCTGATGTTGGCCAAATAGACAAATAAATCGCAAATCATCATTAGGGTTTTGAGACAAAGCTGCTAATATTCTTTACTATCAATTAATTGCACCAGACTATCCAAAAATTCAAGTCTCCCAATATATATCTGCCATAATTCTGTAGACTCCTGAACTTTTCCGACTATGAAGTTAGCATATTTTTTGCATTGCTATTAAAGTACAGAACTAACAGGATATTGCTATATCATTTTTTATTCTTACATCTACTCAAATTTAGTAGTCAGTAACTTTAAACTGCTACTTTGTTAGTTTAAGTCTCTCTCCAGATTACTAATTTTACTTTTATGGGTCTCTATTTAATTAGCTAGCTCTGTATTCTAGGTCTCAAGCTAATTTTTCTACGTAATAAGCTGACTTATTTGCTGATCCTTAATGTTTAAATCTTTTTAAAACTGTAAAGTTTTTTATTAGGTTTAACTTAATTTTTGGTCCATTATCTTTTGGAAGTAAGAGAAATCACTTTAAGTATTTATCTATCGCACTTAACTGACTCTAAATTAATTTGGTCTTTTTTAAGATTGACTATTGAACTTCTCAACCAACATATCCACTTCTAGAGAAATCTTATCAATTGCTTGACTTTCACTTTCGAACATATTTAAGATTACTTAGTATAAGTCAAATGTCGTAAACTAATTTCAAAGGCTTATAAATATTTTTGAAAATGTTGTATATAAAGAAGCTAAATTAGCTAAGGAGAAACTATCTTATGCAGTTACTAATTTCCAAATCAAGTCTTTTAGTCTATTTTTTTGTGTCAGACTTATTAAATGCAAGTTACTTCTATGCTTGCTTTTTATTAGCATGGAAACTAGTTTATTATTATAGATGTGCAGCCATAGATTTGCATTACAATAGAGACTTTTTTTTGACTATTTTGGAGATTAAATTATTTAAAAGCTAAATAAGAAATTAACTTAAACTAAAGCGACTTTCAACGCTGGTTAAAAACTAGTTAACTGATGATTCTTCTCCCAAGTCTCCATACATTACTCCTTCCAAATCCTTTAAAGCTGAAATTATGAAATTACCTTATCTTTGGAGTAGTTAAGCATTTTATAGTCTTTGAATTATTTCTAGCTCTTATTGCTCTTTCAAAGTTGCCTCCTTTTCCTTATTAAACTTTTTAGAAATTTCTTCTTCCACTCTTTTCTACTTTATTTATCTGGCTTATTCTTGCTTCTACTCAAAAAGCTGCTTTTTCTTTTCAAGCAAAATTCTTTTTTATTCCATTCTCTTAAACTTAACTTCTTCATTTTTCATCTATTATTCCATTTGTTACTATTCAAGTTTGTATTTAAAGCCATCTTATATAGACTTTTACGATCTACTTTATTACAACTTTTTTTAAAGAGCCGAGTTAGTTCTTTTTGACTAATCTAAAGACTGCCTATGTTTCTACTTCATCTACTCATTCTCAATCTCTTTCTGCTTTTTGATATTTTCTCACTACTATTGTCTATCTTTATTTCTCTATTTTATCTCAGCAAGTTATTAAGCTTTCTTTCTAGTGGCTTCTATTTACTTCCAAGCCTTTTATTCTTCTTGCATAAGGAGAGTTATTCTATTAGAAATGCTCTAAGCATTGGCTTCTGCTTTTTTCCTTTAGTCCTTAATTTAAATAAATCGTTAAGGCAATATAGGCTTAATTTCTTCCTATTAAGTGAATGACTTACTTCATTTAAAATATTCCATTATAATTTGCTCCTAAATAAATTGCTTTTTTCTAGACTAAATAGAAGAAAATCCTACTTGCAACTTTCTTTACTTTAACTATGCTAGTTATATCATATACAAGCTAAAAGCTTCTTACTTATATTTATTCCTTCCAATGCTAAATACTTAAATAACTACGATTACTTTCCTATTACCTTATTCTTTAGTATATTCCTATTAAAACTAATGCCTTTGTTGATATATAACGAGTAGCTTGTGACTATATACTATATGGTCATTACTAGCTCTTAAAGGAATCAGATAATGCTCTTGAGGTATAATAAGAGTTTAATATTGTAGCCTTAGAAATGGAACCAAAGGAAAAGCTCTTGATACTTCTTAGATCTTCAAAGCTTATTTCCTAAAAAGCATTTGCTAGTTCTTTTTTACTTATTAGCAAGTAACTTTGATATGCTTCTAAATGATATTTGCATATACTTAAGCTAAATAAAAGGAAGGTATAGGATCGTATAAAAGGGATATAAGTAGAAGGAAGTGTAAAATATTGGTAGTATAGGGTAAGAAATACCTATATCATTTAGCTTTAATAGGTATATTACTATTGTAATCCATCATTGATAGTTTACTATCTAAGATATTCAAATCTTATACATAGAAAGCAGTTTATTTATGAATGTTAAGCTGTAAAATAAATAGAGGAACAATCATTAAACTACCTTTCATTATAATAAGTAGTTAAATATAGTAGCTAGTAGAGTGTCATGGAATAACCTCAAAGCTAGAAATTAAGAAAAGGTAAAGAGTATTAAAAGAGAAAAACTTAAAGCGATAAATTTATAAATGTAAAGAAAGGAAATCTTTAATAATCAGATTAAAGGTAATAATGCGGCTAAATGAAGCAGTTACTGCTATTTATTTGCATAATTTAGATTGCAAACTGACAATTAATAAGTCTAAGTAAATGTAATTAGTTTAACAAATTCTAGAATACAACCATAAATAAATATGTCGTATATTGTTCTTTCAATAGTAATATATATAAGGACTAGAAATATTTGACCTTTAAGAAAGAGCATATCTTTCTAGAATATCTTCGTTAAAGGAATCTAAAAAATCTATATATATTTTATTTGTCAAGTTGTAAAAAGTAAATGCTCTGAATTAAGCTTAATTTAGAGTATTAAAAACTACATGGGAGTATAAAAATTAGGTATCATATAATAATATGAAATCCTGTTTTAAAATAATGGATTATAAAAATTAAAGAGTTTAAGTTTATATTGCATAATGACTCATCAGACTTTAACTGGTGGAGCTCTGTACTCAAAAAGTTGAGCAGTGTCAACTGGAAGTCCTGCCAAAATCTTTAAGAAGTTTTCTAAAGCTGAACGTTATCTGTTCAAAGCATTAACAGGTGGGATTCCTTATTGGAATAAAGGAGCTTTGCACCAATAACCTAAGAAGGATAAAATTGGATGCATTGGTGTGAAATTTTCTAAGTTTGTACCTTGTGAATAAGAAATTCTAGTGAATAGTTCTGCACCTATTATTAAGTCAAGCATTACACCAAAAGCAAGTAAGGAATCTTCGCAAGTATTGTGAAGAATATATGTTAATTTGCCTCCCATTCCTATTTCGCTGATATATTCATCCATTGCTCTTTTAGAATCTCCAACATAAGGGCAGTACTTAATTACAACTAAATGATCTGGGTGCTCACCTTCCTTGTACAAAATTGGATTTGAGTTTACAACATCCTCAACTACTCCTGCTTTGCTCTTCTCTTTGGATTTGAACTATTTTTCTTCTACCAAGTTCTTTCCATCATTGTTTCCCAAATGATTATAAGAAATCATTGACATTGGTTTGATACCAGCTCCTACCAAAAATTCAACCAAAAGTGATTTAAGTTTTGTTTGACCAGTTTTGAAGTCATCTCCAGCAATAAATACATCACCAGTGAATTTTCCTAATTGTTTTTGCATGTATAATTCTTCTGCTAATTCTAAAATTCCTGGAACAAATGTGTTCTATGGACTTCCATTGATGAAAGCGACTCCTTCCAGTAAGCAAGCAGTTGCAAAGATTGTGGATGGAGCAATTTCGCTATCCCACTTGTCTTTGACTTTCATCATCCTTTCAAGATTAATCCATTTATCATTTAATCCTTCTTCAATGAGAGCATATCTTTCAGTATTTGCTGTCCAAAGAACTATTACCTTCTTTAGATTATTTTCCTATTTAAAGTTTCTAATGTCTTCACGAATTAACTCTACATGATCCCATTTACTCATTCCTGCAGACATTGGAAGTATGTTATCAGCTCTATCTTCTTAATTAGATGCTATGAAGTCTTTGTAGTAAACTGAAGGTAAAGGCTTAATGCTTTCCGTTAAGGGTCTTAGTTTATCAACTAATTCTGGAGCGAGTACACGAGCACGCTTCATTGAGTTATACATATCCATTCCATTAATATCCCATCCACTAACTACTATTTTATTTGGATCAGTCATTGGAACAATCTTATTGAAAGGAATATATACTGGAGCGTTGTTATACTCTCCTAAGTAAATAGTTGCTGATTGAGTCATGCTTCCGTAATAGTTAGGAGTTCTTACTCCTTCTCTTGTTTTCCATGACATGTCTTATCCTTCTGTTTTTCCAGCCAAAAAATCTGCATGGAGTTAGTTAGATTTTAATGCAGCTGATAAAGTAGTACCATTATTACCACCTAAGCCAACCAACATTACACCTAACTTTTCATCCGTAATTGGCTCAGTCTTAAAACGATAATTCAAAGTCTATCTCTATGAGTTCAACTACAATTTGCCACAAGGATCTTTAGTAAACATGGGTGTTGTGTACGTGAAATCATTGACCATTGTTTCGCCTTGAACGTAAACTTGTTCTAAGAGCTAAGCCATTTTACAAATTATAAACAAACATTAAGCTGCTCCTTTTAAACCCGAAATAGCTACTTACTTTTATCGTTTAATTTTTAAACTCCTAAGTTATCAGATTAAACTAATTAAACTAAATAGATACTTGCAGTTATATAATGCAGTTTAGCCTTCACTTGTATTAAGGCCTTTATAGGTTTAAAATTAATCGCTTTAATTAAATTAAAACTATTAACGAGCAGTTCTTTACATATAAAGAGAGCTATATCCTCTCTATTTTCAGTCTAGTATTATACCTTAGAACTTATATCTTACGCTTTAATTGGCTTAGTCTTAGATTTTCATAGTTAACTGTTATTTTAACGAATAATTCCGTACAAGGATATTTTAAAGCTACCAAAAGCTTAGAAAATTGCTACTGTTACAGTTACATTTTTAGTAGCTATTTTCATTAAAAATTGTTAACTCACTAACTTTATGTTAAGTGCTAAGTCTTGAATGGTGAGTGCTAAGAAAATTAGGGTAAATTACTCTTTTAGTTCTTAAATATTTAATAAAGAGTCTCTTGGAAATAGATACTATAAAACTTAACTTGAGCGTTAAGACAAAAAAGTACAGGAGATTAAAGGCTAAGAAGATAGCAACTTTAAACTCAGCACACTAAGTTACAAGCCAAGAAGCTTTAGCTAAAATAATGCCCAATTTGAATAGTTAGCAGACAACATGGAGCAATGAAGTTTCCCGGCTAATTATACATAGGGCAAAATATATGGAAAGCAGAATACATAATCCATAAGCATAAATGCATTTTAATATCAAAAGCAGAAAATCTAAGATATATAATCAGTAAATAACTAAATCCTCTTAATACCTAGCTAAGATAACTAAATAACTTTAATGTACTCAAATAATTTTATAATGCACTTTTACTTTATTAAGCTTTTTTATATATCGCTAGAAATATGGTTCACTATACTCTCATAATTAGTTTAAATGATAACTTATAAAAGTATAAGGAGGAAAATATCAGTTCTTCTACATAAAATTTATCTCAAATGCATACATCAAGTTTTTATTCCCTTTCTTAAATCTAATAGTTTAGAATAAAAAAGCATCAAGAACAGAAGTTTACTTCCATAATTGAAAAAGTAGCTAAGATCAAAATAGTCTAAAGTTATGCTGCTTAAATTATTCGCTCTTAACCTAAAAGTTGATTTAAGCAATGAAATTTAAAACCTTACATGTTATGATGATTGATCTACTAGTTAGTAGATAACTCTTTTAGCTTTCAGATTCAAAACTTAATAATTTGGGTTCATTCTGCTCTCATAATATGAAATTTAATACAAGTATAACTATGTAAACTTATATAGGATCTTTATATGCTCTATACTTATAATAATAGAAAGATGCAATTTACTATATTTGTATCCTATTTATTTTTACAGTTAGTTACTAAGAGAGAAGTATGAATATTATAGCAATCATGGTTAGAAAATGCATACTAGATTTTGCAAGAGCTTATTACATTAATATGTAACAATATATTTAAATCCAAGCCTTTAATTATTATATTAGCTTCATAGGAAACTCATGCTTTTCTCTATCTAGTTACTAGCTTAGATGAGCATATTTCTTAATACCAATTTCATTGTCAAAATGTTTATTAATTTTCTTCTTTCTTGATTCAGTTCACATGACTACATTAAGAAATAAGAGATCAATTGATTACATACCAAACAAGCAAAATTACTACCTTATACCCTATGTTATTTTATTAATGCTATCTATTTTTAGAAAATTCTTTGCTTATTAGCATCTTACTCTAGAATATCTTTCGTGACTTTATAGGCTATTTATAAAAATGCTAGTAGAATAGATACTTTGATACTACTATAAATGCTTGATTATTAAATAGTCAAACGCTTATTAAAAGACTTATACTGAACTTTGTAGGTATAAGAGACAGATATAGTCTTATATTGCAGCTTATTATCATTTTGCAATATGAAGAGTAATCATAACTAACCCTATTTCTTGATTTTACTTATTATATTTGCTATAAGTAAGTCAAGGAAATAAGATGATATGTGAACAATAGTAAATAAGGCTTTGATATCTATTAGTTGGAATAGAATGAATTGAATATTATTTCTTTAAAATAAGTCTTAACTAAAGAATTAATTAAGAATGTAAACTTCAAGCTTTTTAGTTTATTGTCGCATTTGTATCCTTTGCATAATCTTTTTAACTACTTCTATTGATGCTTTAGAAAAGCATACCTGCCTAATTATTATGCTTTTCATTATGCTATTTTTATTGGCTTTATAGAGGTAAATTTACTTAATTACAAACTTCTGGATTTTGTCTTTATTTTTCTTTGCTTTCATATTGGAATCCTACTTTAGCTCCGATTTAGCTTTAAACGGCTTTCATTGAAATGGTCGAAAGAAGCACTTTGATGGGCTATGATTTTTTTAACAAAAGCTAATTTTAATTTTCTTCTTAGCTAGGATCTTTTTATACCTCTCTATCTCTTTTCTTATCTTCCTTTTATGGGACTCTTATAATTCTTCTCTATTAGTCTTCATTGATCTTACACTACTCAGCATGGCTTTACATTTGGATATGGTTTAATAGTAAATTACATAATTCACATTTAAAGACAAAATCTTCATTGCTTTCTTTAAATGATTCTTTACTATCTTCACTAAGGTCTTAAAATCTTATTTTAATGAATGATAGTCCATCAAAATAAACTACATCGTTTTGATTTCTCGATTACTTTTACTGTTTTCCATTAAATAAAGCCTTCATATGGCTTGATTCTGTAATTATTCTTTAATTAATTGCTTTTAAAGCTTCACTTTAATTCGTTTTATTACTATTACCTTAAGTTATCATTTTCTAGTGCTTATTGACTCTTTTCTCTTAATCAGATTTATCCTCAACTTGATTTTAACCAACTTACTTTTCAAACGAAGGATCTTTTCTTTTATCTTTATCCTATACTTCGCATTAATCTTTTTAATTATGATTTATTGGCTCTTGATTTATTGGCTCCTGATTTATTGGTGTGCTTTATTGCTCTAATATATTCTAAGGAATTGTAACATCTTCATTTTCGTAGTTTTACGATTTCTCTGGTTTTTGGTTTGAATCAAGTTCTGAATTCTCTAATTTTTTACCTTGACTTTTAGCTTTGCTAATGCGCTTTTTGCGGAACAGAATCTTAAGAGCTTTTATAGTATCAAGCACTCTACACATTTCTTATACATCTACATCATTCACTAGATTTTCTATTTTTTTTATTTATCTCTTTGCTGATTTTATTTTAACTATCTTGCTTTTTAAAAATTTGCTTGTAGACTTAATGGTTTGTATCTATTCGGTAGTAATCTCATTATTATTCTGAACTTCTTAGTCTTAGGTTTAGTCTTAATTCCTATTTCTTTTTTAAGGTATTAAAGTCTCCTCGTTAGATACATTAAGCTGACTTAAGTTCTAAGTATCTTCATTATTCTTAGGTAGAATCTCTAAACTACCTTCTATCTATTCTTAAGTTCTTTCCTATTACTATAACTTTTTCTTAAGCTTAATTATATGGCCTTTTAAAACTCCCATCTACCTACACTTCTCTTCAAACTCATCAGCTTCTAAATCTTTCAGCTAGTTCAAAGACATAATCCCCAAAGTTTAAAATTTGACAACATATTAGATAAGATTGATTTGCTCTAGAAATGATTAAATATCCATCTGCTTCTTAATTATCTATACTAGTAATTATAATCTTTAAATTTAGGATTTTTATGTTTAAAACTAATATCATTTTGATATATTTTGCTTAATAGTAAATATCTTCTCCAACTCTAACTACTATGTCCTCCTTTTATTTAGATGCCTCTTTACAATCATTATTACTTTATATGATTAACTGCTCTTTTCCTTATGCTTATCATAATATCTTACCTGGTCTTAGTAATAAATCCCTTTCCTTATTCTATAGTTGGTTATAATTACCCAAGCTAATATATTTTTGATTTGCTGCTCTTAAGTTTAGGTAGAAATATATGTTAAGAGGCTATTCAGAAAAGAGCATTTAGATAGCTTTATTAAATGTAGCTTTAACTATTTTCATATTAACGTCTTTTTTAGCTTACCTTTATAATCCTTCAGTATAGTTAGCTTTATCCTCTAAGCTAGCTTTAGGTTATTATAAATGGCTTCTATTTACTAGGTATCAAAAGTTAGAAAGAAGCAAATGCTTATACTTATTTTTACAAGCTTGAAAGAGTACCTGGTTTATATTATTAAGTTATATACAATTCCTTTATTACTACTTTAGTTAGAATAATGAATGCCTAAATAAATGCTAGATTGTATACTTAGAGTTAAAATAAGAATTGTTAAAGATAGTTTTAACTGAATAGCAATGTATTTTAATAGCTCTTAATTCTTATTCCTTTAGTAACTATATAACTGTATAGTTAGCTCTAGCTAGAACTATCTATAATGATACCTTTATTCTAATCTCATTTATAGCTTATATTTGTAATTATCCCAATGCTATCTATTTAGGATATCTAGCTTGATTAGCTATTGCTATAACTATACCATTAGCTTTTTCTTTGATCACAAATGAATAAGTCAGGATATTAAATTTTATAGTGCTTGATGGTTTTCTTTCAAAGTATGTAAGTTAATTATCTAAAGTAAATAGAGTTATGCTTAAATAGCAATCATCATATATTCAGCTATTGCCTTTCATTTTCCTACTAGCTATACTTAATATACAGTCTCCATTAGCCATTGCTATAATGATTCTCTATTTATACTAATAATAAACTTATATTATACTTCTGCAAACCAATTTACCAAATAGCAACACTTATAATTACTTAGCCTATTCAGTTTAGCATCTTTATGACTTTAAGATTCTAAAGTATTTTAAATAAGCTAAAGTGTGTAATTTTTTTGTAATGCTTACTAGTTTAAATTAAAGCAACTTCTCTAGTTATAAATTAAAAATGCTTTTCTTTGTACTATTTTTCTATTTTAATGAGATTAATTTATTAACAGGAATAACTGTTTAACATTGTTTTTAAACCTTTCATCTATAATTCCTTCTGCTTCTTTCCTTTGATCTACTTCTTTCTCTTGATCTACTTCTTTCTCTTGGCTTGTTTTTTTCTTTTGATCTGTTTCTTTCTCTTGATCTGTTCCTTTTTCTCGATCTATCTCTTTCTCTTGATTAATTTCTATCTTTTGATCTGCTCCTTTCCTGCTTTTTATGCTCTTTTCTGTCGTTTTCTTGTTCTTTACTACGGTGTATCTTGGAGTTATATTATTCATCGTTCTTTTTAACTTTTATATCGCTTTAACTTTTAATATTTGCTTTGCTATCTTATTAAGAGTTGCTTTTTAAGTTGCCAATACCTAATGCTTTCATCAGAAGCTTTTGCTCTTCCTCTTTAATAGCTTTCTTTTCATCTTAAGCTTATTACTTATTTGTTTTGGATTGAGTAACTTAGATATCTTCATGAAGCCACCAATCTCTCTTTTTTCATTTATTTCCCTTGTCAAGATGGCCTATCATTACACAGGAGCCTAAATATACCTCTCTATCTTTGTAACTCAATAAGCGAACACTATCTCAATTGAACAAGTTTCTTCCTCCTCTATTTCCTCCTCTTAATTCTGACATTTTATTGCTTTAAATATTTCTAGAACCAAATAAACTAAATTTACAGTATAAATAGCCTGAAATTAAGCATTATGCATATCATTAACTTATAGAGCTATCACCTTTAAATCAATTGAAAGGGTACCTTCCATATTCCTTTCTTAGCCCTTGATATACAAATGTATAATCTACTTTAAGCTATCAATGCTCTTTATTAATGCTTCTAATCCTTATATAATTATATATCCTTTAAGTGCTATATCTGCCTTTCTTTTTAGTTAGAGTGTAATTAGTAAGCTTAAGAAGATTTTAGTCTAAGGTATCAAAATTATATGTCTCTGATAGCTGTTAAAATAGAGAAGCATAGGTATATGAAATTACTTAATTTAGCTACATAGCCTAGATTATAGCTTTTTAGACAGTTATAGTTAGAGTATAACTAGAGTATTTAAAGTAGAAATAGGCAAGTTTAGTATAACGCTTAATCATTAAGCAAGTATTATTTAGGCTATTTAGAGTTAGCTAACCTTAAAGCTACTAAGTTATAAATTAAGATATGGAAATTTGAATAGCAAGACATGGAGAAACTGTTGAAAATCAGTAGAAAATACTTTAAGGACATTTAGAAGGGAAGTTATCGAAAAGGGGTAAATAGTAAGTTACGCTACTGGGTAAAAGACTAAGCTAAATTAAGTTTTAATATGCTTATGTATCTGATTTAGGAAGAACTAAAGAAACAGCTGCCTTAGTCCTTGCTCAATTATAAGATAGTAACATTCCTGTTGAGTTTACTAATCTTATAAGAGAAAAAGGAAGTGGAAAACTTGAAGGTGGACCTTTAGGGATAGTTGAAAAAATGGCATAGAAAGAGAAAATTCCTTTAAGATTATATAGACCTTAAGGTGGTGAAAATTGAGAGGATTTAAATAATAGAGGGAAATGTTTTCTAGAAATGCTAATAAGCAGACACTTAAAAATATAAAAAGGTCAGATAAACGCATCGGATAATAAAGTACTTTGTATATCGCATGGAGGGTTCATGATGGAATTTAAAAACATAATGAAAAAGATTGGAAATTTAGACGTCAAATGCGTAAGAGGTAATAATACTTCAATTGATGTTTATTAGCTAAACTGCATCAACTGTAATGGTGTATGTGGTTGCTAATCCCCATAACTATAGGTGGATTTACTACTGAACAACGATTCTTCTCATCTTCAATCCTGATTTAATCTCAAGATCATAAAAATTTCTGCTATTTTAAATAAAAGTCTTCATTAAATTTTTAGTAGCCAACAGTAATAAAAATAAAGCTTATAAATTATTAGCTCAATTACTAGATGTTCTGATATCTTTAGCTCCAGTTATAATAAAATTGTATAAGCAAATAAAGTTCATACATCTTACTTTAAAAAAGGAGTTAAAATTTCGCAAGCAATCTCAAGCTCTTTAGTTTGTCCAGGTAAATAAAAAAAAGAGTCCATAGAGTATTATAGTATTCATCAAATCTAAATCTTAAATGTAAGCTTTATAACATTTATTGGCGCAAAATCAGTTAAAAGTCTTGAAACTTGCTAGAAAAATAAAAATGAAATCTCAAACAATTTTGTGGTTTTCTTATTTATATTGATTTACAAATTTTATTCAATTTCGATTTCTTATTTGATACTCTAAAGTTATCCAGTCATTTAAGTAGACTATTTTATAACTCTAAATGGTGTTTCATATTTTCCTTAGTCGTTTAATAAAAGGTTACGATGTTTTAAGAACTACGAGATAAGCAAAAATAGAGATCATCATCGGCCTTTTTCCTTTAAATTTCTCGAGTTTCTTAGACTAAGTCTAACAAGAAAATCCGTTTTCAATATATTACTCAAATATCTTTAATTAGCAAAAAGTCTGCCATACTCAATATTATATTAACCTTCTCCTCTAACCACCATTATTCCTTACTTGAGCTATAACTATCAATTTATTTTAGCTTTATATCAAGGTCTTATACTAAGAAATATAACCATACATCGACCAAAAAAGTATGATTATTTGCAAGATGGAGAGCAAAAATGTTGCATGACTTTATAATATTAATCCTGGTACATAATTTAGTAGTAAGAAGCATTAAGAATGGCTTATCAAAGGGTATAGCTATTTAGTTATCTTAATAAAGCTTTATAGTTTACAAACTGGTTAATATCAATATAAGTAAGACCAATAATGCTTTTATCCCATATTTGCTTACATAAAACGTTTGCCAGAGTTTGTAAATTTTCACGTTTCTAGGTAAATATTTGCTAGATAAAATGAAAAAGCTATAGATAACTTATCTGAATGCTATTCATTTTAACTCTAAAAGTTTACTAAACAAGTTTGTATAAAGATCATTGAATTAAAATCATCAATAGAGGTAAAATAAGGACCAATAAAGTATATTCTTATAAGTTAAATAATTAGAAGTACTCATCTAGCTTTACAATCTTACATCTAAGGTTAACTTATGAATTACTCTAGTCTTACTATTTATAAGGAAATAAAAGCTAAAAAATCGCTGAACGTCTAGTTACTATCACCAAGTAAATACTCATTTATAAACTCTTCTTATTGAAGGTCTCATATATTATCACTGGAGATAAGGGATTTAATACAAGGGACTACGAATTCATTTAGCTAGCATTCTAAATATTCTTAGAGATAGTCCTGTAAAGTGTTGTATTAGCGTTATATTAAACAATGCTGATATCTAATATTAAAGGAATACTAAAAAGGCTTTTAAAGTAGTTAGTTATATAAAGCTCAAATGCTAAATAGAAGTTAAGAGCTTAGCATGAAAGAGTTAGTTAAGTTATACCTTTTAAGTATATTTAATGACTTGTAAAATATTAGAAAGATGATATGAAGTTTTAATTAAGAATAAGCTGTCTTATGTTTGGAATGTTTACAGCTATTTCGTAGGTTATTAGTCTCAAAGATTTTTATGTTATCTGTATTTCAGCTCCTATCTTCGAGGTATTTTATGTCCAATAAAACAAAGTGAAAGTCATGAATAGGAAAAATAAGGCAATTGATCAGACGAAATGAGCATATAACTGTCAGAGACCTTCATCAGCGTCATCTTATAGAATCTCAATATAAGTGAGTAGAATTGGATTTATATACTCCATAATAATTTCAATGTCATCTATAAGATTGACGTTTACTTCAAAAGCTTCAATTATCAAGTCTAAAAGAGTTATTATTCCAAGATCTATTCCTTACAATAAAACTCCTTTAAATACTAGAATACACTTTGCTTGTTTTTCCGCATGGCCTTTATAGTATTAGCATGAGTTATTTAGTTGTTATTTATGAAAATCACTAAATTTATTAGAAAAGTCAGAAGAGTATTTTTTCATAAATTCCTTAATTTCTTTATAGGAGTCTTAAGCATCTTCTGCTATATTGCTAAATATAGTATTTATACTTTGGTCTAATATTTTAGCATCTTTAGATACTATGCTAAATTCTCTTAGCCCAGATTAACTCAGTTTAAGTTTAACTAAAAAGTTTTGATAAAGGTACTAACCTTTGACAAACTTGTTTATATCCTTATAACTTTAGGATAGATAATACTAACTTATTGCAAAGTAAAATATTATCAATATGACACAAATGAGTAACTTCAACTGCTTCCTTTTGCTCATTATTTTTAGTTATTCATTTTCTAAGCGTCTCTATCTAGCTTTTATTTCTTTCCTTAGTTTTTTAGAAGTTATTCTAGTTCCTTTATTCTTTGAGTTAGGCTATAAAAGTTCCTAACTCTTATCTTATAAATCCATTAATATTTTGATTCCATCTTGCTAAAATACTTGCTCCTCCTTTACATTATTTTCTTACTCTTTTTTATCTTCCTCTTGATGATTTTCATTTGACTAGTTTTCTTCTTCATTTTCAAGAAACTTAAAAGCAAAGAGTCCATTATTCATCTATCCATCAATCTACTTCTTCTAGCTTCTTTCATACCTTTTGATAATATAGTATTACTCTTAGTAGAAGTCTACATACTATTTGATTATATCATTTATCTTATTCTAAGTCACGTTTAAGAATATCTTCATTATATTCAGATGCTCCTTCTATAGAGTCTTTAGCTACTCACGGTAAAATAAAACTGCTAGTAGTAGACATAAAAATGCAATGAAGGTTATTATTAAAGCCTGTCAAGTTATCTTATCATACTTTCCTAGTTAGTCATAGAAGGATTACAATATGTGAATGTATTAATAGAAATGAGGGAAAATTTAGTTATAGCAGTTATAAATAACGAATTAGGTAGCATCATTCGTCAGGTTAAGATAAGGAAGTTCAATGAAGGTTATTTAGTAAGATATTTAGGAAATTTCCATGAGAGAGTGGAAAGTATCTCTTGGCTCCTAGAGTAAAGCAGATATTTAATCATATAGTCCGAAGTATCTCAAGTTAGTGTAACTAGTTAATAGTTATTTGCTTATTTTGCTTAATTTATGCGGAGACTGTAAAATCTCAAAAGAATCCTCTCTTAATAGTGTTGACATGTTTTATATATTACTCTTAGTGATTTCCTCAAAGTTATCAAATTAATTAAAGGAATAAAAGGCGAACCTTTAATCTGAGATATTATGGGCAGCTAGCATATTTAAGTACCTTATCTAATGTGGAATATCAAGTAGTTATCAATTAATCTAAGCAGCTAGTTCTTGATAGCTTTGCACGTCTTTCTAAAATTAAGTTTCTCAAATTTGAAAATAAAATCCTAATACTGCTATCAAAATTAGAATTAGGTAGCAACTAAATGCTACCAATTTAAATCTCTTTAGGACTATTTCTGTATTCTCGTTGGTGTAATTTTTTAAAAAGGTACTAATTTTTTACGCCAACTTGGAAGAATCATTGCTTTTATAATCATCAAGGTTATGCATACTAGAATTGATTTCTTGAGACTGAGTTGATTCTTTTATCGAATTTTATTCAAACTAAGACGAATCCTTTCTATCAAAAGTACTTTAAGCTGATTAAATAAGTGCACTATTTATTTCCTCAGCTAAGTTTTGTCTTTCAAGCTTTTGCTTTCGATTCTTAGTATTATGAAAGTTCAAAGTTTAGAAAAAGTTATGGTCATTTGAAGTATTAAGATTTGAAGGTTCGTACAATTAATCAGGGTTATCAATTTTTTCCTCTATCTACTATAAGTTTTTTTCTATTTTAACATAATGATAGGTTATTGTGCCTCCTTATATCTTTGCTGCATAATATTGTACTCAAACATCAATAGTATTTTCCTCTGCTTTGCTTTGATTTTAAAGTCTCTAAGACATTTCTAAAAGTTTAGGATCGCCTAGTGCTTTAGAAATTTAAAACTGAAATGATTCTCTTGAATAAAATGGTTAGTCATTCCTAAGTTCGCAGCAAAAATCAGAAATTCTCCATTTATCCTTAAGCATATAAAAGTTCTTTATCTCAATACCTAGAATATTGCATGCTCCTTTAGTAAGTGCATCTATATTGAAATCTAAGTCAAGCCAAATGTATCCTTCATTTTCCTTTTCTTCTTTCTTTTATATTATTGCTACATATTCTAACCCAGTCTTGTCATGAAGAAGTGTATTTAGCATATCACTATTAGAACTTACTAACTGGGTTAGAAGATAAATTGGAAACATATAACCATCTGAGTTCATAGCGAATAAGTTCCTTAACTTAGAAAAGACATATTAATTACCTGTTCTCTTGTTTCTTTGCATATACTCAGCATGAGGCGCTATGAGACAAGGCATGCAGAGTTAATCCACAATCGTTCCCACTAATTCTTTTTAAGAATATCCAAAAACATTGTAGCAATTCGCATTAGCTCTTGTTATTATTCCAAAGTTATGAGGATTCCCACTAACAGCTACTACAGCCGTGTTTGAAGTAAATACATTAGTAAGCATATCCAATGCTTTAGTTTAAGCTTCAAAATAACTTCTCTTCATTACATATTCTTAAGCTCTAAATTAAATACCTGTAGATTTACCTTCTTCTTACTCTATTTTTAGCAAATAATTAGAATAAATCTAAGCAACCTGTAAGTTAGAAGGAGATATCTCATTTAGCTATTCTCATTACTTTTCCAGTTCTAAATCTCTTTTGTATAGTTCTTTATTAATGGATATCAGTTTCTAGTACATAGGATGCTATTTTTTAAACTCGTTTCAAAACTTGATTCTCAGCAGACAAATCTGAAGAATGTTTTTAGTAAACTACTCAAATATTTCATCAAATTTGATTATGATCAAAGGTTCATTAATTTCCTCTCCTACCTTGTTATATCCACATCTCTTTCTATATAGTTCTATTGTATGATTATTCTTATCCTATCTAAAAAATCTAAGCTAGTAGTTCATAAACTCCAAAAGATAGTATAAAGTGAATTGCTAGATAAAGTTTCATTTAAGGGTAATAGCTTCCATTAGTTCGATATACGCTATTTAGATATTTTCTAGTCCATAGTAATATAGCTTAGACCTTTCAATTCTCAATTGATTAAACTCTTTATTCTTATCATTTTACTTAAGTATATTTTCCAAAATTGCTAAGACTATTTTGATAAATGTCTTCTCATCCTATAAACCCTCTTCTATACTCTGAAGACTCTAGCAAGGACATAATTTATTTTAGCAATACTCACTATGATTTTTCAAATACCCAATTAGTAGAACTTTGCATTTTGCTTAGGTCCTTTGCTGATATACATTAAGTATGTTCTATAGATGCAAGTTTATGTCATTAAAGTTATTAAATTCTCTCAGTTTTATATACTTTCAGCTAACTCAATACGACAAGTTTATTTGAAGAAGGAAAATCAGAATCTTACCCACAATTAGTATCATTAAAGATAAGTTAGATCTATCAAGGAGGTTAGCAAGTAGACATATAAGTATAAGTAGTTGACTGTGGTTGTAAAAGGCTTAAGAGTGATTTACCACCGAAATGAATTCCATATACTTAACTGAAGTTCTAATCACCATCAAAATGATGACAATGTTAATGATACATATTTCTATCTACAGCTTCCATTTAGAAAATACTACCAGCATTATCTTCTGGATTGTCACTAGTATCTTAGAATTAACCTATTTCTCAGTCCTATAATTATTTAAACTTACAAGGCGACGTAGTCATTTGATTTCATATTCCAGTCATTCAGAAGCATTATACTGAGAATAGTTATAACTTCAATATGTCTAGAGTAGAATAAACTTACACTATAGCAAAGATGGATATAATTGTATAGCCTATACTTTTGTCCGTATAAGTAATCATTAATTCAATCAAAGGGCTAAAGAAAATTCAGGGTAAGTAAGTTATATATAAACCTATTATCTCCAAAAACACTTTTAGAAAGGGAATTTTGTCTTTAAACTAGGGAACTAGAACAATTCCATAAAATATAAACAGCACAAATACAAAAGAAAATCAGTACAGAACATCTATAATTATAGTTTCGCGAACTAAAGGGAAAAATCTAAAAACCTGCAATCATAATGACAAATAATAACCGAAATCTCCTATATATCAGTCAAATTCTTAATCAAAATAGTAAGCCAAAATTTAGAGATATTAAATAAGTAAGAGTGCCTATGCTTATCAAGCACCTATTCTTTTGCGATGCAGGGCAAATTTATAGGTAGTGAATATGTTCTATTTGATACTTTAAGTGATTTTCTAAACTTTCCACATTTTAATTAAACTAGACGAAGTAGATATTGAAATGTAATTTTTTGAATACTAGAAGCAAAATTCTGAGCAGCTTTATAAAAACTATTCATATCACTAGCAAACAAGAAGAAGAAAGGAGAAATTGGGGAAGGTTTGATAGTTCATTCGTTACTTGGTTATCAGAAAGTATAACTGTTTTAGCTTTTAGTATAACATCCAGCAAAATGAGGCCAATTGAGTTAAAACTAATATATTTAAACGGAAAAAGTGCCCTATATCTTAGTATTATCTCCTATATATTGCTATTAAATATAATTAAAGGTTATCTTTTTTTCAAAGTTCTGAACTAAGCAAATGAAAAACTTTACTTACGCTTTATAATAAAACTTATTCAGGTATTAGAGCATTCATTTATAGGAAATAAGGCTAGAAAGAAAAGATACTTTATTTAGACAAAATAACAAATTAGTAATCTAGAGATTTGCTATCTTTTTATGCCAATTAAAGAAAATAACCTTTAAACTTGATTATTTCTATCTAGGTATAAAGACAATTTCTCTATTTTTACGCCTTTGATATTTCAAAAAGAAATAACTAGAATATTGCTCCACAACCTTTTAAAAAATACTTCTAATATCAACTGTAAATTTGAAGATAGTTGGTATGTTTAGTGATAAGAACTCTAGAGAAAATAATATTTTTACCTTTCATTAGAATTATTATAGTAACTAACTATGGATTATTAATTTCATTATGTTATCCAGTGATATAAAGTAGGATATACCAAAACTTTATTAAGAGTAAAAAAATAACCTAGCTTTTAACATTTGAAGGTTATAGTAATATTTTAGTAAGAAATTTAATTAGAAAAAATTATAGTTAAAGTTATCTTATTCTGCTAGCTTTAGATAATTTTTTAATATTCTTACTCTAAAACTAATCTACAGTTTCTTAAGGTTCCAGAAGGTGTAAAGAATGGAAATTTTAAACTCAGGGATTAAGTTTAAAAACTTAAAATGTGAAGAGAAGTGTAGATGGTATAATTATTAGTGGATTAGTAATTTTAATAGAGATAGGAAGGAATCGATTTATTACTAATACCTCATTTAATTTTGTGTGCAAAGAAATGTAAAATCAGACTAAATTGTTTCATACGAAAATTAACTAGAATAAATATTGAAGTTCAAATAGTATTCTCTTTAGTAGAATTTTTGATTACTACTTAATAAATCTACAAGACAAGACTGAAAATGAATATTTTAAGCGATAAAATGAATAAAATATCAAGAGTCTTTATCAAAACTATTATCAAAATTGTCTTCAAAATCTTCTCTTTTCTTTCCTTGCTCATCTTCATCTTCTTTACTCATATCTCCAGGAGACTAACTTCTTTTGCTTTTCTGTTCTTACTCACTCTTGTTACTTGACTAATAACTTCGGGCACTGTTCGGTTCATTTTGTCTAATGTTTTTCTAAATCATAGTTTCCTTATCTTCTTCATTCCACTAGGCATTTTCTTGGCTTTAAACCTGCTTTAATTTATCTTTCATGTCTTTTGCTAGTTTTTATTACCCAAGTCCTTTGAATATTCTATGAGCTTAAGTATAATACTCTTTTGCTTCTCTATATCTGTTAAGAATCATTAATACTGTTCCTATTACTTTTAGATTTTTAGCGTACTATAAACTATTTTCTCCAAACAATGATCTATCCAGCTCCTCTATCTCTAAGCATTCTTCAAGAGCTTGCTCATATTCATTTAGTCTAAGTAAAAGCATACAAATGTTCCTTTTTACTTTAGCAGTTCTTTTGTCTATTGATCCGTAATGGTATTCACACATTTACTCTGCTTATTTCAAAGCATCAAGAGCTTCCGAATTTCTCTCTAGTTCTTAAAGTCAATTACTCAGCGATTAGCATACCTTAACAATTTCTTCAGGATTAAATTCAATTTCTTGAAATGTGGCTAGTGCTCTTTTTTGCATTTCGATAGCTTTATCTAAATCCTTTTACTTCTTATAAATTTTAGCCATCTCTACATAAATTTTTGCCACTTCCTCATGCTTAATTCCATAATGCGCTTCATAAAGCTCTCACACTGATTAAAGACTTTCGAGGGCTTTATCATAAAGCTTTAGCTTAGAATAAACTTGTGATAGAACTAGATTTATTTGTCCATTTGATAAATGCTAATCAGTTAGAACAGCATGGTTCATTTTGAGTGCTTTATCTAAGAGGCTAACTGCATCATGCAATGAACCTGCTTCTAAATAGCATTTTCCTAGCAAAGTTAAAATATGAGCATGAAACTATTTAGTTTCCTCAAGACTAGAAAATAGTTACCCATTTAATTTCAAAGCAACAGTTAAATGCTCTAAAGCTTATTCAAAATACTTATGATTCAAATAACTTTCCCCAAGATTAGCATGAGCTTTTACAAGTATAAACTTCGATCTGTCATGTATATTAACCAGCACTTTCGCTAAAGCTAATTAATGGATTCTTACTTAAATCACACCATCTTTATCATTATTAGCATTCCTGTCTGCAGCAAATTCATTAAGCACTCTGAACTTTTCTTCAATTTCAGCACAAATCTTATCATTAATATTAATAGAAATATCTTCCATATTATTAGGACTATATAACTTGTTCCATATTCTAATGCTCTTATCTATACTTTAAACTCTTTTTATTCTTATTTTTTTATTACTTTTCTACTTATTTTTAATTACCTATTTGAAGCTAGAAATCACTCTTTTTCTATTTAACTGGCTAAAGGCAAAAATTTAATCTCTCTTCCTTTTATGTGTCATTTCATCTCTTTTGACTTGGTTTTAAGCACTGTCTGATATCAAAAGCTTCTTAAACTTATTTTAGTAATGCTTAATACCTATATTTTTGAGAAAGTGATTAGAGTTAAAAAAATCTAAAAACGATGGCTTAAAAAAGCGTCAATAAAGAAAAGAGAGACATTCCATTAAAGAAGCTAAGCAAAGTAGAGTATAGACGGGAGGTATAGAATAGGTAGATGGTAGGTAAGTTTCTGATGTAATTATCCTTAAAGTAATTAATCTAGTTCATTTTTATAAAAATCAAATGGATAATAAACAACTTCAATAGTTTCTGGAAGATATCAAGATATCAAAAGAGTTACTCTCAAGTATTAAGCAAACACCCTTTTTCTTTAAGTAGATATTTGAAAAAAGCGATATTTTATAAGAGGATAATATTCAAAAGCTTAACCAGTTTAAGGAATAAGTTTCAAATAATATCGATCTGTTGCAGAAAAGGATAGATAGTATAAAAGTTAGATATCAGAATGCTAACTTAAAGATGCATTTATAGAGTAAGCTGAAAGAATAAACTCTTCCCTTCTTATTTTTGAAATACAACTAAAAACTAAAATGTTAGAAGGATTAAACTTAATAGTTATCTTAACCGAAGTAGAATTAGCAGTTAGAATAGTAGTCTAATTCTTTAGACTAAAGTTGAAATTGAATCAATTTAATTTTGATCAGTGACTAATGATAGCAAGCATACAGTCTTGTAAAAGTAGAGCGAAAGTAAGAAGGAGAGTTTCGTCATTTGAATATTAAATGAAAGATGGATATTCATACGGATTTCACCTTTAATATTCAAATGAAAACTCAAAAATTAATTGTATGAACTGAGAAACCTTATGTAAGGGTCTTTACTCGCTTAGTTGATTTGCTAGAATATTATTGAGAAAAAGCAAAGCAAAATGGAACGGCAGATATGTAGTTGTATTTTGAAGTTGTCAAAAAAATTTTAATTGGAGATGGAAATAGCAAAAATTTTTTAAGAGACACATGCAAATAGTGCAACAGATAATTATATTTTTCATAGGGTACCGCTCTTCCTCCTTTAATCGTTGAGCAAGACAAAAAATATCATATAGAATGCTATAGAAACATGCTGTAGAATCAATAACCTAATAAAATTTATTAGAATTAATTAAAAAATACTCTATTAATAGCATCTCTACGTCTATTTTTCTTACTCTTGCTAAACTTAAAGTTTCAATAAGAGCTTTTTTGTTTCTGAAGTATGTAAATTATGCAATTATCAATTGGACAGAATTTATTAAAGTAAATATTTGCTTTATCATGACAATATTCAAGACTTACCGATAATCGATAAAAACAATATGAGTTTTAGGTATTAGACATCTATTGTAAGGCTATAAATAGTTTTTGTTTAGAAAGATTCTTAGTTTAAATAATGGTTAAATTCCGAAGCTACTATTAAGACCAATCTTGAAAATCTACTTAACAGATGGCATAATTTCTAAAACCAAAAAATCTTAAAAAACGAAGGAAAAAATAAACTTTTTCAATAGATATAATGCTTAAACTAAAAATAGCATAAAAAGGCAATTTCATCCCTCAATAAGAAAATAATAAAACTTTTCTAAAAAACTCCTTGTTTAGAATTTGTATTCTTAAGTAGAAAATGTAATATCCATAGTTAACAAAAGAAATAAAATGTTTCTTTACTTAGATAAATAGTTTATAAGCTTATTATAAGAACTATTTCCAATTTTATAATTAATATGGATAATTCTTATTTAATCAAATATTTTGTTCATTGCTTGTAATTTCATAAAATCTTGAGCTTTGAGTTTATAGAATTTTAATTGCAAATTTAATAGGATATTTGACTCAATTTATTAAACTGTTGCTGGGATCTACGAGCATGGACTATGTAAGAATGATATAATTTTTTTAAGTGCCATATTTTAATATAAAGCATGATATTCAATTATCAACAATTTGATGGAAGATTCCAAATCTCATTTACATTAATTTAATATCTATTAATGATGAATCATCACTTTCAAAATCTTTTTTTCTTTATGTAAATTACTATTACTACTTGAGATTTTGACAGTTCATACTAAAACTATTTAATAAAAAGTGATTAATCTATGAATATGATCACTTAATGAAATTTCATCTGATAACTATTGTTAATTCTATTTAAATTTTTTTATTTAGTGACTAGAATTAATTCTACTTAATCCCTATTTCTCTTATTCACTAAGTCATTGGTTTAGATAAGGCTTAATCTAAAGGATTCTATATAAAAGAATTAAACATTTTTGTATGATTAAATTTAAAAATTCTTAAATGCTTTATATTGCTGGATCTCTATTATATTGCATAAACAGAATACTTGCTATTTTCATTTTCTTTCATAAGCTGATTTATAAAAATGGCGAATCATAATTTGAAGAATCATGCATTCATTAATATTTTAGTAAACGATTTATTTGTAAAATTTACTTAAAATCATTAAAAAAAATCTAATACATTTTCATATTTCATTTTATAATAAAATTCTTTTAAACATTTTAAATCTCAAAAATTTTTCTTTAAGTATTCTTATTTAATAATTTTTCATAATTTAAGCCTTTATTTTCAACATAGTTATACAGATTTTTTTGAAATACCTTATTGAATTATTTTTATCTTGATTTGATAAATTTACTATTAAATCCAAATAATTGAACAATATTGTCATTTTTAATAAAATTTCGCTTACTTTATTTTATTCTCAATATCCAAAAAATTAAATTATTCTTTATCTTTTTTTTTATTTTACTCAGTTAAATCTTTTTATAATTGTAAAATGAATGATATGCTCTTTTCAACTGAGTAGGAAATTTAGTACAATGTAGACTGTATTATGAATACTCTCGTAAATGATGTCATCATGAATAAGTAAGGACATACCTTTTGTGTGATAAATCTTACTTATTTGAGGGTTTTCTCAAGCGGTACAAGAAGTTGACTAGGGATTCAGTGCCAATTCTTGGTATAATAGTTACCGAAGCCTAGGTCTCAGAGTTCTCCTGTCTTAAATGTCATTAATCTGGGCAGAAGGCAGAAAATATCTTGAAATATGACTGAAAAAATTAAATCTTTTTATGTAGAAGAAATTAATTAGATTGTGATTTTAGCACAAAATTTGAATTTCCTATATTCCCTTCTAACTCCTGATTTCTTAAAAAAATTTCAAGAATTGAAAGAAAAAATTTAATCATTTTTTATTACAAAAACGAAGAAAATAAGAGAATATAATCAAAGAGACCAGATGAAGTTAGAAAACATTTCTAAAATATTTCAAAAAACAAAATTTGGTTTCCTTTTTAATATTAGTGATCAAATAATGGCAGCAAAACTTTAATTTATTTTATTATTTATCCAATCTGAAAAAAATTATTTTTCTTTAAAAAAAACTATTTCTCAAATTACTTTTGCTTCTCTTTCTATTTTTTTAATTTAATTAATAAATAGATTATAAAGTATAGGAATATTTTTCGTTCTAAAAATTAAATCTTTGAATTAAGGGCTTTTAGTTTTTATTTCTATCTAACAAATTTGCTTATCTATCTTTATTAATATTAATATTTAAATAAAAAGATTTTTGGGCATTTTTTATTGCAAGAATTTCTTCTTCTATTAAAGACATTTAAATTTAAAAGTTTGATCTCATTACTTCCTCTTCATCAGCATTTCTTATCTATACGATTTCTTGATTATTCCTTCTTTTCTATTTTAAATAGCTCCATTCTTCGATCAAGTAGCAATCAGTGAAATATTTTGATTTTTAAATCTATCTTTACTGCAAGGAAACATATTTATATAAGCTTAATCATAGAGAATAAAACGTTTATTTCAAAATTCCCAATCTTTTGCTATAATAATTCCCTTATGTCTGAATAGTAGTTACATTCCATTATATGCTCAAAGTTGTCGTAATCTCCACAGATACAGAAAGGATTATCGATAGAGTAATGACGGTCTTAAAGATCTTTTCGGAAATTGAATGATTGGATTCTGTACTTATATATACTTATAATTTCTCTTTTATATGATTTGTTCAGTTTAGTATAGTTAATTACTGGAAACTAATATAGATTTTGAAATTATTCAATATATATTTTAGCTGTAGGAATTCTATTAAATCTTTGGGTTGCAGTTGTATAAAATTTATGTAAATTTCCACTTTTATATGCTTATTAAATGATTTTAAACTGCTATTATGTTCTGAGTTATCCAATTGAATATTATAATATGCTGCCTTGTTTTTTAAGTTGTCTTTATACTGATATCCTTCTTTTAAATTATTTTAGAAAAGCTTTCTATAGTTGATTTGGATAATCAATACTTTCTCTTTTTATTCTGTAAAAAATTTCAAAGAAATAATATGCTTGAAGAGCATTAAATTCAGATCAATACAGCAAGATTCGTTAAATGTGGACCCTGATGATTAAAATGCTTTTCTCGAGAAGAATCGTATTCTTGACTCTATTTTGCTTGTTACAGCAGAGATTCCTTTTTATGTGCTTCAAGGCACTAGCTCGCCTCCATATTCAGCTTTTGGAAGAGTGAAAAGTCTACACTAAGTTTTGAAAGACCAAGGAGTCACATTTTTATACCTAAGCAATGAAAATACAACTTTTTCATAGCAGTTAAATACCTAAAGGCAGTTTCCTTACAGTAATTTTTTTAATTTCTTTTTTAGTTCAGAAGAACTTCTAAATATGTGACTTATTATTTTTAAATGATTAGTTAATCACCAATCTTCATTTAATTGTAATTCGTTTTTTTTATTCTTTTTTTAAAAAATTAGATAGTTTCGTCTTTAAATATGTTTATCTTTAAATGGGTTCAAGTAAAAACTCTATTTGTTTCGTTTATTAAGGCTTGCATATTTTTTTTAATTTTGATAAAAGAATTTAGTCGTCTGCCCATCCTCTACATGCGAAACTATTATCTAAATTTGTGCATTTAAATCCTATAAAATTACTTCTATTTTCTAGTTAACGAATCACAATGTCATAATAAAAAAGAGCTAATACAGGTTCATGTGAATTTCCCTGCATAACTCCATTTTTATGATAAAGTTATCCAGAATTTTTTCCATTTACGAGAAATGATGAACAAAGATTTTCGAGAAAGATACAAATGCTTTAATAAGTTCCAATGGTAATTTAACTCTTCTCATCTAATCGAATAGTAATCTCCTCTCAATAGAATCAAACATTTTTTCAACGTCTATTAAGATTGTTTTTTTTATTTTTCCTTAGCTTATTAGCAAAAGATATCTTATCCTAACTTGATAATTTAAAAAAATTTCTTCTTAAATTAATTTTAATTTTTAAATACCTATTTTTAAAAACTTTGTCCATTCGTTTAAAATTTTTTTCAATTCTACATAAAATAAACTTTTTAATTTTTTCAATAGGTTTTTAATATTTACTGTGATTTTGCTTAATTTTATGATAAATTTTTATTAAATAATTTCTTACCTAAAAATAAATTTAGTAGCTGTGTTTAAATTCAAATTATATGAATTTTTAATAGAATTATAAAGTTTTAAAATTAGTATATTAAATGCTCATAAATTAAACATTTTTTCCTTAAACAGTTTATTAAACTTTTTTTTTATTTAAAACATATTTTTTTAATATTTAATTTCTTTTGAAAAAGTTTACTATAGAAACTTAGAAATCTTTATCCTTTTTTAATTTTTACTTTTATCCTTCATATATTTTTTTAAGCTTTTACATCATAATTTTTGATTTTATTTCAGTCTTGTATTTTAAGCTTTTAAATTCATTATAGTTTAAATTTTTCAAATTTAAGATTTTTTATACCTTCAAATTTTAAAATTTATATTAAAGATCTTTTTTCATATTTTTTATTTTTAAATTTACTTTAAAAATCTAACTTGAGAAAGCTAAAAATTAAGATATAATAAAATAGTAAATTTATGATGAAAAAAATTTTCAATTTTGTGTCTAAAATTTTTTAAATAATAAGTGAATTTTTTAAAATTAAAGCTAAGTTAGAAATTTTATTTTTAAGTAAAAAATAAAATTTAGTTTTCATTTATTATTTTTGAGTTCTAAAATAGATTTTTCTTCAAAAAAGAGTGAAAAATAATTGAACTAAATCAAAAAAAGAATTATGAAAAGGCAAAATAAAAAGGAGTAGAAGATAATTGATTAAATATAAAAAGAGTATGATTTTTCAAAATTTTCCTTTTTAAAGTGTGAATCTTTAAACTGTTTAAAAATTCTATTTTTTATTTCTAAAATAAGTCTTTATGTGATTACTTTATTTCATTTATTTTTCCTTGAATTTGCATTTTAACGAGTGGTTCTTTTCGGAAAAGTTTGATGAATTTTTCATTTTGGTATTTAACGATTAAGAAAGTTCTTGTTAAAGTAACTTTGATTTATAAAATTAATTTTTAGTAAGTTGTTCCTTTAGTCATTTTGCAACTAATAAATTTTTGAAGTTATGACTATTGTAAAAGCACTGTTTATAATAATAAAAATATAAACCACATAAACAAATGTACTGAATTAAGTTGGAAAATGGCTAAAATTTCTTGCATAAAATGCATTTATATTATCTTTCCCTTATATTTATTATTATAATCAGTCATTAATTATAACTCTCCCAGATAAAGAATTACCTTCTCAAACTTATGCTGATAACTTTTATAGAAGGTAACGAGCTATGTAGCAATGGCATGGAAAGCCGGTTTTAAGTTTCTTAGGCTCTAAATTTAAGCGAAAATCACCGCTAATTTCTGCTTGAGCAAATGGATACTCACTTTGTCAAAAATAATTAAGTAGTGAGAGAGTGGAAATCTTGGAGATACCTCATATACCAGCTTATATGTAAAAGGACAGATATTGAAAAGGTGGAACACTCGCATGATTAAAGATGAATAGATAATTGAAAAGATGGTGGGAACTGAGAATGACCTTCGTGACAACACTTTCTGGTTTTATGGCTAGGAACAAGTTCCTTTCCTGTCGCTGAGAAAGTCCCTGGTCAGAATCATTTCTGAAGGGAACGCTGTCTTTGAGATTATCCGCTCTTGGTAGGGGTTTGAAGCCTGGCTGCTCATAGCGATGGAGATCCCTTGCAGCTGTGCCTGGAGCACAACAGGATATCCCCGTTATTTCATAAAAAGAGAGCGTCGGGTCGTGCAATCGGAAAGGAGTTTCTGGTCCAAAAATTTTTTTAGTTGAAATTAATTAATTAAAGATAATGGAATGGAAAAAAAGTAAGAAAAAAAGTTCATAGTTAGATACAAGAAAAATTTGAAATTAAAACGACAAGTAATTTACTAGTTATATTACAAGTAGCTTGTTAGTAGGAAAATAGATTTAGCAAGACTTAGCTATACTTGATGGCATTAGAAATTATATAAAAAGAAATAGAAGAAGATAAAAAATTGAGTTTAAAACTCTCAGAGTTGAATTAATTAAATTTTTTTAATTAATTTTTTTAATAGGCTAAAACTTGATTATCCAACTAAAAAATGAATTATATTGAATTATTTTATAATAATATATATTGCTTTATCTGTGGAAGAATAAACCATCTCTGAAGGAAATGCAGATAAAGAAAAGAGATCCAAAAGAAAATTTGAAACGAACTAACCTAATTCTACCCAACTAGCAGTGGGAATATTTATAGGAAGAAAAGCAATATTCGGAGCAATCCACTGCGAAGACTTGAAAGTGACTGGAGGAACAGACCACCGAGAGTTCAAGTACCTATCAGTTGGATAGGGAGTAGGAAGTTATTAAAAAAACAATCCCTTCTCTGAATAACTTAAATTTAATTTAATAATAATATATATATTTTACCTTGCAAACTTTTTAAATTTCTTTCCTTATAATTTATAAACCTATCCTTTTTTATCTCCTTTTCTATTTCAGACTGGAAAATTTTACTCATCACATAAATCAATTTTATCATAGAATGTTAAGTAAAAAAGGATTTTTTATTTTTTATCTCAAGATTTTTAATTCATATTCCTTTGTAGTTAAAATTCATTTATACTTATTAATTTTTTTAATTTTAATTATTGAATTTAGTATTAATTTGCTTCTTTATAATTATGTATTAATTCTTTCTTATTTTATTTTAAAGATTTACCTTCTTTTTAATTTTTAATTTAACATAATGTTTATAAATTTTTTAACCCTATATTTATTATTCATTTTTATATTCTCATTTTATCATTCTAATTTTAAGCAGATTTAATATTACCAGCTTTTAATATATACTCACTTTTTTAGTTCCCTAAGTCGATTATTTTAATTTTGGACTCAAATTCTGTTCTGAAATTTTTGTAAAATTTTAACAGAAATAGAAGATAAAAATTTCCTAATGAGAGTCTGCCCAAAATCTTAGAAGTATTATCTTAATTCAAAAACATCAAAAAAGGATCTAAGCAAAGATAAGAGGAGGAGTGGTAGTCATTTATGGGAGAAGATCTGCCAAAAATTAATCTTTTATAAAAAACTGTATTATTTTTAGTGGTTTAAAAGAAGGAAACGAATTATATTCAAACTGAATCTGAAAATATTAAACTATAAAAAATATGGATATAGGCAAAGTCAGGAGAACTAATAGGTAATCTATTACAGTGTATACTTCATTGTGAATAGTTTCGCACTAGATGCCACCACGGTTAAAGGTATATAAGCTCAGGAGAGACACGTTTAACTTCCCGAAGGTACTCACAATCAGTACGAAGGTTTGACTGACGGGCCTTAAAATTTTTCAGTTTTTAATTCTTTCTTAGATTTTATTTGAGAAGACTTTGGTAATTACTAAAAACTCTGAGATTTAACAATAAGAATATTCCCAAAATTGGAGATGTTGACGTGACTTATTGGATGACTAAAATTATAAAAAATAATTAATGAAAAACCCTTAAATTTACTCAAACAGTTAATTTGTGGCAAATCTAACATTGATGACGTCACATTAATTAATTAATTGAAAATTAAATTTAATCATATTTATAAAAATAAGTTATCTTGATAAAAAAAATCTCTTAAAAGTATTAAAATCTATTTATATAAAATAAAAGAAAAATTAATCAATCTAAATAAATAAATATTTAATAACTTTAAAAAGAAAAAATAGAAAAGAAATAAAAAATGAAATTTAAAAAACTTCAAACTAGAAAAAGATATTTTTTTAAGAAAAAATCTTAATTTAAATATTAAAAAACAAATATCTGTAAAAATAATTACATGTTTTTCAATTCTTTTTAGATATTTCAAAATATCCTTAATTTTTAGCGATTTAAAAGTTATATTATCTATATTCAACATCATAAAGCTTTCAAGATATTACTAATCTTCATTTAGATATTTTAAAAATAATATTGAAGTTTTTTTTTTACTTTGAAAAAAATTATTTTATTTAAATCAAATTTGCTAGATAATGAAGGTTTCTAGTTCTTTATACATTTTTTTAAATTCTTTTTACTTTGCATCGATTTTAATTATTATTAAATTAAAGTATAAATATTTATTTTTATAATAAAAATAGTGTATTTAATTTATTAATTTCTATTTATATTTTAAAAAAAATTTAAAACTTAAAGTAGTTAATAGTTTCAAAAACTGGTATTTATATCCAGAAATATTGATATTATATTTTTTCTCTTAGACTAAAGAGCGGCTTAGACCTTCAATAGTACTTTCCATGCTTGTTTGTTGGATTTTATGGCTGAGTTCATTTAAATTGGGAGTTATTTTTAAGATTGTTGAATTTATTATTATTATATATTTTAAATAGAGAGAAGCAATCCTCCAATTGAGATTAACTTAACTCAAGTACCAGAAAGTACTTCAGGAGCGATAAACTGAGCGAGAGTCATGGCAGTAGCCAAGACGAAAGAACTGGGGGTATTGAGTAACGGTTGTTGAAAGATGCCATACGATTAGGTCTCTTGTGGCATCACTTTTATCATTCCTATTAGAAGATAGAATTTGCAAATAGTGAAGTACTGGAGGAAACTTCAAATGAGAAATTTTATTAACTTTAAAATAAAATTAATCAAAGAGTTGCGCACCATCGAGAGGGCAACTCGCTCTATAATTGATTTTATTTATCTATTATTTATAAAATTTTTCCTATAAACTAACCTATTGAGTTAATCATATTAAAGAAGACCTTTAATTTTGATTTCTATTATTTTTATTAATTTAGCTTCTTCACCAGCATCTTTATAATGATGTTGCTTTTATCTAATATAGCAGCGTATTTTTTTATACTTTATTATTGTTCATTTGTCTCAATATCCATAATTATACTTCCTTGTTCCATAATAAAAATTTACTTTAAACTTGATTCTTATATTACGAGCTTTGACTTTTAGATTATATGCTTTATTATTTTAAAAATCTTTTAAATACTTATATCTCTAAGATTTTTCAATTATTTTAGAAAGTCAGAAAAAAGTATTTTGACAGAAGTAAGAATTTTTAGATCTACAGTAAAGAAGGTTATTACAATATTACGTGATGAAGAAGGATCAGTTTTATAATATCTATTTAAAAGAATGAAAAAGCATCAATTCAAATAGATTTGGCAAGATAGTTAAGAAATAAATAAAAGCTAGATTTTGTGGAAATTAAACTCAAAGAGGTAGCAACTATAGCTAAGCTTTAAGATAAATTATCTCAAAAGTTATCTAAGTTTTCAGAATTAGCATATTCAAAACTTAGCAAGCTTTTGTAAGAAAAATTATTAGTATAATATATAATGTGATCTCAAACATTGCTTTTGAAAGAAATTATAAGACTGTCATTTTCCTATTTACAATCTTAAATATAAATGCGAAGAATACGACAAATTATTCCATTTTATGATATATATTTATTATAAGCACTTAAGGGAATGATTTTTATAAAAGATTGGTAATCATAAATAAGGAGATTTATACTTTAGATTAGATAAAGATCAATTAACTTCTTAGAAAGCAATTAGAAAATTTAGATCTTTAGATAAAAAAATTCTTTTCAAAGAATGTGGATATTTTTCAAAGTTTAATTCCTGGATGTAATAGATAAGGATGAAAGAGAAGGAATAAATTTAAATAAACTGAAGAAGAGAGATTGATGATTTATTTAATATATATATATAAACTAAATGCAAAATATTTTGCCTTTCCCTGGACTCTCAGCCAGGTTTATGCTACCATTTTTGATTTCGTGGATGGATATCACGACCATTTTATTTTTGTGGATGGTAACCACGTCTTGTTTAGATCTATGTTTGTAAAATTCTGCTTTTATAAATTCCTTACTAGTTCATATAGAGTCAGTTGATTTCTTTCATCTTCTATTTTCTTCTCTTGTTTTTTGTCTTCATCAATCCTTGCAAGAATTTAATAAATGATACTTTGACTTACAATAGAAACATTTTTTAACTTATTTTTTTCTTTAGTCTTTGGAAGAACTTTTCTTTCTAGGATTCCAATTCGTTTTAATATTTCTGAATTTTTATCTTCATCATTGTTCATATGATTTTGTTAAATAATAGGTTATTAATCTTCGACTATCATTCTATTTGTTGTCTTAAAGCTTTATTAAGATTAAAGATACAGTTCTTATTCAGTCACTACTTTGTTTTATATTAACTAATTTTTTAATATTATTATTTCATTATTTAGATCTTCAATTGTGTTCATAAATTCACTAATTCTTTCCCCTTGGTTAAATATTATTTCATCGAAATCCGTTATTTTTTAGTTTAGTTTCTAAAAATATTCCATTGCTAATAGTACAGATTTTGTTTACTTTTCTTCCTGTTTTGAAGGTCCCACCATCACTTTACTTTGGGAAGATGAACTAGACTCATTTTGTTTCTCTTCTTATCTAAGTATCTAGGCTATTTATTTTCTATCTTTTCTAGCTTAATTCTAAAGCCTTGCAACTATTCCATTTTTTTTGATGATTTATTTAAAGACTTTAGAATTTCTTAGATCGAAAGAAACAGTTCTAGCAATTAAAGATATCCATAAACTCCCAAAGTTAACTAAATAGGTCAATTGTTTTAATTAATTTAAACATATTTTTATTTTATAAAATAAATACAAATTGAAGGATATTTTATAGTTTAATTAGATATTTCTTAGTTGATATGACGAAACTTTCTAAAGTTTTATTTTTCTTCTTATTTGCAACTTTTTCATTTTGCCTTACTTTTTTTACTGTTTGGCGATTTCAAAGTAGTGAAACCAACCAGCCAAACTTTTAAAGAATTTTTAATGGAAACTAAAGTTTACCTCCCTCACTTAATCTTAGCAAAAAAGTTAATTCTAATTTAATTTTCTCAGAAACTTAAATTTAATGGACTGAATAAGATGACGAAAAGGAAAGATAAAGACATTAAGATTTTCTTTAAACCTATTTTAAATAATCTAACTACTATTAGACTTAAGAAAATAAGCAACTAAAAGTAATAGGGTAAGGCTTAAATTCAATGGATTACCCATAAGTTACTATCAATCTTTGGATAAATTTTAATGAACGTAATCAAACTTAGAAAAGCAATTTCAGTAATTAGTTCTAAAATAAAAGGCTCCAAACCTTATTTAGTAATAATTTATACGGATGCGGAAAATTGATTCATTATTGAGGATATGCTTTTTACTTACTAGACAATAACTTATACGCTCAACTTGGAAGTGATCAAGGATGCTCTGAATTTTTGATTGCTAGAAATCTTAAATTTGGTATATGAAATCATCTTTCTGTTTCTTTTACTGCCTAAGGAGGTAGTTACAACAATAGTTAAACGCTATACTTAATTTTGAACGGAAAAAAAGTTTTCGATACAAATAATTTTTACAGACTAATATAGAAAGGATTGCAATTCAGATTGGGTAGCTGAATAATAAGTAAATAAAAGTATTGGTAAGGAGGTAAAGAAAAAATGGGATGACTTTTAGATGGAAAAGTAAAAAATTTGTTAATAGCAGATTCTCTTATAAGCGAAGAAGATAATTTATTACTTCTATCAGGGAAATAAATTATTGTAAGTACTTTTTATTTTACTAAACTGGACCAATTTTAAATTAAATTAATAAGAAAATCTAATTTAGTATAAGTTTTTTATACAAAGTATAATTATTGAAAAAAAAGATTAGGGTAATATAATACATGAGGATATAAAAGCAACAAAACTGGAGAAAATAGAAAGGTTTACTAAATCGGTCGTAGAAAATTTATATCAGAAACAGAAATTGACGATGGGTTTTAAGTATGAGATGATGTTAATCAAAGGTTGTAAATTATGAACATATCAGATTTCTGAAAATATGATCCAACTCCTTATTACTAGCAATATGAACAGGAATACAAGTAGATAATCTCTAAACTACCAAAATTTTTTATTCCAGTTTGCACTATTGTTCATAAAAGAGCAAAGATAACCAATATATTTTTTTAGTTTTTATCATAAGTAAAAAATATAGATAAAACCATAATAATAGTTTCACAAGCTGAAAATGACACTAGCATGAGATAAGTTATCCAAAAATGAAAATAAAAGTTAAATTTACTACATATTTATTTACCCTTTTCAGAAGACCCTCCAGAAATAAAAGATCCTGCTGACTTAGCATTTTATTTGAAAATAGCAAGAATTACAAAGAATTAATTGCATGTAATGAACTTTACAATGGGATTTCTAAAAAATCCAGTTGCATTATTTATTGAAGACGATTGTCTTTTAAGTTATGACTTTTATGATTACTCATTATGAAGTTATGAACTGTGAATGAAAAACTAATATCTTGGAAAATAAATTGTATTTGCTTTATTTGCTGAGCATATATATTAGGGTTGTGTTATTAAAGAAAATAAATTAGAAGAATAATTAAACTGAATTCATACTTAATGGCTTCCTTAAAGAGGTTATATTATTCCAGATTACTCATTTTAAACTTGATTAGATTAGTTTTATTGGCATGATCCGTTTGTCTTTCTGCATCTTTTCTTCTTGAAATACAATTTTATGAATTAAATAACTTCGCATATCCCAAAATATTGGCATTTAGGATCCTTATAAACTACATAAATTAATGCAGAATGAGAAAAACTATAAATGGAGGGGTTAAAAAAATCAAAACTTTCGATTTAGAAATTAAAGTGAAATCAAACTTTAACTGATTAAATATTTTCTGAGCATTTCTAGTAATGACTTTAGGGTATAAACTACAGATTTATGAATGGAACTCAGTAATATTAATATTTTATTGATAATAAGCCTATCCTTCCTGTCTTCACTGCAGACATAAATAATTGTGGGTTACTTGTAAAGGGATAAGAAAATCTTGATAGGTTTATTTAAACAAACATCTTTCACCGCAATTACCAAGGAAAAATAAATTTTAGCATACCTTGAAACGAATACTCATATAAATATTTAAACTTAAACCTAAAATAAAGTCTTAATGCAAAATGGATTTATCTTCCTTTTTTATTTTCGTTTGAATATTTCCCAACATTTTAATTCTTTTTACAATACTATTAAAATTTTATCCTTCAAACACATGAAAATATTTATCTATTTATCATTCTGTATTTATTATTAATTTCTTAAAGACAAACTAGCAAATTAAATAAAAAAGGATTTGCTCTACTGAAATTTAATAGATTAACAATGGAAAATTTTTAGTTAGCGAAATTTAAATATTTTCATTATTTAGTATTATAAACTTTAAAGATTGAACAATATGCAATGCTTTTCATCGTTTTTTAATTATCAAGGAGAATTAAATATTTAAAAATATCTTTTTAAGCAATCTTTAATTTAAAAATTTGATACCCTCTATTTAACTGAAAAGCTATTTTTATTTTTTTTAAATAAAAGAAGAAAAAAAATTAGCATTGAAAAATAAAATAACTTAGCTTAAATAATTCTCATTTTTTATTTAATTTTGACAGCCTTTTTTTGTTTTTAATATTTAGTAAAAGAAAAAAAAAAGAAAAAAAAGATGGATATATTATGATATCTTTGGGTTTCTTTTTTAGTTTAACTGAATTTTAATTAAAAAAATAAAAATTTATTATATTGAAATATTAATTTAATGAAAGGATTAATTTTGAAATTATAAATAATGTATAGTAAAATGGCACCTAAGAAACTATTTACCTCTGATAAATTTTCTAACTAATAAATAAATAAATTGGATTATAGAGCGCGTAGCACTCTCGTTGGTACATAGCTCTTTAAATTAATTTTATTTAATATCGAAAAAATTTTTATGTCTCTCTATCCTTGTTTTCTCTTCCTGCAGCACGTCCCTGTAATTTTTCCTTCCAAAGCATAGGATGCAATATGCGATTACGGGTATATCTCCCCGACATATGATGAAGAAAGTTTCCTCCTGGCATTCAGAGTTTTCCAGTTTGTCGCATCTTCTTTCTCTTGTCATTGATTTCTCTTCTTCCGATTTATCCTCTGTCCGCGCTCATTTTTTTGTAGCCTTGCTGGGCCTCCAAGCAGCATCCGAAGGAAAGGGCTTTCCACCCTATTTAAACTCTTATATAATAAAATAACTTGATTTAGATTAATTAACTATAATCAGAAAATAAAAAACTATAGGAAGTATACAATAATTAGTTCTGCATATAAGCAATCAGATTTAAAATTAACTAACTTAAAAATGATAATTAAATATGTAATATGGGATTGAACTTAAAAGATTAGACTAATCTATTTAATTAAGAAATTAAAAGAGCAGAAGAAAAAATATTAGAAATTCGAAATCTCAATTAAATAAGCTACGAACGAATTACGAGTAAAGTCATGATTTAATCCAATGGAGATTGAGCAAACAAATTCAAATATTAGTAAACATTAAAAATTAAATAATTAATTAAGTAATAAAAAGAAGATCAATTATGTATTAGTTCTGTAGAACGCTAGGGCATATAAAATAAAACTGTTGGAGATACAAAAAATTTCAAAGTTGCGAAAATAATAAAGTCTAACTTAGATTTGTTGTATATTAATTAATTTTAACTAAAAGAGTTTTAGTTACCGGAAACTCCTTTCCAGCTTGACGACCCGACGCTCTCTTTTTAAGGAGTAACGGGGATATCCTGTTGTGTTCCAGACACAGCTACCAGGGAGCTCCATCGCTATGAGCAGCCAGACTTCAAGTCTCTATCAAGAGCGGATAACCTCGAAGACAATGTTCCCTTCAGCAAATGAATCTGACCAGAGACTTTCTCAGCAACAGGAAAGTAACTTGCTTCTAGCAATAAAACTAGAAAGTTAATTATCCAGGGGGTAAATCTCAGTTCCCACCATCTTTTTAATTATAGATTTATTGCATATTTAAAGGTAATCTATATAGGAAAAAAATGATTTGAGTAGACTAGTTACTTTAACAAATAGTAGATACTCAAAAAAGAACAACGAAGCAAATGTTTGGTAAGGACTGAGATTTGAATAAGATGCCACAGTAAAGAAAGACCAGATTAGCAGCCATAGATATAATACAAGAATACTTACCTGGAGAAGAAATGACGATTTCAATGAATTTTCCAATGATCCCCGAGACTTATTATAAACAAATACGTGACAAGCCAAATAAAGGCGACTTCACATTAATAAATATTTATTATTATATAAAAAATTCCTTTCAAAAAAATCAGCTTAAAAGAGAAAAAACATATAGATGTAAAAGGGGGAAAATAAAGAAAATAAAAAAATAAATTTGAATGAAAAATAGTATTTTAACAATATCAAAATTAATAAACTAGTCTAACAGAATTAAAATTTAGCTGATCTATATTTTAATTTAAATTATATAAAGTAATAATTGATAAAAAATTGAAAATAAAATAGTAAAAAAAAGATTTTGAGTCTTGTAAATTTTCGAACAATTTTAATTATAAAATTAGTTAAAAATGAAGATAAAAAAGGAAAAAAAGTAAGAAAAGAAAAGATTAAAAAAAACAAAATTGATTTATAAAAATGGGGTATAAATAAAAAAGGGACTAAAATGAATAAACTTGATAAAAATTTGAAGATTTGAAGATTCCAAATTTCTATCCTTAAAAATAAAAAATTTAAGCTATTTAAGAATAAAATCGAAAATTTATAAAAAATTATTAAATTTTAACTTCATTATACGAACCTCTCAAGTAAAAATAAGCCTTAGTAATCATTTCAGTTTTTAATTTATTTAAAGCTTATTTCTATCAATAAAATTGTCAAATATCTTTTCTATAGTAATTAACTATTTTATATTAAGCTAGTTTTTTCTTTAATAATGCTAACACTTTATTTACACACAGGATCATGATAAAATTTCGATATCTATATAATGATATAAAAAAGAATTTAAAATAAAAGCATTTATATATATTTTAGTTATATTTGCTTAAATTCGCTTCCTTGTTATATTACCAAAAATACTTTAATTGATACATTGTTCAGTTTCAATAATTTCATTCATACGTTTCATATTATTTATATTAAAAATGACTAGATTATTTATTTATCTTCTTAAGCAGAAAAATTGGTTAATATCTTATTTTATTTATAACTTAGTATAGATGCTTAATACTTTTTTTGGGATTAGATATTATAAAATTTTGGTAGAGATTTGAGAAATATTTCTTAATTACTTTCGCAATTTTTTTAGAACAAATTAGGTTAAATAGAATGATATAAAAAATGGCTTCTAGCTTAGAAATTATTAACATATAGACAACATTTTAAGTTTAACTACTAAAAGGAATAGCAAAAATATAAAATGGAAAGGAGAATCTCTAAAATCAAGTCAATGAACTAAAAGAAAAAATTAAAAGCTTGTTATCAAGGGTCGTGAAGATTCAGGAAGGAAATAATTAATTAAGAAAGGAATCAGTAATAAAGCTCAATATTTGGAAATGAATATGAGATTATTATAGGTAGAAGAAAAGCTTAATAAAATTTTAGCACAAGCATAGGTAATATATTTTAAAAGCTAACTCAATGGAGATTCAATGGACATCAAGACGGAATAAATATCAATTTATAAACAAAGAACGATACCTAGGTGCTTTTTTGGGATAGAAAATAGCATTTAGTCAGATAATACTAGTAATTTACAAAAAAACAACAGAAAGAAGAAATGAAACTTGGGAATAAATTGAATTAATCATATTGTACGCAATAAGGATAAAATTATTGAAGAAAATTATACTAAGGTCTAGAACTATATGCTGCAATAACAGAAGCAAACAATATTAAAATTAAGATGATACTAGAAGGCACATAAGGGCATATCATACTACAAGAGGAAAAATAAGAGGATTGAGCAATAGAAAAAGAAGAATAAGAAATCTATGAGCAACTTCGTAGGAAGCAGCAAGGGTTCTGTTCAATAAAGCTTAAAATTAGCAAACCACAATAATTATTTATTATTATTATAATTTTAATGTGATAAAGTATTAATACAAAACAACTAAAACGGAAACTAAAAGTAGAAATTTATGTTTAAAAATAATAAAAATAAGCCACAAATGTAAAATTTTATATTATAAATAAATAAATAAATTTGATTATAGAGCGCGTAGCCCTCTCGTTGGTGCGCAGCTCTTTAAAAAAAATATTTCTTACTGATAAAATTATCAGATACTGATAATCCTTGTTCAATACTGGTATAATTTAAGAATACTCATAATCTTACCTACTTGTTGGAGGTCCAAGGACATGGCAGGATTGTGTATAATGCATCACCAAAGCAGAGGAGACATGTGTCAATTATGGGTACTTAAATTCCCCACCTCTGATGAAGCTCGCAATATTATTTCTTTTTCGTTCCAGAATTAAGTCCAAATTAAGCTAGTGCCGAAAGTCTAAGAATCTTATATCTTGAGGCCAAATCAAAGCAGAGGAAGACATAAAGTCGATTATGGGTACTTAACTTCCCCAACCTCTGATGAAGATGACATTGTTGTTCACCTTCGAACAACTATATAATAAATAAAATAAAAAATATATAAAAATTTATTTAAATTTGATAAAGTTATATGCTAATTTTATAGTTTTCATTAGCATTATCTTAATAATTTATAAAATGACATATTAATATGTGCTACTTACAAATTTTTGAGTTTTTTCTTAACTTAAACCTTTTAAAGATATTTATTTTGCTTTATTAGAAAAGTTAAATTTACAAATATGAAAAAACGGAAATAAGTGAAAAAACTTTTTTAGTTGAAATTGATTTAAACTAAAAGGATTTATTTTAGGTCAATCCTATACTTGCTTATAACTTCATTTTTATAACTTGCTAAGTTAGGAGCAAATGAAAAATACTAATGATTAACTTTTAAGTTCTTTTTCAACTATCTATTACTTTTTGAAGGTTAGTGATTGCTTTGCAGATATGATAGTTTATCCTTCTTTCTTTTTTTGCTATTAAGATATTAATTAAATTTAAGCTTCAATACGAGGTTTCTTCATTATGTTTATCTAATAAAAATCAAATCTAGCAAAAAAAGCTGTGCTAGTCTCTTTAAGTTTAAAAGCTCAACTAAAGGAATCTTGCTATTATCTAAGGAGAAAGCTTTAATTTATAATTTATTATTTTAATAGCTTAAATTGAGTATCTGAAGTTAGTTAGACTCCTCATATGAAATCAGTTTAAATATTAAGTTCTTAGCGAATAAAAATTTAATTCTAGGATCCTGAAGGATTTGATTAATGAGGATGCTAGTAGAACTCTTTAATCTTCTCTCTTCTTAAATTAAATTTACTTAGATTCCTTTCAAAAAAATTTAATGAAGTCAAAGAATAAAATAACCAAAAGAAGGATATAAAGGTAAGAATTCATTGAATGTGATTATGCTTTTTAAACTGCTAATAACTTGGAATAAAACGAGTAAACCTGCATAGCAAGATTTTTTATTTTATGTTCATCTAATAATAAAAAAGAGCATTTAAAAGTATTTTCTAGGTGAAAACAAAGAATAATTAAGACTCTTAAGATTAACTGTCTTTATTTCTGAAGTGCTATCCATTTTAATATTACTAGCTATAGTCTAAGAGTGATTAATTGATGTGATGTTATAGAACCAATATCTCTATTAATTACAATAGCATTTCTTAACTGCATAAGATAATATGAATTTCTCCTATCATAAGCAAAAGAGACCAATTTAATTTGGAATAGTAATATGAGACAGCTAATTAAAGAGAAAAACCTTGGATATAATGATTCCTTTAAAAGTTACTTTTTCAGTAGATGCTCTAGTTTATCTAATCAATATAACTACTTAACCAAATTATTTTGTCTACTTAACAAATATAAGAGTTGATTGGATCTACCTCTATCAAGTGAATAATGCTATAGAAAATCTCTCGGAATTTATTCACAATCTTACCTTCATAAATTTAAAAGGACTCGAGTATTCCAAGCAATAATCATTCTGAATTACTTACAATACATATTACATCTAAAAAGAATAGACTAGCTTCCTTTTATTTCAGATTATAAGGATATTAATTAATTGATTTATTAGCCTTTAATAACAGATCTAACCCCATTAGATATTTTAATACCTGTACTATAAAATTAATTTAATACATTTAAGCATACAAATTCATTAGCTAAGCTTTATTATAAATCTAATCATTTTAGTATTGAATAATATTACCTAAAGAAGCCTTTTAATAATCCTTTTTTATCATATATAATAGAAAAATCCTGAAATATAAAAGATAAAAATTAGCTTTGAGTTAGCTTACAGAACTCTAATACTATTATGTTTATTGAAGGATATAATTAAAAGGAAGAAGCTAAGCTTAACGTTAAGCAGCAAGAAAAGTATCTTATACTATTGATTATTTGAAAAACTCTTTATCTAAAACTAATTTGAACACTCTAGCTATCAATTTAGTGTAAGTAGTATCAAGTCTTACCAGTTTAGTTTATTAAGTTCAATATCTATCCGTTTGATATTAAAATCTCTATATAATTCAGAATAGATATTATAACTCCCTCCTAAATGCTACATCAACTCACTATTATGAAAAGTCTTATAAGTTCAATTTATAATCTCATTGAAACTCAAATTACTATATATTCAGGAAGAGCATAAGAATTGCTGCTACCAGATTATAAGAACAGCAACTATCTTACCATATTAAGAATTATCTGAATCAACTAAAATGTAATTTATTTTCTAGCATCTTAAGACAAAGGTACGCTTTGCTTGTTATCACGTCATAAATCACTAAGTCAAAATCAAGGTTCGAGCAATATAGTCAGCATGTCTAGGTAAGATACTCATTTAATCTACCATCTCATTTTTGTCTTATTTATAACGCGAAATTTTAAGATCTTGAGTGCAAAGATCCATATATCATTCTTTTAATCATTGAGAAATGGGTTAAAATCACATCAAGTAAATTTTTGATCTACATCGAATAAATAATCTCTTAATCTATTTTTAAAGGTAAGGCATTTATTTGAGAAGCTTATAAAAAAGTAAAATATATATTGAATATATCAAAACGAAGCTTTATTATTATATGCCTAATTAAATTCAAAGCATCTATTAATTATCATAGCTATTTTGAAAGAATAAACTAGAGCTTCGTAATGATTTTTGGTTTTTTCATGTGTTTAATATAATTAATACCTAATAGTTAAGGATATTTCCTAGATTTTGGTTGGATAAAGCTTTATAGCAATTATAGTTTTTTCTTTTGGGCAAATTAATTTTATTCTGTGCTTATTTGCTAAAAAACTAGAAATAGCATTTGAATACTAAAGAATGGTATGATATAGAGATAGCATACTTATTGATGCTAGATTATTAACATTCGCTTTCGTAAATTAAAACATATATGTTTGAAGGATACTTTAACAACATACAAACAATATCGAACTAAGTTTCACAAATTATGATTTTCTCTCTTACTTTACAGAAAGTATAGCATTCAAGCAAAAAAATAGCTCAATCAATCATATCTTCATCTAAATTTATTTTATGCTATCATTTAATAATTCCATAATGTTACTCTCTTGTTTCTGCATTCTTTTTTAGTTTTAACAGCAGTTTCCAACATTGTAAAACCTAATATCATTAAATCTAATTTAGAGTCTACATTATAATTTTGCTTTTTAAATTTATCCGCTTTATAAAAGATCTAACCCATCCTTAAAAGGATAATATGAGATTTGCATAAAGACATAAAGTTATTTTAAAAAAGCCAATCAATTCTTTAAAATTATTTGATATGTTCAGAATCTCTTAGCATAATGGTTATGTGTTAAGCTTAATCATACATGACTACTTAAATGCTGTAAGGAAATATTTAGATTTCGTTTTGATTGTATCAGGTACAGAGTAAATAATCAATTCTCTTGATAAGAGTAGATCCACTTATTGACAATATCCTTATATTGCTCTTTTTGAATATCTGAATAAATATGAAAAATCTAGATTGTATAAAAAGGGAGCGAAAGATGGCTTTGATAATGGTTAATATAATGGATGATATTCAATAACAAATCTCAATAGATAGGGTTAATTGATTAGTGTTTGAGCATGAGGAAGTAGGTTTAATATTTAGCCGTTAATTACTGCCTTTTATTAATTAGAACCTATGGTGATTTTCTGATTCATATGCTTTAATTATCATCAATTATATCTCTTGATATCTGCCATTTATCCTATTAAAATTCATTATTAAAGGATTTTCTATCTAATTCTATAACAATCTCTGATTTGAAAAGATAATTCTAAAAATTAGTAGACATTACTTTCTTTGCTCAAGAGTGCCAAAGTATATAAACCTAGTCCTTTAAGAGTACCCTTTGCATCTTATTTATAAGAAACCTTGGAAATAAAAAAGCATTAGTAGTTTAATTATCTTTGCTTTAGATCATTTAAAAGTGTAAATTCACAGTTGCAATCCATTTAAACAAAGCTAAGAAGGTTATATAAAAGGGATAATAGTATAAAGCTATAATTAAGGGTAAGAAAGCTTCTAGAGATCTAAGATGTTGGAATGTAATTTTCTGATTATAGGAAAGATGATAAGCTAACTAGAAATTTTATACAATCACCTAAATAAAAAGTATAGATAAGCGTAAGTAGAAGCTTATTAACTAATAGGTATATTTGATTGATACTAAATACCCTTCTTTAAAGAACGTGCTTACTTAAGTTAAACATATAAAACAGCTAAAAATAAAGTTAATTCATATAGGAACTAAATCACATTAAACTGCTTTTATCAAACTAATAATTATCTTTGTGTTTGAAAGTGTTAATACAAGTCAATTAGATTGCCTCAAGGTATAGCATCTGGATATCTTAGAAACTATTGCTGCTAATAATTAGATGCTTAGTAAGAAAGCTTTCTTTACAGTTAGTAAATCATAACAATTATTTAATATAAAGTAAGATTTAAAAGCTGCTTTAATTCACTTATCAATTACTAATTTTAAGCAATAAGCATAGAAGTCTAGATTAAGATGCTTTTTAATTGTAATGCTAAATAGGTTGAGATAAGTAAAGAATGAAGAAAAAGGTAAAAATTAATTGTTTTAATGGTAGTTAAAGCTAGATGTTTATAAGCAAGCTAAGCTAAGCTAATTACTTAGAAATAGTCCTTTTAAATAATTTGATTTGAATAATCTAATTTTTAAGCACATCAAGCATACACCCAGGAGTTCAAAAGAATGAACTTTAAATTGCTAGCACAAAATAACTTTTAATTGGAATTAAAAACTATTAATAATATACTTGATCATCTAAATAGCAAAGCTAAGCAAGTATAATATTAAGTTAAGCTTATTTAGTTTAATAAATCATTAAACTAAGAACATTTTATATAAAGCAAAAAGAACATAGCGATTCCAAACTTATGGTTAGTATAAATAGACTAAACTTTAATTATTTACTATTAGTTATACTGCCTCTATGGATTTTAAATATAGAGGATGTCTTCATATAATCACCAAAATATTTAAGTTGCTAAGTTTAAGTTCTAAAGTTATAAAACTTTCTTGGATATAAATCTTTATTCATATACCTTGATTCTTCAGTTACTTATAAAAAGCTATCTAAATTAATATCTCTTTATTAGTTTTAAAATTAACCAAGATAATCTAGCTTGTAATTAGCTTTCAAATCTATGGTTATAAGAAGTTAAAAAAAATCAGAAATTAGAAAAGGAATCCAATTCAAAATTTTGAAAGAGCATCTTAAATATAGTAGCAAGATTAAGTAAATAAAAGCTTTAAAGTGAACTACAATAAAATCTATAAGCATTATAGTATTTTATCCTACATATTTTGAATCATTATAATTAAACTACTTTCTTAAAAGTTTATCTTTATTCAAATAAGCTAAATATCAACTATTACCCGCTTTATTAACTTTACTACAACTAAAGGATTTCTTTAGTAAAAAGTTCCTATAAATGCTATTATTCTAATAGATAAATATAAGAAATATGCTTTATTAGCTTATTTAGATACACCTTATACTTCATACTTTTTCTCAAGGATATTAAATTTTAAAGGCAAAGCATTATGCTTTTATATATTATTATCTAATAATAAGGCTTTTAAGCAATCTATTTATTGCTAATCTTTAGACTTCTTGTATCATCATTCTAGAACATTTTCCTCTTGAGCAACTACAAACCCTCTAGTTATATTCATTTTATTTAATTCCTCTTGCTCTTTTTTCAAAATTTCCCTTCCTAGTTTTTCAATTAAAATTAGTCTAAATGTTTATAAATAAAAAAGCATAGTTATTGAAGATACCTAATGCTGCATATCTATATATGATAAAGAAAAAAATAGTAAATAAATGAAAAATCTATTTTCACTCTCTAATACAGGAAATAGTAAGATATCTAACCAAATAAAGCTAATAGACTTGTATAAATGAACTGTAGATAATTCTTGTTGATACCCATAAAGAAAATGTATTTTCATAAAAGATTAAGAAGCAAAACTTATTGGCTCGATAAAAGAAGAGCATGTAATATAGTTTATTTGAATTGAGCTTATATGAGATATTTATATCCTTATCTTACTAGAATGGATTATATATTTAACTAGGGTAGTTTGCTAATGAAAAGGAATTAAAGCTATTTTTATATCTTTATTTTTAATGTCTATATATATCCTTATATTTATTTAAATATTCTGATAATCCTTAGGCTTTAAATAGAAAGGATATAAAAGATCCAACTCTCAAATTACATAAGATATAAAAATTTAGTTAAAGCTTAAATATCTTAAACTAATGAGAGTGATATTTGACTATGCATGCATATAAAATATTTAAATCATAAAGCAAAAAGCTTAATTGATATTATTAAGTGAATGTGATATTTATCTTTAGATTCAGTTAAATAAACAAATTCAATATTTGTATAGTTTACTTCTATAAGTTAGATTAGAAACTAAAAATTAATAGATTAAGTATAGATTTTTCTAGATTTAATATTAAATAGCGTTAAAAAGTAAAAATAGAGAATTTAAGTCTTTATTTTAATTACGAACCTTAGTTCCTTTTTGTACCTATCAAATGTGTGAAAACATTTAAAAAATTAGCAATTTGTGATATATAGGTTTTCCATTATTTTTCTATTAAAATACCAAGAAAATCGATTCATCCTTTAAAAAATTTCTTTATACAATTCTTTAACTTGAAATATAGAATTAAATCAAAATAGATTAAATTTTAAAGGTAGTAAATAAAGAATGAATGCTTAGAGGTTTTAGAAGCAACTTAAATACTCCTTTATATAAAAATAGGTTTAATGCGTATGCCAATTTCTATAAATGCTAACTATCATAATGACGTTAATTATCTATTTTCTATTTACTCTAAAAAGGCTTAAGAGCTATTTCATTAATCTCATTTAAAATAGACTGAGATATTAAGAAATTTAATATAACTTCTTAATGATAAAAATACCGAAAAGCATTATATGCAATTTACATAAGCAAACCTACTAAAATTATACCAAATCTTAAGTCGATGTCTTTTTTCCTTAAAATAGACTAAACTGATTATTTTTCTAAGTGTTAGTGAAAAAAAATTGAATTTTGATATTAAGAATAGGGTTCAAATAATAATTTAACGCTATTACTTCCTTTCTCACTCGATATATATAGAGTCTTCTAAAAATTCTGAATCAAGCTAAATGTATTATATCATCCACAATTATAGAATCACTTTCTACAGGCAATATAGATTCAGATTTTAAAGATACAGGAGTGGGTTCTAATTAATTGAGAGGTCTATTTACATTTATATCACTTACAGATTTTTGGATAGTATTTTCTTTTAAATTTTAGGAATTAATTTGGTATTAGATATCCCATGTTGGTCTTTATCTATAGGCTTTTAATGCTATTATAATTATCATTATCACAACAAACAATCCAAGTATTGTTATTACTACTGCCATTATACATTTATCATTGCATTCTTTATTATCAGAATGGTCTTATTCGCATTTTATTGTTCCGTTTTCTATTTAAAGCTAATAAATGTTTTATTTTTTTGTCTTTTATAGTGCTCTTGTTAGATTTATGTTTTACATAGCTCTTAATACAGAATTTTTTTCAAAGCAATCAAAATCATTTTCGACAATTGCTGTTCAAAACGCTGCTCTCCATCCTAATAAATTATATGAAGTATTATGCCATCACTTATCTCTAGTTAATTCTTCATAAGCACAGTAAGTTTCTACATCTTGTTCACAAGCAGAATGATATTTTGCACTCATCAAATTTTAATAATCAACTTAACTTGTCGCACATCTACCTTAACCTTCTTTCGAGTTAGGCGTACAGTAACAATACTCTGAGTAACAATCTGAAGGAGAAGAACAATTATGTCAGTTCAAATGCTTTTCTTTAATCTCATCTACACATTATGCAGTTTTTCGAGATTCTATAAGATTTCGGTTAATTTATTTTTGAGAAGTTGGTCAACACATATCATACAGAGTCTTAGCAGTAGTACAAGTATTATTTATAAAACTATCTTAATAAAAAGGTTAGCAAGCATAATAATATCTTAAACTCAAAATATTCCATAGTTCTTTTGAAATTAGAGCATAATCTTATGCAAGTTCAAAACTGATTTTTATTTAATCACAATACAGATTGTCAGGACATATTGTTTACAGTTCAACAATTCCTGCTAAATAATTTAATTCAGCGCAGGAGATACCATTTGATTATGTTGTTTTTTCAACACACTTCCATTTTGGGCATTTGAAACTATTTTCAATACTCCAGATACATAAGAACAGAGATGAAAAAAGAAAGAGTTATTATAATAATTAAAAAGCCAAACTCACCATAAATTTTCTACTTAACTAAACTAGAATTATGCTTTAAATACTTATTTATAGCATTTCCATCCAAATTTTTTATTTTTATCTTAGAAACTTTTATGACTATCAATCTAATAAGTTCTACTAGTCGTATATTTAAACATGATCTAACTAAATAAATCTAAATAAAAAAGAGGTGATCAAGTAGAAACACTTTATTATAATAGCTTAATGTAACCACGTCCAGATTTAAGATACTAATGCATTAACTCTATTAGTAATGTTTTGTATTTCTAAGATAAAATGAATAGCTACTGAGTAAGGAAAACTTTCCTCATTTATTTAAAAAAATTAATTTTCTAGCTTGATAGTTATTCTATAGCTTTAGTTATCTTTTATATTTGCTTAGTAATAGATCAAAACATTCTAATAGATAGACAGTTAGATCTCTTTTCTTTTTTTCAGTTAAAAAGAAATATAAATTTTAATTTTTTATCTATCACCAAGCTCTAAAAATTTAGGATGTAATAAGTTTAAACTAAAAGAAAGCAAAGATTAGTTAATATGAATAGCAACTATTTAAATAGTAAATAATGACTGATAATTTATCTATTTAGTTTGTAAGTTTATTACTTGCTAAACCTTATAACTTCAAGGCTGGGCTTTATTATCTTGGTTTTTAAAATTAGGATCTTAGTTTAATTGAATTTTTTAATTTAGAGTGCTTTCTTCAATTGAACTTTGGTTTTTTTCCGTACTTTGGAAATTAATTTAAAATAAGTCCTTTTATATAACTTTTATATTTTACTTTTGAGTTTCAAATTATTTTTTCTGAGTTTCTATATCATCCTAGTTTTATAAATAAGTACTAGGTTTGTTATAGATATCATGCTTCTACTTAATTAGATCTAATCTCTATTTAAAGTTTTAAATATCTGGTCTATCTTATGGATTATAACTAAAGCATTGTTTCAGCAGTTGTGTTAATACTGAATCTTATAATATTTCTTAAGAGAAAGATGGAATTTTTTATTTTATGCATATTGCCTCCATTATTTATCATCATGAAATTAATTCTGGGAAAGGTAGATCTTCGTTAAAAATTTCTATTGCTACGCAAGCAAGAGCTCAAATATCGCTCGCTTGAGAAGCTTTTTGTTATGACAACTCAGGAGCCATTCATTATGGTGAACCTTTTGCCTCTTTGGTTTCTATAGAGATACCAAAGCTTACTATACCTAGATCGGCAATCTTAGGAGCGTCATTTTCGTCTAATAAGATATTATCAGCTTTGATATCTCTATGAATTAGTTTCTTTGAGTGAATCTCTAAGATTCCTTCTGCTATTTAACTTAGCAAAGTAAGCTTTTTGAAAAATCTAGTTTATTCATTTTAACAATCCTAGAACAATTATTTATTTTAAATCAAGCGAAATAAACTTCCTTTAGATTGGTATTCAGTTATTATACAAAGCTTCATATTATCTTTATCTGAAGCATCAATAGAAACTCCTACTATTCTTATTATTCTCTTACTAGTTACACTCAACAGTGATTCACATTCATGGTAGAATTCATTAAGACTTTTCTAATAATCATAGATGATTAATTTTTTTAAAGCGTATTCAATTTCATCAATTTTAATCTTGTAGACTTCTGCATAACTTCCTCTTCCAAGTTTCTAGAGAGTCTGTAAATATTATTTATTAGGAATCAACTTTTTATAATCCAAAATACGAATTTAAGATCTTAAGTCTTCACTAGCTCCTTTTTCCCTCAAAAAATCTAGTATATCTTATGGACTTTTGTCCTTTTTAGAAGAAAGCTAATCTTATATATACTTGCTACATTCATTCTTTATCTCAGAATTAATATTTATAGCCTTTTAAAATCACTCTCTTGCCTCTTCGTTTCTATTCATAGATAATAAAGCTTAACCTTTATTTTTATAGGCTTCGAATTTAGAAGGATCTAGCTTAATGGCGACGTCGAAATATTCAACTGATTACTTAAAAGATCCAAAGTTTAAAAGAGAAAGTCCTTGACTGTTAAACTCGTCATAATAATCATGCTCAAGCTTGAAAGCTGCATCTCAGCACTAATTTGCTTCTTCAATATTTCCAAGCTTACAAAGAGAGAGATATTTATTTATTAAGGGTAAAGAGAATTTAGGATCATTAATAGCTTTATTAAAGCATACAATTGATTCTTAAATCTTACCGGATAAATAAAGTGCAACACCTTTGTCATTATATATTTCGGAATTATTTGCATCAAGTTTGATAATCTTATCGTAGCATTCAATAGCTTCTTCATATTTTTGCAAATTTAAAAGAGATTAGCCTATGATGCGAAATGGATTCGTGTTATTTGAATATGATTAATCTATCAAGGTTTCATATTTCTTATCTTCTTACTATTTTTCTGATTAGTCCTCCTCACTTTCTTTTATAGTTTTAGATTAAAGTTACTTTTGGCTAAAATTAATGACCTAATTTTAACTTTCTATTGCTTCCTCGTATTTATTCAACTTAAGAAGAGCTATGCCTTTTTAAATCTATGACTCAACATAGTTAGAATCAAATTGCTTAACCATGTTAAAACATTGTATAGCTTCTTCTGCCTTCCCTAACTCTTAAAGGGCCAATCCTTTCTAGAATTAAACTTCTTCGTCATTAGGATTAATCTTAATAGCATTATTATAACTTTCAATAGCTTCTTCCTTCTTTCCTAAACTGAGAAGGCACAATCCTTTCATACAGTGAGCAAGGGCAATATTGGGATCAATTTAAATTACCTTATCAAATATCTAAGTAGCTTCCTCTTTATTTCCTAAGCCTATAAGGGAAATCCCTTTTAATAGATAAGCTTTAAGATAGTTAGACTCAAGTTAAATTGCGTGATTAAAGCTTTCAATAGCTTCTTCAAATTTATTTAGACCAAAAAGAGCTTTTCCTTAAATAAAATAGGCTTGCTCATTTTAAGGATCTAAGCTAATAGCTGTGCTTATGCATTCAATGGTCTCTTCATTCTTATTCAACTCCGAAAGAGCTTCACTTTTTAAAAAGTAAACGTCTACTAAATTAGGCTCAAGTTAGATTACTTTATTATAGCATTCAATTGCCTCTTCATGTTTACTAAGTAAGCTGAGAACTATTCCTTTAATGAGATGAGCCTTAAAAAAATCAGGATTTAGTTCAATTGTCTTATTATAATATTCTAAAGCCTCTTCTTTTTTATCTTATTGATATAGCATAACTCCTATCTTAAAATTAGCTTCAACATGCTTAGGATCTTGTTCTATAGCAAGCTTATATTATTAAATAGCTTCTTCATATTAGTTTAAGCTAGATAAAGCTTCTCCCTTTTCGAAATAAACTTCAGAATTTACTTAACCAAGTTGAATTAACTGATTAAACATTTAAATAGCTTCTTCATGCTTACCTAACTCATTATTGGCAATTCCTGTTATTAATAGAACCTCTATATTATTAGGCTAAAGTTCTATTATATGATATCAGCATTAAACTGCTTCCTCTACATTTCTTTAATTACAAAGAGCTTTTCCTTTGCTATAATATGCCTTTATATTGGTAGGATCAAACTCTATAGCTTTGCTTAAGCATTCTATTCCTTATTCTCATTGTTCCGATTCTAAAAGAAGGGAACCCTTATAGAAGTAAGCATCAGCTTGCTTTTCATCGAGTTTAATGGCCTCATTGTAGCATTCAATAGCTTCTTCTTTTCTTTCTTAAAGCATTAAAACAATTCCTTTGAGGAGATATGCTGCTGCATGACTAGAGTCAAACTTAATAACATTATTATAGCATTCAATAGCTTGTTCCAATTTTCCTAACTATATTAAGGCCTTTCCTTTAAGTAAATAGGCTTCAGATGGATCAGAATCTAATTTAATAGCCATATCAAAACATTCAATCGCCTTTTCATTATTATCTAACTCAAACAAAGCAACTCCTTTTTAAAAATACGCTGTTGCTTCATTTGGATCTTGTTTAATAAGTATATCATACACTTCAATAGCTTATTCGAATTTTTTTGTCTCTGAAAGTGCTAGTCCCTTGATAAGATGAGCTTTGTAATTAGCAGGATCAAATTTAAAAATGTTATCTAATGTTTCTATAGCTTATTCCCACTTTTTTAATTTAGTGAGAGCAATTCCTTTTTAAATATATGCTTCATCATCATTAGGCTAAAGTTTAATTGCAATATCAAAACTTTCTATGGCTTCCTCATGTCTATTCAAACTTTAAAGTACTTTTCCTTTTATAACATAAGCAAACTGTAGATCAGCATCAATACTAGTAACCATAGTTAGAGATTCAAGAGTTTCTTATTTCTTGTCTAAGTTTAATAGAGCTAATGCCTTTATAAAATGAGCTTGAGTTTTATAAGGGTTGAGATTAGTAGCTTCGTTCATAGATTCAACTGTTTCTTCATATTTTTCTTAATAATAGAGATTTTTTCCTTTTAAATAATGAGCATCACTATTGCTGAGATCTAGACTGATCACTATATTTAAATTTTAAATTGCTTCTTCAGTCTTTTTTTATTCTAAAAGAGCAGTACTCTTTAGATAGTAGGCTTCAGAATTTTTAGGGTCGATTTTAATCACAATATTTCAACACTCGATTGCCTCATCAAGTTTTTCTTATATAACTAAGACAATTCCTTTGTGTATATGAGCTTGGATATGATTTTACTCAATTTAAATAGTTTTATCAAACCATTCAATAGCATCTTAACCCTAGCCTAATTGAAGCAAAGTAAGCGCTTTCTAATAATGAGCTTCTACATTCTTCGGATATTTATTTAAAGCAGTATTAAAATAATTAACAGCACTTTCATAGTCATTCAGCTTAGTTAGATTTATTCCTAGAATGAGAAGAGTTTTTAAATTATAAGGATCTAACTAAAGAGTTATCTTCCAGCATTCAATGGCTTCAGTAATCTTTAATTGACTATATAGAGATTCTCCTTTAAGATAATATACTTCAGTGTTTTTATTGTCCATTTAAATGATCTTATTATAACAGTCTATTGATTCTTGATATTTCTCTAGCTTGAAAAAAGATTTCCCTTTTAGAAGATAAGCTAGACTCTCTTTAGGATAGACTCTAAGTATTATATTATAGCATTATATTGCTTCTTAGTGCCTATCTAGGTTATTAAGTGCAACTCCTTTTGTATACTCAGTTAGTAACATATACTCGCTTTCATTAGGGATTTAGTCTAAGCAAGTTATAGCTTCTTGATACTATTATAAAATACATAAAACTTATCCTTTAAATACATAAGCTTCAAACTCATTTGGCTTCATTTAAACTGACTCATTAAATAATTCAATTGCTTTAGAGTTTTAACCTTATTTGAAAAATAAGTATCCTTACTTTACTCACTAATTTCCCTAATATTTTGATAAGTAATTTTAATTTAGCTCTTAAAAATTGATTTAAAAGTATTACTTTTCTTATCCCTAAAGTAATGATTATTAGCTTTCTAAGAGTGTGTTTTAAGAATATTTATTACCACTTGTAATATTAGAGTTATTTTAATCAGCTTAGGTTTCTCTTTAATCTTGGAATGTTGAAGCTTCTTAGTTTTCTCTGCTTTTCCCAGACTAGGTCAAGTAGTATTCTGTCTTTATTTAAGTTTTTGGTGGCGGTTAGGATACATAGGACTAGGGTTTTCGACATCCACAACCTCCTCCTTTAAGGCTTGATTTAAGCTTAATCGGCATCTTATCCTTAATGATTCTTATTGATCCCTTTAATCCTTAAAAATTCTTAGGGTTTCTTTTTTGAAAGCAATACTGCAAAGAATATTATTTTAGCTAATGATACGAAAAGGATTATTAATCCACTTAATCATATTACTTATTCATATTAGTGCTAGATAAGATATATGAGCTATTTACTTTATTTCAAGTAGCCTTTCAAACTTTCTGCTTTTCAGAACGATTTTGAATTTAATCTTCATCTTTATTCTCTTGAGCCTATACAAATTTATCAGCCTCTACTATAAACTCATTATAAGTACTGAGATTAGATCCCCGAATCAAAGAAATTCCATTGATGTTGGGTTCGTGTTAAAATAGAAGAGAATTTTGTTAATATATCACTTAATATAAATCAGTGAGATTTAATCATCTCAGAGGAACTTTCATTTTTATAGCTAATCTCTGTTTTAAACTCATTAATAGATAATTAAACCAACAATAAAACTAAAAAAGCATCCATCTAGATATGAAAAAGGATAAATCTAATGATAATGAACTAGCTTAGCAATGCGTTTAGCTTTAATTCTAGTAGTAGCAATTAAATAATCACTAGATTTATTAAATAATCTTACCTGGTATTTTAATAAGCAAATGAAAAAGAGCTATACCTTTGAATATAATTGTAATATCCATTTATAGAAAAGAAAATGATTAAGTTAAAAACTGTATTTGCTCTCTTAAGCTTATTAATAATGCTAATAGAAAAGTTAGCTGTTTACTTCAGCTATTAAAGCTTAGGTTTAAAATAGCCTTATATGTTATGAATAGTGTCTAATAGTTTTGATAATAGAGTATTCTATTTATGAGCTAAAGATTAATACTATATAGATACTAGACTGGGGATTACTAAAATAGAATGGCTTTATTATATCTTTACTATTGCTAATTCCTTACTCATTTATATTGCTCTATTAATTACGATCTCCTTTATATGGAGTTTTAAGGTAAAAGCTAAAGATTAGAATTCTTTTAACTATTAGTTAGAATAAGTAAAATTGACATAATTAGCTTATTAAAGTTAATATCTTAGCTGATTAATTAAGTTTGAGGATAGTGTGCTATAAGCTAATTTTATCATAGTTTATGAAATTTTACGATTCTTAAGAAAAGAAAAGCTAGAAAGATTAAGGCTTGCTTTAATTACAGATACTATAAGGATTATTAAGCCTTCATCTATGAATAGATTAGAATAGATGATACCTCTAATCAACTAAGGAGTAACTCCAGAAGAATTTCATAGATAGAATAGTTGATTTAATGTATTATTATTTATACCAGGAAATTAATACAGCTACTTATAATATAGGTAAGCTTAAATTTAAAATAGCTCTAAAAGTTATTAACTGATATAAAGTTAACTATAACTGCTTAAATACTTTACTAAGAATAGATATTTAAACTATCTAATTAATAAGGTTTATTAAAGGGTTATTTATTAATATAGGCTATAATATAAATTGATATTTTATAAGTTTCTATAAGCTCTTCATTATTATAATCTTTGGTGGTGTTGATGAATGTATAAGTAATAATCGTTATTTCTTTATTTAGATCTCCTTGCTTTATTATTATTCTTATATTAAATAGAAATATCTTTGTTCTAAATAGATCGTAAAGCTGTATATTCTTCTTAAATTTTATAATATTACCTTAGATGTCAAGTTATCTTTATAACTTTGGCTAAAATTATCGATTTAGTACATCTATCAGAATTAAGTTTCTGAAATTGGACTAAATAATTGTAGAATTTTTATTTTGTCTCTTTAAAATTAAATAAGTACAACTATTCATTATGAGCTATTGATTTATTGATGAATCATACTTTTCCTTATATTATAAGTATTGCTTACTCAATACTATTGCTATAGTGCATAAGTATTAAGACAACTTAGATCATTATTAGCTTTGATATCACCATGATTTCTTAATCTTTATATCTCTATAATGGTTTGTCTAGAATTTCTTTTATTTCCTTTCTAGTGAATGATATATTTTGCCCTCCTTTACTAACCAAACTAAGCTTTAATTGTATCTATACTTTTTTAATACTATATCATTTCTTTTTTCTAAGGTAGTTTCTTAGAAGCATACTCTATGTATTTAAATTGCATTTCTTCAAATTTTTAGCATTTCATCTTTCAACCTTATATAAAAGCTGGGCAAAAATTTCCAAAAAAGACTAATTAAAGTGACTCATTAGTTACTTAGAGTGGCTTTAATTGCTTATTATGCTACTAGTTACATTTTTATTCTAGTTTGTTTGGATTTCTAATAGTACCACTCCAATTAGTTATCTTACTAACCAAACAAGTTTAGGTATCTTTTTTAAAACGCACTTCTATCTTCTATATTCCTTTCTAAAAGCTTGCATTTATAATACTCTCCTACTATTATATAGAGCTAGTTTAAATAATTACAAAAGGTTATGCAATTAGATATTGTAACTAAGTGAATGAAGAAGAGAGTGTGATCATGGTAAACTATGGGGGCTTATAAATGTTATTTAGTAGATTTTGCTTAGTCAAATAATACTAACTAGCTTTAGTCAATATCCATTAAAGAATGATCTATATAAATGTAAACCCCTAGGGGTTGCATTAAGCTTAAAGCTATCAAGACTGATACTATATTAAAGCTAACAAATCTGATTCTAAGTTTGATCGAGAGATATAAATCTTTACATCCTAAGAGAAAATATAAAGTAGAAGTACCTTAGAAACTAGGATAATAATTTCAATCATTTTTAGTTGGTAAGTTTAGTTTCTTTAAGCTACGAAGATAATCGAAAAACTAGCAATGAAGGGTAACAGAGATTTAAGATTTATAAAGATTAAGATAGGAAAATGATAGGATAAACTAAATTTGCCTCTTATTATTCAAACTGTTGCCTGAGACTGATTTTCTAAAAGTGATATACTACAATCTATGTAAAAAGGAGCAAATGAGTCAAATAGTAATAAATTAATAAAGAACAGAAAATTAAATAGATTGCTGACTTATTAGATAAATTAGTTCTAGAGGGTAATTAAGGATTTGCAGTAAGTAGAACAATTTCATAGTTTATTACTTAAAAGAACAAAAGGCTTAATAGTATATTTGATTTGGATTAAAAATAATATAAACAGTGAGGCTACTATGCTTATTTTACTAAATAGAAGAGTATTTTAAGCTCAATTTTGTAATTGATAAATATAAGTGAGAACCTCTTTTAAAATAACATATTAACAAAAGAAAAGTTAGATGTATAAAGGAAGGGAACAAAGGGAAAACTGGTGCTTGAAGAGATTTTTTAATCTTGGAGGGAAATCATTTCTTGCTGTAGTATAAAAGCTTTAAAAATAGTGTAAGGTAGTCATATGTAATATTTTTACAAGCCTCTGGAAACATAAGAGAACTATCTTTCATGTATTATTTATCAGCTTTAACTCCCTTTTCTCACCGCTCAAAGCGATTTTATAAAGATCTTTCTTTTGAAATGCAACTTTCAAAGAAAAAGCTAAAATTAGAGAAAAATTGGATAAAACTATAAGCATAGTAGTACAAAAAAGCCAGTAATGGAATATTTCTATTAATAAGCAAATGAACACCAGAAGGATATCTATACCAGCGTAGCTCTTTTAAAAGATAAGAAGCATTTTTCTATTTTCTCAATGATAATCCTTTTCACTAGCAAATTCTTTAAAATCAACTTACAGAAAAGTGATGTCTAGTAATTAGCTTAAATCTCAATATAATCAAAGTTCTAAGCATTTATAAGAATAAAAATAGAGTTCTTAGCAAAACTAGTTGGTATTTAACTTAGATATCTTAGAGTTTGATATAATAATAATAGTTAGATTTTATAAGCTTCTAGTTATATTCCTATTAATGCTAATTTATTACATTTTCTCTTGATAATGAAAACACACTAAACCATAAAGCAATATTAAAACTGCTTAATGGACTTTATTATTAGTATTGAAGAAGCAAAATAAAATGTTTATTTATATAGTTAGAATAGAGATCTTTACTTATGAGCATAGTGAAGCAACTAGACAGTTTCTTAATAATAGTAAGCATAGTATTCATTATTATTATGCTAGTGCTATAAACAATACGATTAGAGTCTAAATATACTTAAACGATCAAATTGAACTTCAAATAACAGGAAATTAACACATTCCTTTATATTTTAAGCAATCCAGATCTCTCCCATTTAGAATCAAGCCATACACTAGTAATTTGAAAGGAAGTAATCATTTCTATTATTAAGATAATGTATAAGCAATTGGTGGATATTAGTCTAAAGAAAAAATTATAGTTAGAAGATTAGAAGAAGAATCATCTAAAGAATTAAGATAGAAATAAGATAAACCTAAAGTTAGCTTATATAGCAAAACATTTGTAATCAATAACACCTTTAAGCTATTTAGCTAGCTAATCTATTTATTTACTTTAGGTCACTTAATACAAAGAAATAAAAGTTCTTATATTAAAGCTAAAAGTAATTTTTATTGAGATGAATAAATTAAGCAACCTATAAAGAGTAATAAGCTTAGTATCTAAAAATGAATTTATTAGCTTTGCTTTTTAATTTATAAATGAATAGCTTAAGAAAATGTAAATTAGTAACTGAGTGATTAATGAAGCTGTTCTAGTTTTATATTAGTAGTAGCTTATTTCTTTATATAATAGCATTATATAGTTATTAAAGACGTATAAAGCATGTATTTGCTATAATTGATATAATAATTTAAGCTAATAGGGATGCTTTGAAATGGGGTTTGGAGGGTTGGATAAAATTAAGTTAATATGATTTTAGACTATTAGCTAATACTAAGCAAGGCTATAATTTTATAGTAGCAAAGTCTTCTCTTAATATGAATCAATTAATAGATCATTTAGTCATTTATAAGAAAAGACTTGCATAAGAAATTCTATAAGAGATCAAAGATATTTAATCATACAAATACATTCCCATTAAATAAAAAAATTAAACTGAGCTGTGGATATATAATACATAGCAGGCATAAATTTTAAAGTTGTGAAGAATTAAAAAAAATAAAAGGAGCTAAAGTCAATAAAGAAAGAATGATTAAGATACGTAGATTATGAATATTCGTTTTTTACTTAGTTCAAAAAGTAATTTCAATCAAATCAACAAAGTTTAACATCAAAAAACTGATTGATTAATAATTATTGCAATGTTAGATTTATGTGTTCTTATTTTGCCTCTAAGAAGAAAATATGCATTAATTTTAGTAAGATAATACTCCTATCCTTTTATCTTTGATGATTAAAAATACTTTTTCAAATACAAATCTAAGAATTAGGATGAGCTTTTGTAAAAGATTATCATGCTTAGTTTTGAAGAAATTCACTTTAGATATTTTCTTTATTTCAAATGAGAATTCTTAAAAATTATAACAATCTCAGGTTTTTAACTTTTAATCTGAAATCTATCTATAATGCATGAAGCTAATTATTTTTATCTAGCAATATAGAACAATTAAAGACTTATATTATCTATATCTTTTTACTTGCATAATCTTTCCAGATTTAGAAGAAATTAAATTTCCAGCTCTACTATAATTTACTTATTAGTCTATCTAGCTTCAGCATAAATAAAGTTATGTTATAACATCTATTAATATATTAGGTGTATTTCTTAAAGTGAAAATATTGCTTAAATATTTAACTATTTTTGTTGGTTAATCTATTTATATAACACATATATCACTAGGTATGCTCAGTTCTTTTCAAGTCTTCTCTTTTGTCAATTTCTTATTCAAATCATTAATAAAAGCTACCGATTTAATCTGGCAAATATTTAAATTTTTTCTATCTACTATTTTAAGGTTTATCTTATAGTTCTCCGAATTAAAAAATGATTTGATAAAAACTATACATCTTCATAAGAAAGTGTAAAGGCTAATAAGTGCTAGTTATTGATGCTTAATAGTATATCTATAGATAGCTTGTAGTAATTAAAAGCTATAAGTGCTATTTTTAATTGTTCTACTAAAGGCTAGGATTGGGCAGATAAATCTAAAGAGCATCATATTACAGCTTTTTGTTTGTTTAATAGATTTGAATTAGATTATTTTGATAACTCCGAATCACCTAAAAAGAAACTTTATATTTCTCTATAATTCCATTGTACTAAACTCAAAACTTGTAGATTACTCTTCCAAAATTACTTATAGATACAACTAAAAAGATAAGAGACAAGGATAAAAATATTTATAAGCTTAAAGTCTAAAATTGTCAAGAAGTAAGTAGTCAAGATTTAAAATATTGAATCGACTCTTATCTCTAGAGCTATTTTAGGTTTTAGGCTTCAAACTAATAGCATTATACAATTATATAAAGATATGATTGAATGGAATTTCATGCTTGAGATGAACTTAAACTACTTTATTGTATTTATTCTTGTAAGATAAGAAAGAACATAATTCTAAATGCTTAGTTATGATAAAAGCTCTTAAATCCTTTAAAAAGCAATGATAAAGTAAACTTCGTTTTAAAGGAAGCCTTATTTAAGCAAGAAAGAAGATGACATCAGTACTTTAAATCTATTTTAGCTTCTTAAAATATCTACATTTGATATAAAGCATTTTAAGGTTAAACTAGGATATAATAAAACCTGATTTAGTTATACATGGCAATAGATTTTAAATTGTAGGAACTTCATAGGCTAATAGTATTACTAGATAAAATAGAATCATCCTTTTATTTATTCTTAGATTCAAAACCGTCTTTGTAGAATTCTAACCCACAATCCTCAGCTTAAAAGGCTGAAACGCTGACCGTTGTGTCACAAGGTCTTCTATTCTTATTATTATATGCATATAAGCTTATATTATCATCCTCAAAAGAGTCTATTATCCTGAATATTATTATCCTCTATTAACAGTCATTTTTCTTATAAATTTGTGATTTATTTGTTTATATTAAAGAAGGAGAATAAAGCAATAAACTATTTTATAAGGTTAACTGGTAAATAGATTATCGTTTTTTCGATAGTTAGAAGATTAATATTCCTACTGATTCTTCATTCAATACTAGTCATCTTCGTTATTTCTTCTGTAAAATAGTTTAAATATATTCTGGAAAATTCTATTTGAGGTAATCTTTAGTTAGATCTAAAAAACAACTAATAGTAATAGATATGGTTTAACTTTATAAAACTGGTATTATTAAAACAAAGTGATAGTATATTAATCTTACTTTAATAGGAATCAAATACTGTTTTATTATACTTAAACAAGAAAAAGGAAATAGCAATTTTTCATATATCTTTAGCTAATTAAACTAAATCATAAGATAATGTAATGTTATTGTATTCCTCATTAAGTCTTTTTCTCTTGCTATTTGATAATATTCTCTAACTGCTAAATTTTAAATCCTGCTTCTGTAGCATTTTATTGTTCTTAGTCTTATTCTTACATATAATCAGCTTTTTAATATTAATTCTCAGGTATTTTTTAGGAAATGATAGTTTGATTACTTTATTAAGTTGGATTTTTCTATTGACTTAGATGAAATCACTTCTATTTTATTAGATCTATTTCATTTTTGAAGTCATTAATATCAGGTCTGTTGCTTTATTCATAACTGAAGCATTGTTTTAATAAGGTAGCTAATTGAGGCTCTTAATTTATTTCACTTGAAAAGGAAGGAATTTTTTTATTAAAGCAAACTGCTTTCATGAGTTATACAGATGAAATTGTGTCTGGGTAAGGTAGTTGCTCATTGAATATTTCTATAGCTATACATGCTAATGATCAGATATCACTTTTTTAACTTACTTTCTTATCAAAAAGTTCAGGGGCCATTCATTGAAGTGATCCTTTTTATTCTTTCGTTGAATTTACACTTGATTCTTGTAATAGCCCAAAGTCAGCAATTTTCGGAGAATCTGAATCATCCAATAGAATATTTAAAGATTTCATATCTCTATGGATTAAGTTTCTAGAATGGATTGCCTACAAGCCCTCAGCTATCTAGCTTAATAAATTAATCTTCTTATAAAATCTTAAAGGAGATTCTTTTTAGATTTCCAGGAACAACTATTTAGATTGGATAACTTGGTATAAACTTCCTTTTGGTATATAATCAGTTATAAGACAAAAGCTGTAAGCTCCTTTAGCTGAGGTATCAATTGAAACTCCTACCAGTTTTAGAATTCTTAAATTGTTTACATATAACAGAGCTTTGCATTCGAGATAGAATTGATCAATTAAATTTTGTAGATCCCCTTTTTAGTTCATTCTCTTAAGAGCATAATTAATTCCATTTTTATTAATAAGATATACAGTTCCATAGCCACCTTCACCTAAAATTTTCTAACTATTGAGGAATTAATTGTTAGGTATTAGCTCTTTATAGTTCCAAATTCTTATTTGAGATCTATCATCACATCCTGCTCCATTTTAATGCAAAAGCTTCCAGATATCCTTTAATGTTATTGGATTTTAATTTTACTAATTCTAGCTTTAAATGTCTGTTTAGGAAATCTCTATGTTAGGATTTAGTTCGAGTGCTGTAAGGAAACATTCAAGAGACTCTTAATTTTTATTTAAAGCTTCAAGAATCAAATATTTACTATAATAAGCTTTTGCATATTTAGAATTCAGCTAGATAGCTATATTACAGTAATGAATTGCTTCGGTAAAATTTTATAACTTATAGAATGAGAAGCCTTTGTTTTTGTAGGGATTTGGTAAAGTAGAATCGAGCTTAATTGCTAGATCTAAGTTTAGTAATGCTTCGTTATAATTTCCTAATTTATTCAATGCAGATCCTTTATTGCCGTGATATATTGCATTATTAGGATCTAATTTTATAGCCTTATCAAAACTTTCTATTGCTTCGATGTACTTTCCTTATTTTTTGAGAGCTTTCCCTTTATTACAAAAATATAATTCATTATTATTAGAATCCAGTCTTATAGCAATATCATAACTTTGAATAGCTTCGAATAAATCTCCTTATTTATAAAGGGTATCTCCTTTATTATTGTGGAAGGATGAATCATAGGGTTTAAGTTTTAAAGCTGTATCAAAACTCTATATAGCTTCACTGTATTTTCCTAACTTACTCAAAGCATCTCCTTTTTTACTATGATATGATACTTCATTCTGATTTAACTTAATCGCCATTTCATAACTTTATATCGCTTCCTCTAGTTTATCTTACTTTAAAAGTGCTTCTCCTTTATTACTATGATACGATACTTCACTTGGATTTATCTAAATTGCTATATCGAAACTTTCTATAGCTTCGTTTAGTTTACCTTTCTTAAAAAGAGCTTATCCTTTGTTGTTGTGATAAGCTGCATTATCAGAATCTATTTCTAGGGCTTTGTCATAACTCTGTATAGCTTAATAGTATTGCTCTAGTTTTTCTAATACTTATCCCTTCTTATTATGGAAGGTTGCATTATTAGAATCCAGTTTTATAGCAGTATCAAAACTCTGTAAAGCTTCGTTTAATTTATCTTGCTTATAAAGTGTTTCGCCTTTATTGCAATGAAATATTGGCCTATAAGGATTAAGATTTATAGCCATATCGAAACATTGTAAAGCTTCTTCGTGTTTGTTTAGACGATATAGACAAAATCCCTTTTAATTATGAAAGTTATCGTTATTAGGTTATAGTTTTATAGCTGTATCAAAGCTTTTGATGGCTTCGATAAATATGCCTTATTTTTCAAGAGAAGAAGCTTTATTGCTATGAAATTCTACATTGTTAGGATTAATTTTAAGAGCTAAATCATAACTCTATATAGCTGCATCGTATAAGCCTAGACTTTGTAAACTTTAACCTTTATTATTATGAAAAGTAATATTATTAGGAAATAATTTAATAGCCATATCAAAGCATAGTATAGCTTCGTTGTATTTCGATTACTTTTAGAGTAAGCTTCCTTTATTGTTGTAATATTTTACTTCATTTGGATTTAAATTAATCGCTTTATCATAGCTCTGTATAGCTTCTTCAAAACTACCATTTTTTTCCAGCAATGATCCCTTAGAGTTATGAAAATTAGCATTATTTGGATCAAGATTAAGGGCTTAGTCATAGCTTTATATAGCTTCGATGTATTTTCCTTATTTTTTAAGTGCATCTCCTTTGACTTTATGATAAATCACTTCTTTTGAATTTAGATTTATCGCTGTATCATAGTTATTTATAGCAGCATCGTAATTGCCTAAATTGTAAAAGGCATTTCCTTTATTATTATAAAAATTTGCATTCCTAGAATCCAGCTTTATAGCTATATCATAGCACTATATTGCTTTGTTGTATTTTCCTTAGTTTTTAAAAGTATCTCCTTTATAAAAATGATAATTTGCATTATAAGCATCAATTTTTATAGCCTCATCAAAGCTCTGTATAGCAGCATCGTTTTAACCTAGATTAAATAGACTTTATCCTTTGTAATTATGAAAGATAGCATTTTAAGATTGTAGTTTAATAGCCATATCAAAGCTCTGTAAAGCTTCGTTATATTTCCCCTGCTCAAAAAGTACTTCTCCTTTTTTATAATGAAATTTTGCTTGCTGAGGATCTAATCTTATAGCCATATCAAAGCTCTATATAGCTTCGTTTTACTTTCCTATTTTATGCAATAGATTTCCTTTTTTCCTTTGAAAATTTACTTCGGCAGGTTCTTATTTAATTGCTAGATCTAAGTTTAGTAATGCTTCGTTATAATTTCCTAATTTGTAAAGAGCTTAACTTATCATTCTGTAAAGATCTGCATTTAAAGGCTAAAGTTTTACAGCTTAATCGTAGCATTTAATTGCTTCTTTACATCTTCCCAAATTATAAAGAGCAACTCCCTTTTCAATATGATAAGTTACTTCATTTGGATCTAGTTAAATAGCTATATCAAAGCTTGATAGAGCTTCACTGTATTTGCCTTATTTTTCCAATATAAATCCTATATTATTGTGGAAGGATGCATTTTTAGGATCGAGTTTTAAAGCTGTATCAAAACTCTATATAGCTTCACTGTATTTTCCTAACTTACTCAAAGCATCTCCTTTTTTACTATGATATGATACTTCATTCTGATTTAACTTAATCGCCATTTCATAACTTTATATCGCTTCCTCTAGTTTATCTTACTTTAAAAGTGCTTCTCCTTTATTACTATGATACGATACTTCACTTGGATTTATCTAAATTGCTATATCGAAACTTTCTATAGCTTCGTTTAGTTTATCTTTCTTAAGAAGAGCTTATCCTTTGTTGTTGTGATAAGCTGCATTATCAGAATCTATTTCTAGGCCTTTGTCATAACTCTGTATAGCTTAATAGTATTGCTCTAGTTTTTCTAATACTTATCCCTTCTTATTATGGAAGGTTGCATTATTAGAATCCAGTTTTATAGCAGTATCAAAACTCTGTAAAGCTTCGTTTAATTTATCTTGCTTATAAAGTGTTTCGCCTTTATTGCAATGAAATATTGGCCTATAAGGATTTAGATTTATAGCCATATCGAAACATTGTAAAGCTTCTTCGTGTTTGTTTAGACGATATAGACAAAATCCCTTTTAATTATGAAAGTTATCGTTATTAGGTTATAGTTTTATAGCTGTATCAAAGCTTTTTATGGCTTCGATAAATATGCCTTATTTTTCAAGAGAAGAAGCTTTATTGCTATGAAAATCTGCATTGTTAGGATTAATTTTAAGAGCTAAATCATAACTCTATATAGCTTCGATGTATTTTCCTTATTTTTCCTGCGCAGATCCTTTTATATTATAGTATTCTGCATTATTAATTTCCATTTTAATGGCTATATCAAAGTTTTGTATAGCTTCATTGAATAAACCTAACTTAAAAAGTGTCTCTCCTATCTAGATTCGATATTTTACTTCATTTGGTTTTATTTTAATTAGATTAGAATAACTCTGCAAAGCCTTTTTGTACTTACCTAATTTATAAAAAGCATCTCCTTTATTATTATAAAAATTTGCATTCCTAGAATCTAGCTTTATAGCTATATCAAAGTTATTTATTGCTTCTTTATAATTCCCTTTGCTTTTAATAGCTAATCCTTTATTGTTATAGAAAGATGCATTCTTATAATTCAGCTTTATAGCCATATCAAAACTCTATATAGCTTCATCATATTAAGCTAGATTTAATAGACTTAATCCTTTCTTATTATGAAAATTTGCATTTTAAGATTATAGTTTAATAGCATTATTGAAACTTTGTATAGCTTCATTGAATTTCCCCAAACTATAAAGAGCATCTCCTTTTTTACTATGACATGTTATGTTATTAGGGCTTAATTTTATAGCTATATCATAGTTCTATATAGCTTCATTTAACTTTCCTTATTCATTAAAAAGATCTCCTTTTCTTTTATGATATTTTTCTTCACTAGTTTTATTTTTATTGCTATATCATAACTTGTTAAAGCTTCATTGAATTAGTCTAATTTATATAGTGATTTTCCTTTATTACCGTGATATAATGCGTTACTAGGATCTAACTTTATAGCCATTTCAAAACTTTATAAAGCTTCATTGTGATTTCCTTATTTAGCTTTTGCTTTTCCTTTATTTCTATAAAAGGTTGCATTGTTTGAATCCAGTTTTATAGTAGTATCAAAGCTTTGCAAAGCTTCGATGAATTTCCCTTACTTATAAAGTGTCTCCCCTTTATTACAATGAAACATTGCATTATAAGAATCTAATTTTATAGCCGTATCAAAACATTTTATAGCTTTTTTTAAATAGCCCTGCTTTTCCATCGTAATTCCCTTTTTATAATGCAAAGAGGCATTTTTTTAATCTGATTTAAGAGCTATATCAAAGCTTTATATTGCTTCATTGTATTTTCCTTATTTTTCTAGAATAGATCCCCTATTATTATGATATGTTGCATTGTTAGGATCAATCTCAATAGCTTAATCATAACATTGTAAAGCTTAATAATTTTGCCCTATTTTTTCCAGCGCATATCCTTTATGATTATGAAAGCTTGCATTATCAGAATCCAGTTTTATAGCTGTATCAAAGCTCTGTAATGCTTCACTAAAACTTCCTTGTTTTTGAAATACTTAACCTTTATTACTATGATATAGAACTTTATTAGGACTTAGCTTTATTGCTATATCAAAGCATTTTATAGCTTCGTTTAGCTTATCTTTCTTAAAAAGTGCTTATCCTTTGCCATTATGATATACTGCATTATTTGAATCTATTTTAAGAGCTATATCATAACTCAATATAGCTTCGTCGTATTATCCAAGTTTTTCTAATACTTATCCCTTCTTATTATGAAAAATTGCATTATTGGAATCCAGTTTTATAGCAGTATCAAAACTCTGTAAAGCTTCGTTGTATCTTTGTATCTTTTTCAAAACATCTCCCTTACTGCAATGAAACATGGCAATATAAGGATCTAGATTTATAGCCATATCATGTCACTGTAAAGCTTCATTGTATTTCTTATCTATTTTAAATGCTTATCCTTTATCAGTATGAAATTATGCATTATTAGGTTATAGTTTAATAGCCATATCGAAACTATATATAGCTCCATTAAAATTACCTTAATTTAGCTTTGCAAATCCATAATTATTATGGTATGTAGCTTCATTAGGATTTAATTTAATGGCTTAGTCGTAACTTAATATAGCTTCATTGTATTTCTTTAAATTACAAAGAGTTATTCCTTTATTTAAATGACACTTTGCGTTTTTAGGTTATAGTTTAATAGCTTAATTATAGCTATATATTGCTTAGTCATACTTTTCTAATTTATTCAGCACTAATCCCTTTTTGATATGGTAGTTTGCATTATTAGAATCTATATTGAGAGCTTTATCATAGCTCTATAAAGCTTCACTGTATTTCCCTTATTTTTAAAGTGTGTCACCTTTATTTCCATAAAAAGTTGCGATACTAGAATCCAATTTTATAGCAATATCATAGCTTTATGTAGCTTCGCTGTACTTCTCTTATTTTTAGAGTGCATCACCTTTATTTCCATGAAAGGTTGCATTGTAAGAATCTAATTTAATAGCTTAATCATACCACTCTAAAGCTTCATCATATTTGCCTAATCTTTGCAAAGTATATCCTTTATTATTAGAAAAATTAGCATTTTTTGGATCTAATTTAAGTGCTTTATCATAACTCTATAAAGCTTCGGCGAATCTCCCTTATTTGATAAGTGAAGACCCTCTATTGTTATGAAAAGTTGAGCTAATAGGTTACCGTTATAGAGCTAAATCATAACTCTGGATAGCTTCGTTATATTTCTCTTATTTTTCCTATACAGATCCTTTATTACTATAATAAGTTGCATTTTTTGATTCATATGAAATAGCTTTATCAAAGCTCTTTATAGCTTCATTGTATTTACTTTATTTTTCAAGTGCAGATCCCTTATTATTATGTAATTACGCATTATACGGATCTATATAAAGAGCTTTATCGTAGATCTGCTCAGCTTCTTTGAATTTGCCTTATTTGTAAAGTGCATCTCCCTTATTTTTATGAAATTATACATTTCTAGGCTAGATTTAAAGAGCTTTATCAAAACTCTATAAAGCTTCAGAGTATCTATTTTATTTTTCTAGAGCGAATCCCTTATTATTATGGAAAAATGCATTGATTGGATCTAATTCAGTCACTTGTTCATAGCTATATAGATTTTCATCACTTATCGTATTTCTATAAAGCAAGCTTTATGTATTTCTATATGAAACCTTTTTAGAACTTAGCATTAACGCTTAATCATAGCTTGTTATAGCTTCGCTGAATTTGTTTAATTTGTAAAGTACTTCACCTTTGTTATTATGATATATTGCGTTATCAGGATCAATTTAAAGAGCTTTGTCATAACTTTATACAGCTTCATCGTATTATCCAAGTTTTTCTAATGCTGATCCCTTATTATTATGGAAAATCGCATCGTTAGAATCCAGCTTTATAGCTGAATCAAAACTCTGTAAAGCTTCGTTGAATTTCCTTTACTTATAAAGTATCTCTCCTTTATTGCATTGAAACATTGCCCTTTAAGGATCTAGATTTATAGCCTTATCATATCAATATATAGCTTCTTCTAATTTACCTTGTTTTTCCATCACAAATCCCATATTATTATGGAAGGAAGCATTTTAAGGATCAAGCTTTAAAGCTGTATCAAAACTCTGTATAGCTTCAATATATTTTCCTTATTTGTTCAAGGCATCTCCTTTATTATTGATATAATATTAATATACTTTCTATTTATCTAACTTAATAGCTTAATCATAGCTATATATAGCTTCAATGTATTTTCCTTATTTGTTCAAGGCATCTCCTTTATTATTGATATAATATTAATTAACTTTCTATTGATCTAACTTAATAGCTTAATCATAGCTATATATAGCTTCATCATATTTTTCTAATTCATTCAGTATAGATCCCTTATTGTTATGGTATTTAGCATCTTTAGGATTAAGTTTGAGAGCATTATTATAGCTATATAGAGCTTTGATGTATTTTCCTTATTTTAAAAGTGCATCTCCTTTCTTACTATGATAAATAGCGTTTTTTTAATCTAATTTAATAGCTAAATTATAGCTCAGTAAAGCCTCTTCAAATTTGCCTTATTAATAAAGAGCATCTCCTTTATTACTATGAAAATTAGCGTTCTTGGGTTATTTTGAAATAGCTTAGTCATAGCTTTATTCAGCTTCTATGTATTTCTCTTATTTATAAAGCAATTCTGCCTTCTTACTATAATAAACTGCAATTTTAGGTTTTAGTTAAATAGCTTATTCATAGCTCTAAATAGCTTCATCATATAAGTTTTAACTATAAAAAGTATCTCCTTTATTATTGTGATATACTGCTTCATTAGGATCTTCGATTATAGCTTGATTAAATTATTGGATAGCTTCCTCATAGTTTCCTTTTTTGTAGAATTAAATTCCTAATTTATTTTTTTAACTAGCTCCCATTTTTAGCAACTATAATGATTGACTAAGTTTAAAATAGAAGCATATGGTATATTTTCTTGCTAGCTACTTTAATTAGTAATTGCTAATTAATGTATGAAATTCCTTTTTTTCTATATTTGTATTCAACTCTTTATCTCCTTATATCCTATAATTTATGTCTTTGGCATTTATTATTTATATCACTAAGAAGTTACTAAGCTATTATTTTAGAGTTATATAGTAAGAGTAAAATGAAATAGTGATATATAAATACTAACTATTATAAATAATGAGATGTACTTCGTTTCTAGCTTATGTATTTAGATCCTAGTCTATTAACCTAGAGTTTATTAATAGATCTGATTAAATGCTCTAAGTTTAATATTGCTAGCATCTTAATTATTTATACTCTTGTTCTTTTTAGGTTAATAAGCGGTATCTATTTAGTTCTTAGGCTTAAGATTAATCTTGTTATAAAAGCTTTTTATGAAGCTTTATTAAATACCATTTAGAATGAAATTCAGGCTAATCTTAGATTTATGTACTTTTTTCAAAATTAAATAAGAAACTAGCATTTAAGTTGATTATAAATAAAGCTTTCTTGTAAAGCGAGGAAGGTTGTGGGAATTGGGTAGTGGGAGATTTTATTCCCATGGCTTAAAAGAGCAGATGGAAGTAAATCATAAGGAGGATCTTTAGACGAAGCATTTTAGTAATTTCAGAAAAAAAGCTAAAAGTCCTATTAAGATAATTATATTATACTTGCTAGAGAAATAAATAGCAGATATTACAAATAGGGGTAGACATATGATATCAATATTATACTTAATTCTATTAAGAGAAACTAAAATGTTTAATGGATAAATTTAGTACTTCTAACACACTTATAGAATGCTTAAGAAAATAGAGAGCAAAATCTTTATAAATCTCATTTAAAAAAAAGACAATTTTATACTTACTGTTATAATCTCTTTTTTCATTTAATTTATTATCTTTTTAATGGATAAAATAATAAATAAAGCTAATAAGAAGAAAAAGATTTTAGCATAAAATAAAGAAAAATAAGTTTTAAATTCAATTAATTTAAAACTAACTAGCAAATTTGAAACTCTATATTAAATTAGGAGATAAGATATTTCTTGGAATTTAATAGATAAAATCAATAAAAAAATGAAGCCTGGATTTTGATACTAGATGAAATTAAAAAGGTAAAAATTAATAAGAATCTGAAGAGTAAAAGAAGAAACAATCATTATGAGAAAGAGAGTGTCCAAACCTCTAAAATATCAAGAAACTCCAGTTAATTATGATTTTTAAGAAATTTATCTGAGTGAGGATCAAAATAGCATTAAATAACTTATAATTTTAGTAAAAACTTTCTTAATGAAGTTAAAAAAGCAAAAGGAGTAAAAAAATTAATAGAGAATCGTGAAAATGTTGAAGACCGGTTAATTAGATAAGAAAGAGAAATGGATGCTTATTGAAATATTCAAAATGAATGCTCTTTACCAATTTAGTAAATAAAAATTAGACTCATATCATTAATAAATTAAATAAAACGCACGTGCATAACAACCAGAACCAATTGTGATATTGGAACAAAGTCAAATATAAGAATAGTCTTAAAACAATTAGCAAGATTGTCAAATAGAAATTTAAAAAAGATAAAAAATTTATTAGAATACAAAGAAGAGTAGAAAGTGCTATTTCTGCAAGATAAAAGGACATTATTACAAATAGTGTATAAATTTCTATGTAGTTAAGAATGAATTTAATCAGAGGGTTAATAGACTGATGAAAGAATTTACATTATTGAGAGAGAATCTTTTTATCAAATTAAACAGGAAAGCAAAAAAGAAAAGTAGTAAGTTAGATGGATGAAAGATGGAGCAAGAAGATAAATACAAGATTTATGACAAGATTAAAATAGAAATGAAACTATCAAATTTTCTTTTTAACTTCCAGAATATACTGGCTGTAAAGGGGGAAATTGGCGAAAATCCAATAAGATCTAAAAACAATTTGATTTATTATTATTATTAATAGATAAAATCTTTGAGAAAGATTGCTTCAAATATAAAATTAAAATGCTTAAATTTTTATGAAAAAATGTTTAAAAAGAAATTTTTATCTTCACGTTTCGACTAAATTTTAATTTCTATCTCTGATGGTTAAAAATAGGAAGGGAGATTTTTATGAACCTACAATTATTTTAAGAAGTTCTTTAAAATAAATGAAATTACAATACATACAGATGCTTAAGAGTTATATCAAAAAAAAATAAAAGACGAGTCGTAATAAAGAAATTACTTAAATTTTGCGCCTGAGTTACATAATTAAAAAACAAAGTTGATTAGATTTTTAAGGTAAAGTTATTTCTACTCAAGATAATATTCAATTGAAAAGAAAATAAATCTTTAAATATTTTTTCCACTTTATTATACTAAACAAAAAAACTCCACAAGAAAAAAAAGAAAAAAAGAATATATTTATAAAATACTAAAAAGAAAAAAAACTATATGTTTGCTAATATAAAAATTGAATGAAAAATAAAAATTGATATGATAGATTTTTTAATGTTAAAAGAAAAAAAAAATTTCGTATTATAAATACATATGTTTTACAAAACATAAAATAATCTTTAAATGATTTTTAAAATTCAGTAGAATAATTAATATCTTAATAAAAATGTGAAAATTAATTTTGAAGAAAAAAAATCATGTTCGGAATAAAGATAAATTGCAAAAATAAAAGATAAAAGATTTAAAAACTATTTAAGAAATAAAAATTAATAGAAATAAATCTTTAAAAAAAAAGATAAATGTCATAAAACAAAAAATGAATTTATCCAATATTGTTTTAAATTAAATATAAATTGCTTGAAATTAAAAAAAAATTAAATAAAATGAATAAAAAATGAAAAAAAGCATTATAAAAATTTTTATTAAGATATATTAAAAACAAAACAAAAAAGAAAAAAAAAATAATAAATAAGAAAAACATAGGTCTTTTCTTTAAATGAAATAAAATCAAAATAAAAAATTTATGAAATCGATAATTCCATCTTTTAAATAAAGTCAAAAAAAAATTAGATTAGACGCATTAAATAAAATAAAAAGATAGCTTTATATCTCCAGTAAATATGAAACACAAGACTGAATAATGAAAAGTTCACAATTCTTAATAACTTCCATAAAAAAATTAATAATAAAAATTTATATAAAAAAGAAATATAAATAAAAAAATAAAATGAAATAAATCTACCAAATAATTAGAAAAGAATCTAAAAATAAAAAAAAGAAAAAGAAAAAAAGAATTATGCAAATTTAAAAAATTCATGAAAGTAAAAAAAAAAAAAAACATTAAAAAAATGCAAAAGAAAAAAAGATGATAAATAAAGAATAACTGTTTAAACACTAAATTAAAAAAAATATAAAAAAAAAAAAATAGAATTTGATTTACTTTAATAATTTAAAAAAATATAAATAAATAAAAAATTTTTAAAGATTTAATAAACATGAAAGAGCATAGATAGAAAAAGTTTTTTTACAAGGTTGTTTCTTGCTCAGAGATTTACACTGGATGTCCGGGTTGGATCGGACTAAATAATTTCGGATTGGAATAGAAAAAAGATTTTATAAGGTTGTTTTTTGCTCAGAGATTTACACTGGATGTCTGGGTTGGATCGGACTAAATAATTTCGGATTGGAATAGAAAAAAAATTTTACAAGGTTGCTTTTTGCTCAGAGATTTACACCGGATGTCATCGTATCGGGAAGTGCAGATTATACGGTGAGACTATGGGACGTCAAGACAGGTACCTGTAAGACCATGAGTGGTCACACACATTATGTACTATCTGTGGCTATATCCAGTGATTCAGAGTTCATCGTATAGGGAAGTGCAGATTATACGGTGAGACTATGGAACGTCAAGACAGGTACCTGTAAGACCATGAGTGGTCACACTAGTAATGTAAATGCTGTGGCTATATCCAGTGATTCAGAGTTCATCGTATCGAGAAGTGCAGATTATACGGTGAGACTATGGGACGTCAAGACAAGTACCTGTAAGACCATGAGTGGTCACACTAGTTCTGTATATGCTGTGGCTATATCCAGTGATTCAGAGTTCATCGTATCGGGAAGTGCAGATTATACGGTGAGACTATGGGACGTCAAGACAGGTACCTGTAAGACCATGAGTGGTCACACTAGTAATGTATATGCTGTGGCTATATCCAGTGATTCAGAGTTCATCGTATCGAGAAGTGCAGATTATACGGTGAGACTATGGGACGTCAAGACAGGTACCTGTAAGACCATGAGTGGTCACACATGTTATGTAAGATCTGTGGCTATATCCAGTGATTCAGAGTTCATAGTATCGGGAAGTTATGATTATACGGTGAGACTATGGGACGTCAAGACAAGTACCTGTAAGACCATGAGTGGTCACACTAGTTCTGTAAATGCTGTGGCTATATCCAGTGATTCAGAGTTCATCGTATAGGGAAGTGCAGATTATACGGTGAGACTATGGAACGTCAAGACAGGTACCTGTAAGACCATGAGTGGTCACACTAGTAATGTAAATGCTGTGGCTATATCCAGTGATTCAGAGTTCATCGTATAGGGAAGTGCAGATTATACGGTGAGACTATGGGACGTCAAGACAGGTACCTGTAAGACCATGAGTGGTCACACTAGTAATGTAAATGCTGTGGCTATATCCAGTGATTCAGAGTTCATAGTATCGAGAAGTGCAGATTATACGGTGAGACTATGGGACGTCAAGACAGGTACCTGTAAGACTATGAGTGGTCACACATGTTATGTATATGCTGTGGCTATATCCAGTGATTCAGAGTTCATCGTATCGGGAAGTTATGATTATACGGTGAGACTATGGGACGTCAAGACAGGTACCTGTAAGACCATGAGTGGTCACACTAGTAATGTAAATGCTGTGGCTATATCCAGTGATTCAGAGTTCATCGTATCGAGAAGTGCAGATTATACGGTGAGACTATGGGACGTCAAGACAGGTACCTGTAAGACCATGAGTGGTCACACTAGTTATGTAAGATCTGTGGCTATATCCAGTGATTCAGAGTTCATCGTATCGGGAAGTGCAGATTATACGGTGAGACTATGGGACGTCAAGACAGGTACCTGTAAGACCATGAGTGGTCACACACATTATGTACTATCTGTGGCTATATCCAGTGATTCAGAGTTCATCGTATCGGGAAGTGCAGATTATACGGTGAGACTATGGGACGTCAAGACAGGTACCTGTAAGACCATGAGTGGTCACACATGTTATGTATATGCTGTGGCTATATCCAGTGATTCAGAGTTCATCGTATAGGGAAGTGCAGATTATACGGTGAGACTATGGAACGTCAAGACAGGTACCTGTAAGACCATGAGTGGTCACACTAGTTCTGTATATGCTGTGGCTATATCCAGTGATTCAGAGTTCATCGTATCGGGAAGTGATGATTATACGGTGAGACTATGGGACGTCAAGACAGGTACCTGTAAGACCATGAGTGGTCACACACATTATGTACTATCTGTGGCTATATCCAGTGATTCAGAGTTCATCGTATCGGCAAGTGATGATAAGACGGTGAGACTATGGGACGTCAAGACAGGTACCTGTAAGACCATGAGTGGTCACACATGTTATGTATATGCTGTGGCTATATCCAGTGATTCAGAGTTCATCGTATAGGGAAGTGCAGATTATACGGTGAGACTATGGGACGTCAAGACAGGTACCTGTAAGACCATGAGTGGTCACACATGTTATGTATATGCTGTGGCTATATCCAGTGATTCAGAGTTCATCGTATCGGGAAGTGCAGATTATACGGTGAGACTATGGGACGTCAAGACAGGTACCTGTAAGACCATGAGTGGTCACACTAGTTCTGTAAATGCTGTGGCTATATCCAGTGATTCAGAGTTCATCGTATCGGGAAGTGCAGATTATACGGTGAGACTATGGGACGTCAAGACAGGTACCTGTAAGACCATGAGTGGTCACACATGTTATGTATATGCTGTGGCTATATCCAGTGATTCAGAGTTCATCGTATAGGGAAGTGCAGATTATACGGTGAGACTATGGGACGTCAAGACAGGTACCTGTAAGACCATGAGTGGTCACACAGATTATGTAAGATCTGTGGCTATATCCAGTGATTCAGAGTTCATAGTATCGGGAAGTTATGATTATACGGTGAGACTATGGGACGTCAAGACAGGTACCTGTAAGACCATGAGTGGTCACACTAGTAATGTAAATGCTGTGGCTATATCCAGTGATTCAGAGTTCATCGTATAGGGAAGTGCAGATTATACGGTGAGACTATGGGACGTCAAGACAGGTACCTGTAAGACCATGAGTGGTCACACACATTATGTACTATCTGTGGCTATATCCAGTGATTCAGAGTTCATCGTATCGGGAAGTTATGATAATACGGTGAGACTATGGGACGTCAAGACAGGTACCTGTAAGACCATGAGTGTTCACACTAATGTTGTATATGCTGTGGCTATATCCAGTGATTCAGAGTTCATCGTATCGGGAAGTGCAGATTATACGGTGAGACTATGGGACGTCAAGACAGGTACCTGTAAGACCATGAGTGGTCACACTAGTAATGTAAATGCTGTGGCTATATCCAGTGATTCAGAGTTCATCGTATAGGGAAGTTATGATTATACGGTGAGACTATGGGACGTCAAGACAGGTACCTGTAAGACCATGAGTGGTCACACACATTATGTACTATCTGTGGCTATATCCAGTGATTCAGAGTTCATCGTATAGGGAAGTGCAGATTATACGGTGAGACTATGGAACGTCAAGACAGGTACCTGCAAGACCATGAGTGGTCACACTAGTAATGTAAATGCTGTGGCTATATCCAGTGATTCAGAGTTCATCGTATAGGGAAGTGCAGATTATACGGTGAGACTATGGGACGTCAAGACAGGTACCTGTAAGACCATGAGTGGTCACACTAGTAATGTAAATGCTGTGGCTATATCCAGTGATTCAGAGTTCATAGTATCGAGAAGTGCAGATTATACGGTGAGACTATGGGACGTCAAGACAAGTACCTGTAAGACCATGAGTGGTCACACATGTTATGTATATGCTGTGGCTATATCCAGTGATTCAGAGTTCATCGTATCGGGAAGTTATGATTATACGGTGAGACTATGGGACGTCAAGACAGGTACCTGTAAGACCATGAGTGGTCACACTAGTAATGTAAATGCTGTGGCTATATCCAGTGATTCAGAGTTCATCGTATCGGGAAGTTATGATAATACGGTGAGACTATGGGACGTCAAGACAGGTACCTGCAAGACCATGAGTGGTCACACTAGTAATGTAAATGCTGTGGCTATATCCAGTGATTCAGAGTTCATCGTATAGGGAAGTGCAGATTATACGGTGAGACTATGGAACGTCAAGACAGGTACCTGCAAGACCATGAGTGGTCACACTAGTAATGTAAATGCTGTGGCTATATCCAGTGATTCAGAGTTCATCGTATAGGGAAGTGCAGATTATACGGTGAGACTATGGGACGTCAAGACAGGTACCTGCAAGACCATGAGTGGTCACACTAGTAATGTATATGCTGTGGCTATATCCAGTGATTCAGAGTTCATCGTATCGGGAAGTGATGATGAGACGGTGAGACTATGGAACGTCAAGACAGGTGCCTGTAAGACCATGAGTGGTCACACTAGTAATGTAAATGCTGTGGCTATATCCAGTGATTCAGAGTTCATCGTATCGAGAAGTGCAGATTATACGGTGAGACTATGGGACGTCAAGACAGGTACCTGTAAGACCATGAGTGGTCACACATGTTATGTAAGATCTGTGGCTATATCCAGTGATTCAGAGTTCATAGTATCGGGAAGTTATGATTATACGGTGAGACTATGGGACGTCAAGACAAGTACCTGTAAGACCATGAGTGGTCACACTAGTTCTGTAAATGCTGTGGCTATATCCAGTGATTCAGAGTTCATCGTATAGGGAAGTGCAGATTATACGGTGAGACTATGGAACGTCAAGACAGGTACCTGCAAGACCATGAGTGGTCACACTAGTAATGTAAATGCTGTGGCTATATCCAGTGATTCAGAGTTCATCGTATAGGGAAGTGCAGATTATACGGTGAGACTATGGGACGTCAAGACAGGTACCTGTAAGACCATGAGTGGTCACACTAGTAATGTAAATGCTGTGGCTATATCCAGTGATTCAGAGTTCATAGTATCGAGAAGTGCAGATTATACGGTGAGACTATGGGACGTCAAGACAAGTACCTGTAAGACCATGAGTGGTCACACATGTTATGTATATGCTGTGGCTATATCCAGTGATTCAGAGTTCATCGTATCGGGAAGTTATGATTATACGGTGAGACTATGGGACGTCAAGACAGGTACCTGTAAGACCATGAGTGGTCACACTAGTAATGTAAATGCTGTGGCTATATCCAGTGATTCAGAGTTCATCGTATCGAGAAGTGCAGATTATACGGTGAGACTATGGGACGTCAAGACAGGTACCTGTAAGACCATGAGTGGTCACACTAGTTATGTAAGATCTGTGGCTATATCCAGTGATTCAGAGTTCATCGTATCGGGAAGTGCAGATTATACGGTGAGACTATGGGACGTCAAGACAGGTACCTGTAAGACCATGAGTGGTCACACACATTATGTACTATCTGTGGCTATATCCAGTGATTCAGAGTTCATCGTATCGGGAAGTGCAGATTATACGGTGAGACTATGGGACGTCAAGACAGGTACCTGTAAGACCATGAGTGGTCACACATGTTATGTATATGCTGTGGCTATATCCAGTGATTCAGAGTTCATCGTATAGGGAAGTGCAGATTATACGGTGAGACTATGGAACGTCAAGACAGGTACCTGTAAGACCATGAGTGGTCACACTAGTTCTGTATATGCTGTGGCTATATCCAGTGATTCAGAGTTCATCGTATCGGGAAGTGATGATTATACGGTGAGACTATGGGACGTCAAGACAGGTACCTGTAAGACCATGAGTGGTCACACACATTATGTACTATCTGTGGCTATATCCAGTGATTCAGAGTTCATCGTATCGGCAAGTGATGATAAGACGGTGAGACTATGGGACGTCAAGACAGGTACCTGTAAGACCATGAGTGGTCACACATGTTATGTATATGCTGTGGCTATATCCAGTGATTCAGAGTTCATAGTATCGGGAAGTTATGATTATACGGTGAGACTATGGGACGTCAAGACAGGTACCTGTAAGACCATGAGTGGTCACACACATTATGTACTATCTGTGGCTATATCCAGTGATTCAGAGTTCATCGTATCGGGAAGTGCAGATTATACGGTGAGACTATGGGACGTCAAGACAGGTACCTGTAAGACCATGAGTGGTCACACATGTTATGTATATGCTGTGGCTATATCCAGTGATTCAGAGTTCATCGTATAGGGAAGTGCAGATTATACGGTGAGACTATGGGACGTCAAGACAGGTACCTGTAAGACCATGAGTGGTCACACATGTTATGTATATGCTGTGGCTATATCCAGTGATTCAGAGTTCATCGTATCGGGAAGTGCAGATTATACGGTGAGACTATGGGACGTCAAGACAGGTACCTGTAAGACCATGAGTGGTCACACATGTTATGTATATGCTGTGGCTATATCCAGTGATTCAGAGTCATCGTATCGGGAAGTGCAGATTATACGGTGAGACTATGGGACGTCAAGACAGGTACCTGTAAGACCATGAGTGGTCACACTAGTAATGTAAATGCTGTGGCTATATCCAGTGATTCAGAGTTCATCGTATAGGGAAGTTATGATTATACGGTGAGACTATGGGACGTCAAGACAGGTACCTGTAAGACCATGAGTGGTCACACATATTCTGTATCATCTGTGGCTATATCCAGTGATTCAGAGTTCATCGTATCGGGAAGTGATGATGAGACGGTGAGACTATGGGACGTCAAGACAGGTACCTGCAAGACCATGAGTGGTCACACATGTTATGTAAGATCTGTGGCTATATCCAGTGATTCAGAGTTCATCGTATCGGGAAGTGATGATGAGACGGTGAGACTATGGAACGTCAAGACAGGTACCTGCAAGACCATGAGTGGTCACACATGTTATGTATATGCTGTGGCTATATCCAGTGATTCAGAGTTCATCGTATAGGGAAGTGCAGATTATACGGTGAGACTATGGGACGTCAAGACAGGTACCTGCAAGACCATGAGTGGTCACACTAGTAATGTAAATGCTGTGGCTATATCCAGTGATTCAGAGTTCATCGTATCGGGAAGTTATGATTATACGGTGAGACTATGGGACGTCAAGACAGGTACCTGTAAGACCATGAGTGGTCACACATGTTATGTATATGCTGTGGCTATATCCAGTGATTCAGAGTTCATCGTATCGGGAAGTGCAGATTATACGGTGAGACTATGGGACGTCAAGACAGGTACCTGTAAGACCATGAGTGGTCACACTAGTAATGTAAATGCTGTGGCTATATCCAGTGATTCAGAGTTCATCGTATCGGGAAGTGCAGATTATACGGTGAGACTATGGGACGTCAAGACAGGTACCTGTAAGACCATGAGTGGTCACACAGATTATGTAAGATCTGTGGCTATATCCAGTGATTCAGAGTTCATAGTATCGGGAAGTTATGATTATACGGTGAGACTATGGGACGTCAAGACAGGTACCTGCAAGACCATGAGTGGTCACACTAGTTATGCATATGATGTGGCTATATCCAGTGATTCAGAGTTCATCGTATAGGGAAGTGCAGATTATACGGTGAGACTATGGGACGTCAAGACAGGTACCTGTAAGACCATGAGTGGTCACACTAGTAATGTAAATGCTGTGGCTATATCCAGTGATTCAGAGTTCATCGTATCGGCAAGTGATGATAAGACGGTGAGACTATGGGACGTCAAGACAGGTACCTGTAAGACCATGAGTGGTCACACTAGTTATGTAAGATCTGTGGCTATATCCAGTGATTCAGAGTTCATCGTATCGGGAAGTGATGATTATACGGTGAGACTATGGGACGTCAAGACAGGTACCTGTAAGACCATGAGTGGTCACACTAGTTATGTATCATCTGTGGCTATATCCAGTGATTCAGAGTTCATCGTATCGGGAAGTGCAGATTATACGGTGAGACTATGGGACGTCAAGACAGGTACCTGTAAGACCATGAGTGGTCACACTAGTTCTGTAAATGCTGTGGCTATATCCAGTGATTCAGAGTTCATCGTATCGGGAAGTGCAGATTATACGGTGAGACTATGGGACGTCAAGACAGGTACCTGTAAGACCATGAGTGGTCACACACATTATGTACTATCTGTGGCTATATCCAGTGATTCAGAGTTCATCGTATCGGGAAGTGCAGATTATACGGTGAGACTATGGGACGTCAAGACAGGTACCTGTAAGACCATGAGTGGTCACACTAGTAATGTAAATGCTGTGGCTATATCCAGTGATTCAGAGTTCATCGTATCGAGAAGTGCAGATTATACGGTGAGACTATGGGACGTCAAGACAGGTACCTGTAAGACCATGAGTGGTCACACTAGTTATGTACTATCTGTGGCTATATCCAGTGATTCAGAGTTCATCGTATCGGGAAGTTATGATTATACGGTGAGACTATGGGACGTCAAGACAGGTACCTGTAAGACCATGAGTGGTCACACATGTTATGTATATGCTGTGGCTATATCCAGTGATTCAGAGTTCATAGTATCGGGAAGTTATGATTATACGGTGAGACTATGGGACGTCAAGACAGGTACCTGTAAGACCATGAGTGGTCACACAGATTATGTAAGATCTGTGGCTATATCCAGTGATTCAGAGTTCATAGTATCGGGAAGTTATGATTATACGGTGAGACTATGGGACGTCAAGACAGGTACCTGCAAGACCATGAGTGGTCACACTAGTTATGCATATGATGTGGCTATATCCAGTGATTCAGAGTTCATCGTATCGGGAAGTTATGATTATACGGTGAGACTATGGGACGTCAAGACAGGTACCTGTAAGACCATGAGTGGTCACACACATTATGTACTATCTGTGGCTATATCCAGTGATTCAGAGTTCATCGTATCGGGAAGTTATGATTATACGGTGAGACTATGGGACGTCAAGACAGGTACCTGTAAGACCATGAGTGGTCACACTAGTAATGTAAATGCTGTGGCTATATCCAGTGATTCAGAGTTCATCGTATAGGGAAGTGCAGATTATACGGTGAGACTATGGGACGTCAAGACAGGTACCTGTAAGACCATGAGTGGTCACACTAGTAATGTAAATGCTGTGGCTATATCCAGTGATTCAGAGTTCATCGTATCGAGAAGTGCAGATTATACGGTGAGACTATGGGACGTCAAGACAGGTACCTGTAAGACCATGAGTGGTCACACATGTTATGTAAGATCTGTGGCTATATCCAGTGATTCAGAGTTCATAGTATCGGGAAGTTATGATTATACGGTGAGACTATGGGACGTCAAGACAGGTACCTGTAAGACCATGAGTGGTCACACTAGTAATGTAAATGCTGTGGCTATATCCAGTGATTCAGAGTTCATCGTATCGAGAAGTGCAGATTATACGGTGAGACTATGGGACGTCAAGACAGGTACCTGTAAGACCATGAGTGGTCACACAGATTATGTAAGATCTGTGGCTATATCCAGTGATTCAGAGTTCATAGTATCGGGAAGTTATGATTATACGGTGAGACTATGGGACGTCAAGACAGGTACCTGCAAGACCATGAGTGGTCACACTAATGTTGTATATGCTGTGGCTATATCCAGTGATTCAGAGTTCATCGTATAGGGAAGTGCAGATTATACGGTGAGACTATGGGACGTCAAGACAGGTACCTGTAAGACCATGAGTGGTCACACTAGTAATGTAAATGCTGTGGCTATATCCAGTGATTCAGAGTTCATCGTATCGGCAAGTGATGATAAGACGGTGAGACTATGGGACGTCAAGACAGGTACCTGTAAGACCATGAGTGGTCACACAGATTATGTAAGATCTGTGGCTATATCCAGTGATTCAGAGTTCATAGTATCGGGAAGTTATGATTATACGGTGAGACTATGGGACGTCAAGACAGGTACCTGTAAGACCATGAGTGGTCACACACATTATGTACTATCTGTGGCTATATCCAGTGATTCAGAGTTCATCGTATCGGGAAGTTATGATTATACGGTGAGACTATGGGACGTCAAGACAGGTACCTGTAAGACCATGAGTGGTCACACTAGTAATGTAAATGCTGTGGCTATATCCAGTGATTCAGAGTTCATCGTATCGGGAAGTTATGATTATACGGTGAGACTATGGGACGTCAAGACAGGTACCTGTAAGACCATGAGTGGTCACACACATTATGTACTATCTGTGGCTATATCCAGTGATTCAGAGTTCATCGTATCGGGAAGTGATGATGAGACGGTGAGACTATGGAACGTCAAGACAGGTACCTGCAAGACCATGAGTGGTCACACTAGTAATGCATATGCTGTGGCTATATCCAGTGATTCAGAGTTCATCGTATAGGGAAGTGCAGATTATACGGTGAGACTATGGGACGTCAAGACAAGTACCTGTAAGACCATGAGTGGTCACACATGTTATGTAAGATCTGTGGCTATATCCAGTGATTCAGAGTTCATAGTATCGGGAAGTTATGATTATACGGTGAGACTATGGGACGTCAAGACAGGTACCTGTAAGACCATGAGTGGTCACACTAGTAATGTAAATGCTGTGGCTATATCCAGTGATTCAGAGTTCATCGTATCGGCAAGTGATGATAAGACGGTGAGACTATGGGACGTCAAGACAGGTACCTGTAAGACCATGAGTGGTCACACAGATTATGTAAGATCTGTGGCTATATCCAGTGATTCAGAGTTCATAGTATCGGGAAGTTATGATTATACGGTGAGACTATGGGACGTCAAGACAGGTACCTGTAAGACCATGAGTGGTCACACACATTATGTACTATCTGTGGCTATATCCAGTGATTCAGAGTTCATCGTATCGGGAAGTTATGATTATACGGTGAGACTATGGGACGTCAAGACAGGTACCTGTAAGACCATGAGTGGTCACACTAGTTATGTATATGCTGTGGCTATATCCAGTGATTCAGAGTTCATCGTATCGGGAAGTAATGATTATACGGTGAGACTATGGGACGTCAAGACAGGTACCTGTAAGACCATGAGTGGTCACACATATTCTGTATCATCTGTGGCTATATCCAGTGATTCAGAGTTCATCGTATCGGCAAGTGATGATAAGACGGTGAGACTATGGGACGTCAAGACAGGTACCTGTAAGACCATGAGTGGTCACACAGATTATGTAAGATCTGTGGCTATATCCAGTGATTCAGAGTTCATAGTATCGGGAAGTTATGATTATACGGTGAGACTATGGGACGTCAAGACAGGTACCTGCAAGACCATGAGTGGTCACACTAGTTATGCATATGATGTGGCTATATCCAGTGATTCAGAGTTCATCGTATAGGGAAGTGCAGATTATACGGTGAGACTATGGGACGTCAAGACAGGTACCTGTAAGACCATGAGTGGTCACACTAGTAATGTAAATGCTGTGGCTATATCCAGTGATTCAGAGTTCATCGTATCGGCAAGTGATGATAAGACGGTGAGACTATGGGACGTCAAGACAGGTACCTGTAAGACCATGAGTGGTCACACTAGTTATGTAAGATCTGTGGCTATATCCAGTGATTCAGAGTTCATCGTATCGGGAAGTGATGATTATACGGTGAGACTATGGGACGTCAAGACAGGTACCTGTAAGACCATGAGTGGTCACACTAATGTTGTATATGCTGTGGCTATATCCAGTGATTCAGAGTTCATCGTATCGGGAAGTGCAGATTATACGGTGAGACTATGGGACGTCAAGACAGGTACCTGTAAGACCATGAGTGGTCACACTAGTTATGTATATGCTGTGGCTATATCCAGTGATTCAGAGTTCATCGTATCGGGAAGTGCAGATTATACGGTGAGACTATGGGACGTCAAGACAGGTACCTGTAAGACCATGAGTGGTCACACTAGTTATGTATATGCTGTGGCTATATCCAGTGATTCAGAGTTCATCGTATCGGGAAGTGCAGATTATACGGTGAGACTATGGGACGTCAAGACAGGTACCTGCAAGACCATGAGTGGTCACACTAGTAATGTAAATGCTGTGGCTATATCCAGTGATTCAGAGTTCATCGTATCGAGAAGTGCAGATTATACGGTGAGACTATGGGACGTCAAGACAGGTACCTGTAAGACCATGAGTGGTCACACTAGTTATGTACTATCTGTGGCTATATCCAGTGATTCAGAGTTCATCGTATCGGGAAGTTATGATTATACGGTGAGACTATGGGACGTCAAGACAGGTACCTGTAAGACCATGAGTGGTCACACATGTTATGTATATGCTGTGGCTATATCCAGTGATTCAGAGTTCATAGTATCGGGAAGTTATGATTATACGGTGAGACTATGGGACGTCAAGACAGGTACCTGTAAGACCATGAGTGGTCACACACATTATGTAAGATCTGTGGCTATATCCAGTGATTCAGAGTTCATCGTATAGGGAAGTTATGATTATACGGTGAGACTATGGGACGTCAAGACAGGTACCTGTAAGACCATGAGTGGTCACACATATTCTGTATCATCTGTGGCTATATCCAGTGATTCAGAGTTCATCGTATCGGGAAGTGATGATGAGACGGTGAGACTATGGGACGTCAAGACAGGTACCTGCAAGACCATGAGTGGTCACACATGTTATGTAAGATCTGTGGCTATATCCAGTGATTCAGAGTTCATCGTATCGGGAAGTGATGATGAGACGGTGAGACTATGGAACGTCAAGACAGGTACCTGCAAGACCATGAGTGGTCACACTAGTAATGCATATGATGTGGCTATATCCAGTGATTCAGAGTTCATCGTATAGGGAAGTGCAGATTATACGGTGAGACTATGGGACGTCAAGACAGGTACCTGTAAGACCATGAGTGGTCACACTAGTAATGTAAATGCTGTGGCTATATCCAGTGATTCAGAGTTCATCGTATCGGGAAGTTATGATAATACGGTGAGACTATGGGACGTCAAGACAGGTACCTGTAAGACCATGAGTGGTCACACACATTATGTACTATCTGTGGCTATATCCAGTGATTCAGAGTTCATCGTATCGGGAAGTGATGATGAGACGGTGAGACTATGGAACGTCAAGACAGGTACCTGCAAGACCATGAGTGGTCACACTAGTAATGCATATGATGTGGCTATATCCATTGATTCAGAGTTCATCGTATCGGCAAGTGATGATAAGACGGTGAGACTATGGGACGTCAAGACAGGTACCTGCAAGACCATGAGTGGTCACACTAGTAATGTATATGCTGTGGCTATATCCAGTGATTCAGAGTTCATCGTATCGGGAAGTTAAGATTAGACTGTGAGACTATGGGACGTCAAGACAGGTACCTGTAAGACCATGAGTGGTCACACTAGTTATGTATCATCTGTGGCTATATCCAGTGATTCAGAGTTCATCGTATCGGGAAGTTATGATAATACGGTGAGACTATGGGACGTCAAGACAGGTACCTGTAAGACCATGAGTGGTCACACACATTATGTACTATCTGTGGCTATATCCAGTGATTCAGAGTTCATCGTATCGGGAAGTGATGATGAGACGGTGAGACTATGGAACGTCAAGACAGGTACCTGCAAGACCATGAGTGGTCACACTAGTAATGCATATGATGTGGCTATATCCATTGATTCAGAGTTCATCGTATCGGCAAGTGATGATAAGACGGTGAGACTATGGGACGTCAAGACAGGTACCTGTAAGACCATGAGTGGTCACACTAATGTTGTATATGCTGTGGCTATATCCAGTGATTCAGAGTTCATCGTATAGGGAAGTGCAGATTATACGGTGAGACTATGGGACGTCAAGACAGGTACCTGCAAGACCATGAGTGGTCACACTAGTAATGTAAATGCTGTGGCTATATCCAGTGATTCAGAGTTCATCGTATCGAGAAGTGCAGATTATACGGTGAGACTATGGGACGTCAAGACAGGTACCTGTAAGACCATGAGTGGTCACACTAGTTATGTATCATCTGTTGCTATATCCAGTGATTCAGAGTTCATCGTATCGGGAAGTGCAGATTATACGGTGAGACTATGGGACGTCAAGACAGGTACCTGTAAGACCATGAGTGGTCACACTAGTTATGTATCATCTGTGGCTATATCCAGTGATTCAGAGTTCATCGTATCGGGAAGTGCAGATTAGACGGTGAGACTATGGGACGTCAAGACAGGTACCTGTAAGACCATGAGTGGTCACACTAGTAATGTAAATGCTGTGGCTATATCCAGTGATTCAGAGTTCATCGTATCGGGAAGTGCAGATTATACGGTGAGACAATGGGACGTCAAGACAGGTACCTGTAAGACCATGAGTGGTCACACTAGTAATGTAAATGCTGTGGCTATATCCAGTGATTCAGAGTTCATCGTATCGGGAAGTGCAGATTATACGGTGAGACTACTGGACGTCAAGACAGGTACCTGTAAGACCATGAGTGGTCACACTAATGTTGTATATGCTGTGGCTATATCCAGTGATTCAGAGTTCATCGTATCGGGAAGTGCAGATTATACGGTGAGACTATGGGACGTCAAGACAGGTACCTGTAAGACCATGAGTGGTCACACTAGTTATGTATATGCTGTGGCTATATCCAGTGATTCAGAGTTCATCGTATCGGGAAGTGCAGATTATACGGTGAGACTATGGGACGTCAAGACAGGTACCTGTAAGACCATGAGTGGTCACACACATTATGTACTATCTGTGGCTATATCCAGTGATTCAGAGTTCATCGTATCGGGAAGTGCAGATTATACGGTGAGACTATGGGACGTCAAGACAGGTACCTGTAAGACCATGAGTGGTCACACTAATGTTGTATATGCTGTGGCTATATCCAGTGATTCAGAGTTCATCGTATCGGGAAGTGCAGATTATACGGTGAGACTATGGGACGTCAAGACAGGTACCTGTAAGACCATGAGTGGTCACACTAGTAATGTAAATGCTGTGGCTATATCCAGTGATTCAGAGTTCATCGTATCGAGAAGTGCAGATTATACGGTGAGACTATGGGACGTCAAGACAGGTACCTGTAAGACCATGAGTGGTCACACTAATGTTGTATATGCTGTGGCTATATCCAGTGATTCAGAGTTCATCGTATAGGGAAGTGCAGATTATACGGTGAGACTATGGGACGTCAAGACAGGTACCTGTAAGACCATGAGTGGTCACACTAGTTATGTATCATCTGTGGCTATATCCAGTGATTGAGAGTTCATCGTATCGGGAAGTGCAGATTATACGGTGAGACTATGGGACGTCAAGACAGGTACCTGTAAGACCATGAGTGGTCACACATGTTATGTAAGATCTGTGGCTATATCCAGTGATTCAGAGTTCATAGTATCGGGAAGTTATGATTATACGGTGAGACTATGGGACGTCAAGACAGGTACCTGTAAGACCATGAGTGGTCACACACATTATGTACTATCTGTGGCTATATCCAGTGATTCAGAGTTCATCGTATCGGGAAGTTATGATTATACGGTGAGACTATGGGACGTCAAGACAGGTACCTGTAAGACCATGAGTGGTCACACTAGTAATGTATATGCTGTGGCTATATCCAGTGATTCAGAGTTCATCGTATCGGGAAGTGATGATTATACGGTGAGACTATGGGACGTCAAGACAGGTACCTGTAAGACCATGAGTGGTCACACACATTATGTACTATCTGTGGCTATATCCAGTGATTCAGAGTTCATCGTATCGGGAAGTTATGATTATACGGTGAGACTATGGGACGTCAAGACAGGTACCTGTAAGACCATGAGTGGTCACACATGTTATGTATATGCTGTGGCTATATCCAGTGATTCAGAGTTCATCGTATAGGGAAGTGCAGATTATACGGTGAGACTATGGGACGTCAAGACAGGTACCTGTAAGACCATGAGTGGTCACACTAGTAATGTAAATGCTGTGGCTATATCCAGTGATTCAGAGTTCATCGTATCGAGAAGTGCAGATTATACGGTGAGACTATGGGACGTCAAGACAGGTACCTGTAAGACCATGAGTGGTCACACATGTTATGTAAGATCTGTGGCTATATCCAGTGATTCAGAGTTCATAGTATCGGGAAGTTATGATTATACGGTGAGACTATGGGACGTCAAGACAGGTACCTGTAAGACCATGAGTGGTCACACATGTTATGTATATGCTGTGGCTATATCCAGTGATTCAGAGTTCATCGTATAGGGAAGTGCAGATTATACGGTGAGACTATGGGACGTCAAGACAAGTACCTGTAAGACCATGAGTGGTCACACATGTTATGTATATGCTGTGGCTATATCCAGTGATTCAGAGTTCATAGTATCGGGAAGTTATGATTATACGGTGAGACTATGGGACGTCAAGACAGGTACCTGTAAGACCATGAGTGTTCACACACATTATGTACTATCTGTGGCTATATCCAGTGATTCAGAGTTCATCGTATCGGGAAGTGCAGATTATACGGTGAGACTATGGGACGTCAAGACAGGTACCTGTAAGACCATGAGTGGTCACACTAGTAATGTAAATGCTGTGGCTATATCCAGTGATTCAGAGTTCATCGTATCGAGAAGTGCAGATTATACGGTGAGACTATGGGACGTCAAGACAGGTACCTGTAAGACCATGAGTGGTCACACTAGTTCTGTAAATGCTGTGGCTATATCCTGTGATTCAGAGTTCATCGTATCGGGGAGTTATGATTATACGGTGAGACTATGGGACGTCAAGACAGGTACCTGTAAGACAATGAGTGGTCACACATGTTATGTATATGCTGTGGCTATATCCAGTGATTCAGAGTTCATCGTATAGGGAAGTGCAGATTATACGGTGAGACTATGGGACGTCAAGACAGGTACCTGTAAGACCATGAGTGGTCACACTAATGTTGTATATGCTGTGGCTATATCCAGTGATTCAGAGTTCATCGTATCGGGGAGTTATGATTATACGGTGAGACTATGGGACGTCAAGACAGGTACCTGTAAGACCATGAGTGGTCACACACATTATGTACTATCTGTGGCTATATCCAGTGATTCAGAGTTCATCGTATCGGGAAGTTATGATTATACGGTGAGACTATGGGACGTCAAGACAGGTACCTGTAAGACCATGAGTGGTCACACATGTTATGTATATGCTGTGGCTATATCCAGTGATTCAGAGTTCATCGTATCGGGAAGTGCAGATTATACGGTGAGACTATGGGACGTCAAGACAGGTACCTGTAAGACCATGAGTGGTCACACATGTTATGTATATGCTGTGGCTATATCCAGTGATTCAGAGTTCATCGTATAGGGAAGTGCAGATTATACGGTGAGACTATGGGACGTCAAGACAGGTACCTGTAAGACCATGAGTGGTCACACATGTTATGTATATGCTGTGGCTATATCCAGTGATTCAGAGTTCATCGTATAGGGAAGTGCAGATTATACGGTGAGACTATGGGACGTCAAGACAGGTACCTGTAAGACCATGAGTGGTCACACAGATTATGTAAGATCTGTGGCTATATCCAGTGATTCAGAGTTCATAGTATCGGGAAGTTATGATTATACGGTGAGACTATGGGACGTCAAGACAGGTACCTGTAAGACCATGAGTGGTCACACACATTATGTACTATCTGTGGCTATATCCAGTGATTCAGAGTTCATCGTATCGGCAAGTGATGATAAGACGGTGAGACTATGGGACGTCAAGACAGGTACCTGTAAGACCATGAGTGGTCACACAGATTATGTAAGATCTGTGGCTATATCCAGTGATTCAGAGTTCATAGTATCGGGAAGTTATGATTATACGGTGAGACTATGGGACGTCAAGACAGGTACCTGTAAGACCATGAGTGGTCACACTAGTAATGTAAATGCTGTGGCTATATCCAGTGATTCAGAGTTCATCGTATCGAGAAGTGCAGATTATACGGTGAGACTATGGGACGTCAAGACAGGTACCTGCAAGACCATGAGTGGTCACACAGATTATGTAAGATCTGTGGCTATATCCAGTGATTCAGAGTTCATAGTATCGGGAAGTTATGATTATACGGTGAGACTATGGGACGTCAAGACAGGTACCTGTAAGACCATGAGTGGTCACACACATTATGTACTATCTGTGGCTATATCCAGTGATTCAGAGTTCATCGTATCGGGAAGTTATGATTATACGGTGAGACTATGGGACGTCAAGACAGGTACCTGTAAGACCATGAGTGGTCACACATGTTATGTATATGCTGTGGCTATATCCAGTGATTCAGAGTTCATCGTATAGGGAAGTGCAGATTATACGGTGAGACTATGGGACGTCAAGACAGGTACCTGTAAGACCATGAGTGGTCACACACATTATGTACTATCTGTGGCTATATCCAGTGATTCAGAGTTCATCGTATCGGGAAGTGATGATGAGACGGTGAGACTATGGAACGTCAAGACAGGTACCTGCAAGACCATGAGTGGTCACACTAGTAATGCATATGCTGTGGCTATATCCAGTGATTCAGAGTTCATCGTATAGGGAAGTTATGATTATACGGTGAGACTATGGGACGTCAAGACAGGTACCTGTAAGACCATGAGTGGTCACACTAGTAATGTAAATGCTGTGGCTATATCCAGTGATTCAGAGTTCATCGTATCGGCAAGTGATGATAAGACGGTGAGACTATGGGACGTCAAGACAGGTACCTGTAAGACCATGAGTGGTCACACAGATTATGTAAGATCTGTGGCTATATCCAGTGATTCAGAGTTCATAGTATCGGGAAGTTATGATTATACGGTGAGACTATGGGACGTCAAGACAGGTACCTGTAAGACCATGAGTGGTCACACACATTATGTACTATCTGTGGCTATATCCAGTGATTCAGAGTTCATCGTATCGGGAAGTGCAGATTATACGGTGAGACTATGGGACGTCAAGACAGGTACCTGTAAGACCATGAGTGGTCACACTAGTTATGTATATGCTGTGGCTATATCCAGTGATTCAGAGTTCATCGTATAGGGAAGTGCAGATTATACGGTGAGACTATGGGACGTCAAGACAGGTACCTGTAAGACCATGAGTGGTCACACATGTTATGTAAATGCTGTGGCTATATCCAGTGATTCAGAGTTCATCGTATCGGGAAGTGCAGATTATACGGTGAGACTATGGGACGTCAAGACAGGTACCTGTAAGACCATGAGTGGTCACACTAGTTATGTAAATGCTGTGGCTATATCCAGTGATTCAGAGTTCATCGTATCGGCAAGTGATGATAAGACGGTGAGACTATGGGACGTCAAGACAGGTACCTGTAAGACCATGAGTGGTCACACAGATTATGTAAGATCTGTGGCTATATCCAGTGATTCAGAGTTCATAGTATCGGGAAGTTATGATTATACGGTGAGACTATGGGACGTCAAGACAGGTACCTGCAAGACCATGAGTGGTCACACTAGTAATGCATATGATGTGGCTATATCCAGTGATTCAGAGTTCATCGTATAGGGAAGTGCAGATTATACGGTGAGACTATGGGACGTCAAGACAGGTACCTGTAAGACCATGAGTGGTCACACTAGTAATGTAAATGCTGTGGCTATATCCAGTGATTCAGAGTTCATCGTATCGGCAAGTGATGATAAGACGGTGAGACTATGGGACGTCAAGACAGGTACCTGTAAGACCATGAGTGGTCACACATGTTATGTATATGCTGTGGCTATATCCAGTGATTCAGAGTTCATAGTATCGGGAAGTTATGATTATACGGTGAGACTATGGGACGTCAAGACAGGTACCTGTAAGACCATGAGTGGTCACACACATTATGTACTATCTGTGGCTATATCCAGTGATTCAGAGTTCATCGTATCGGGAAGTGCAGATTATACGGTGAGACTATGGGACGTCAAGACAGGTACCTGTAAGACCATGAGTGGTCACACATGTTATGTATATGCTGTGGCTATATCCAGTGATTCAGAGTTCATCGTATCGGGAAGTGCAGATTATACGGTGAGACTATGGGACGTCAAGACAGGTACCTGTAAGACCATGAGTGGTCACACTAGTTCTGTAAATGCTGTGGCTATATCCTGTGATTCAGAGTTCATCGTATCGGGGAGTTATGATTATACGGTGAGACTATGGGACGTCAAGACAGGTACCTGTAAGACAATGAGTGGTCACACATGTTATGTATATGCTGTGGCTATATCCAGTGATTCAGAGTTCATCGTATAGGGAAGTGCAGATTATACGGTGAGACTATGGGACGTCAAGACAGGTACCTGTAAGACCATGAGTGGTCACACTAATGTTGTATATGCTGTGGCTATATCCAGTGATTCAGAGTTCATCGTATCGGGGAGTTATGATTATACGGTGAGACTATGGGACGTCAAGACAGGTACCTGTAAGACCATGAGTGGTCACACACATTATGTACTATCTGTGGCTATATCCAGTGATTCAGAGTTCATCGTATCGGGAAGTTATGATTATACGGTGAGACTATGGGACGTCAAGACAGGTACCTGTAAGACCATGAGTGGTCACACATGTTATGTATATGCTGTGGCTATATCCAGTGATTCAGAGTTCATCGTATCGGGAAGTGCAGATTATACGGTGAGACTATGGGACGTCAAGACAGGTACCTGTAAGACCATGAGTGGTCACACATGTTATGTATATGCTGTGGCTATATCCAGTGATTCAGAGTTCATCGTATAGGGAAGTGCAGATTATACGGTGAGACTATGGGACGTCAAGACAGGTACCTGTAAGACCATGAGTGGTCACACATGTTATGTATATGCTGTGGCTATATCCAGTGATTCAGAGTTCATCGTATAGGGAAGTGCAGATTATACGGTGAGACTATGGGACGTCAAGACAGGTACCTGTAAGACCATGAGTGGTCACACTAGTAATGTAAATGCTGTGGCTATATCCAGTGATTCAGAGTTCATCGTATCGGCAAGTGATGATAAGACGGTGAGACTATGGGACGTCAAGACAGGTACCTGTAAGACCATGAGTGGTCACACAGATTATGTAAGATCTGTGGCTATATCCAGTGATTCAGAGTTCATCGTATCGGGAAGTTATGATTATACGGTGAGACTATGGGACGTCAAGACAGGTACCTGTAAGACCATGAGTGGTCACACACATTATGTACTATCTGTGGCTATATCCAGTGATTCAGAGTTCATCGTATCGGGAAGTGCAGATTATACGGTGAGACTATGGGACGTCAAGACAGGTACCTGTAAGACCATGAGTGGTCACACATGTTATGTATATGCTGTGGCTATATCCAGTGATTCAGAGTTCATCGTATAGGGAAGTGCAGATTATACGGTGAGACTATGGGACGTCAAGACAGGTACCTGTAAGACCATGAGTGGTCACACATGTTATGTATATGCTGTGGCTATATCCAGTGATTCAGAGTTCATAGTATCGGGAAGTTATGATTATACGGTGAGACTATGGGACGTCAAGACAGGTACCTGTAAGACCATGAGTGGTCACACTAGTTCTGTAAATGCTGTGGCTATATCCAGTGATTCAGAGTTCATCGTATCGGCAAGTGATGATAAGACGGTGACACTATGGGACGTCAAGACAGGTACCTGTAAGACCATGAGTGGTCACACAGATTATGTAAGATCTGTGGCTATATCCAGTGATTCAGAGTTCATCGTATAGGGAAGTGCAGATTATACGGTGAGACTATGGGACGTCAAGACAGGTACCTGTAAGACCATGAGTGGTCACACTAGTAATGTAAATGCTGTGGCTATATCCAGTGATTCAGAGTTCATCGTATCGAGAAGTGCAGATTATACGGTGAGACTATGGGACGTCAAGACAGGTACCTGTAAGACCATGAGTGGTCACACTAGTTCTGTAAATGCTGTGGCTATATCCTGTGATTCAGAGTTCATCGTATCGGGGAGTTATGATTATACGGTGAGACTATGGGACGTCAAGACAGGTACCTGTAAGACCATGAGTGGTCACACTAATGTTGTATATGCTGTGGCTATATCCAGTGATTCAGAGTTCATCGTATCGGGGAGTTATGATTATACGGTGAGACTATGGGACGTCAAGACAGGTACCTGTAAGACCATGAGTGGTCACACTAGTTATGTATCATCTGTGGCTATATCCAGTGATTCAGAGTTCATCGTATCGGGAAGTTAAGATTAGACGGTGAGACTATGGGACGTCAAGACAGGTACCTGTAAGACCATGAGTGGTCACACTAATGTTGTATATGCTGTGGCTATATCCAGTGATTCAGAGTTCATCGTATCGGGGAGTTATGATTATACGGTGAGACTATGGGACGTCAAGACAGGTACCTGTAAGACCATGAGTGGTCACACTAATGTTGTATCATCTGTGGCTATATCCAGTGATTCAGAGTTCATCGTATCGGGGAGTTAAGATTAGACGGTGAGACTATGGGACGTCAAGACAGGTACCTGTAAGACCATGAGTGGTCACACTAGTTATGTATCATCTGTGGCTATATCCAGTGATTCAGAGTTCATCGTATCGGGAAGTTAAGATTAGACGGTGAGACTATGGGACGTCAAGACAAGTACCTGTAAGACCATGAGTGGTCACACTAGTTATGTATCATCTGTGGCTATATCCAGTGATTCAGAGTTCATCGTATCGGGAAGTTAAGATTATACGGTGAGACTATGGGACGTCAAGACAGGTACCTGTAAGACCATGAGTGGTCACACTAATGTTGTATATGCTGTGGCTATATCCAGTGATTCAGAGTTCATCGTATCGGGAAGTTGAGATAAGACGGTGAGACTATGGGACGTCAAGACAGGTACCTGTAAGACCATGAGTGGTCACACTAGTTCTGTATATGCTGTGGCTATATCCAGTGATTCAGAGTTCATCGTATCGGGAAGTGCAGATTATACGGTGAGACTATGGGACGTCAAGACAGGTACCTGTAAGACCATGAGTGGTCACACTAGTTATGTATCATCTGTGGCTATATCCAGTGATTCAGAGTTCATCGTATCGGGAAGTTAAGATTAGACGGTGAGACTATGGGACGTCAAGACAGGTACCTGTAAGACCATGAGTGGTCACACTAGTTATGTATCATCTGTGGCTATATCCAGTGATTCAGAGTTCATCGTATCGGGAAGTTAAGATTAGACGGTGAGACTATGGGACGTCAAGACAGGTACCTGTAAGACCATGAGTGGTCACACTAGTTATGTATCATCTGTGGCTATATCCAGTGATTCAGAGTTCATCGTATCGGGAAGTTATGATAATACGGTGAGACTATGGGACGTCAAGACAGGTACCTGTAAGACCATGAGTGGTCACACTAGTTATGTATCATCTGTGGCTATATCCAGTGATTCAGAGTTCATCGTATCGGGGAGTTATGATAATACGGTGAGACTATGGGACGTCAAGACAGGTACCTGTAAGACCATGAGTGGTCACACTAATGTTGTATATGCTGTGGCTATATCCAGTGATTCAGAGTTCATCGTATCGGGGAGTTATGATTATACGGTGAGACTATGGGACGTCAAGACAGGTACCTGTAAGACCATGAGTGGTCACACACATTATGTACTATCTGTGGCTATATCCAGTGATTCAGAGTTCATCGTATCGGGAAGTTATGATTATACGGTGAGACTATGGGACGTCAAGACAGGTACCTGTAAGACCATGAGTGGTCACACATGTTATGTATATGCTGTGGCTATATCCAGTGATTCAGAGTTCATAGTATCGGGAAGTTATGATTATACGGTGAGACTATGGGACGTCAAGACAGGTACCTGTAAGACCATGAGTGGTCACACACATTATGTACTATCTGTGGCTATATCCAGTGATTCAGAGTTCATCGTATCGGGAAGTGATGATGAGACGGTGAGACTATGGAACGTCAAGACAGGTACCTGCAAGACCATGAGTGGTCACACTAGTAATGCATATGATGTGGCTATATCCATTGATTCAGAGTTCATCGTATCGGCAAGTGATGATAAGACGGTGAGACTATGGGACGTCAAGACAGGTACCTGTAAGACCATGAGTGGTCACACAAATTCTGTATTATCTGTGGCTATATCCAGTGATTCAGAGTTCATCGTATCGGCAAGTGATGATAAGACGGTGAGACTATGGGACGTCAAGACAGGTACCTGTAAGACCATGAGTGGTCACACAAATTCTGTATTATCTGTGGCTATATCCAGTGATTCAGAGTTCATCGTATAGGGAAGTGCAGATTATACGGTGAGACTATGGGACGTCAAGACAGGTACCTGTAAGACCATGAGTGGTCACACTAGTAATGTAAATGCTGTGGCTATATCCAGTGATTCAGAGTTCATCGTATCGAGAAGTGCAGATTATACGGTGAGACTATGGGACGTCAAGACAGGTACCTGTAAGACCATGAGTGGTCACACATGTTATGTATATGCTGTGGCTATATCCAGTGATTCAGAGTTCATCGTATAGGGAAGTGCAGATTATACGGTGAGACTATGGGACGTCAAGACAGGTACCTGTAAGACCATGAGTGGTCACACATGTTATGTATATGCTGTGGCTATATCCAGTGATTCAGAGTTCATAGTATCGGGAAGTTATGATTATACGGTGAGACTATGGGACGTCAAGACAGGTACCTGTAAGACCATGAGTGGTCACACTAGTTCTGTAAATGCTGTGGCTATATCCAGTGATTCAGAGTTCATCGTATCGGCAAGTGATGATAAGACGGTGACACTATGGGACGTCAAGACAGGTACCTGTAAGACCATGAGTGGTCACACAGATTATGTAAGATCTGTGGCTATATCCAGTGATTCAGAGTTCATCGTATAGGGAAGTGCAGATTATACGGTGAGACTATGGGACGTCAAGACAGGTACCTGTAAGACCATGAGTGGTCACACTAGTAATGTAAATGCTGTGGCTATATCCAGTGATTCAGAGTTCATCGTATCGAGAAGTGCAGATTATACGGTGAGACTATGGGACGTCAAGACAGGTACCTGTAAGACCATGAGTGGTCACACTAGTTCTGTAAATGCTGTGGCTATATCCTGTGATTCAGAGTTCATCGTATCGGGGAGTTATGATTATACGGTGAGACTATGGGACGTCAAGACAGGTACCTGTAAGACCATGAGTGGTCACACATGTTATGTATATGCTGTGGCTATATCCAGTGATTCAGAGTTCATCGTATAGGGAAGTGCAGATTATACGGTGAGACTATGGGACGTCAAGACAGGTACCTGTAAGACCATGAGTGGTCACACTAATGTTGTATATGCTGTGGCTATATCCAGTGATTCAGAGTTCATCGTATCGGGGAGTTATGATTATACGGTGAGACTATGGGACGTCAAGACAGGTACCTGTAAGACCATGAGTGGTCACACATGTTATGTATATGCTGTGGCTATATCCAGTGATTCAGAGTTCATCGTATAGGGAAGTGCAGATTATACGGTGAGACTATGGGACGTCAAGACAGGTACCTGTAAGACCATGAGTGGTCACACTAGTAATGTAAATGCTGTGGCTATATCCAGTGATTCAGAGTTCATCGTATCGGCAAGTGATGATAAGACGGTGAGACTATGGGACGTCAAGACAGGTACCTGTAAGACCATGAGTGGTCACACAGATTATGTAAGATCTGTGGCTATATCCAGTGATTCAGAGTTCATAGTATCGGGAAGTTATGATTATACGGTGAGACTATGGGACGTCAAGACAGGTACCTGTAAGACCATGAGTGGTCACACACATTATGTACTATCTGTGGCTATATCCAGTGATTCAGAGTTCATCGTATCGGGAAGTGCAGATTATACGGTGAGACTATGGGACGTCAAGACAGGTACCTGTAAGACCATGAGTGGTCACACATGTTATGTATATACTGTGGCTATATCCAGTGATTCAGAGTTCATCGTATCGGGAAGTGCAGATTATACGGTGAGACTATGGGACGTCAAGACAGGTACCTGTAAGACCATGAGTGGTCACACTAGTAATGTAAATGCTGTGGCTATATCCAGTGATTCAGAGTTCATCGTATCGAGAAGTGCAGATTATACGGTGAGACTATGGGACGTCAAGACAGGTACCTGTAAGACCATGAGTGGTCACACATGTTATGTAAGATCTGTGGCTATATCCAGTGATTCAGAGTTCATAGTATCGGGAAGTTATGATTATACGGTGAGACTATGGGACGTCAAGACAGGTACCTGTAAGACCATGAGTGGTCACACACATTATGTACTATCTGTGGCTATATCCAGTGATTCAGAGTTCATCGTATCGGGAAGTGATGATGAGACGGTGAGACTATGGAACGTCAAGACAGGTACCTGCAAGACCATGAGTGGTCACACTAGTAATGCATATGATGTGGCTATATCCATTGATTCAGAGTTCATCGTATCGGCAAGTGATGATAAGACGGTGAGACTATGGGACGTCAAGACAGGTACCTGTAAGACCATGAGTGGTCACACAAATTCTGTATTATCTGTGGCTATATCCAGTGATTCAGAGTTCATCGTATCGGCAAGTGATGATAAGACGGTGAGACTATGGGACGTCAAGACAGGTACCTGTAAGACCATGAGTGGTCACACAAATTCTGTATTATCTGTGGCTATATCCAGTGATTCAGAGTTCATCGTATAGGGAAGTGCAGATTATACGGTGAGACTATGGGACGTCAAGACAGGTACCTGTAAGACCATGAGTGGTCACACACATTATGTAAGATCTGTGGCTATATCCAGTGATTCAGAGTTCATAGTATCGGGAAGTTATGATTATACGGTGAGACTATGGGACGTCAAGACAGGTACCTGTAAGACCATGAGTGGTCACACATGTTATGTATATGCTGTGGCTATATCCAGTGATTCAGAGTTCATAGTATCGGGAAGTTATGATTATACGGTGAGACTATGGGACGTCAAGACAGGTACCTGTAAGACCATGAGTGGTCACACACATTATGTACTATCTGTGGCTATATCCAGTGATTCAGAGTTCATCGTATCGGGAAGTTATGATTATACGGTGAGACTATGGGACGTCAAGACAGGTACCTGTAAGACCATGAGTGGTCACACATGTTATGTATATGCTGTGGCTATATCCAGTGATTCAGAGTTCATCGTATAGGGAAGTGCAGATTATACGGTGAGACTATGGGACGTCAAGACAGGTACCTGTAAGACCATGAGTGGTCACACTAGTAATGTATATGCTGTGGCTATATCCAGTGATTCAGAGTTCATCGTATCGAGAAGTGCAGATTATACGGTGAGACTATGGGACGTCAAGACAGGTACCTGTAAGATCATGAGTGGTCACACATGTTATGTATATGCTGTGGCTATATCCAGTGATTCAGAGTTCATCGTATAGGGAAGTGCAGATTATACGGTGAGACTATGGGACGTCAAGACAGGTACCTGCAAGACCATGAGTGGTCACACTAGTAATGCATATGATGTGGCTATATCCAGTGATTCAGAGTTCATCGTATAGGGAAGTGCAGATTATACGGTGAGACTATGGGACGTCAAGACAGGTACCTGTAAGACCATGAGTGGTCACACTAGTAATGTAAATGCTGTGGCTATATCCAGTGATTCAGAGTTCATCGTATCGGCAAGTGATGATAAGACGGTGAGACTATGGGACGTCAAGACAGGTACCTGTAAGACCATGAGTGGTCACACAGATTATGTAAGATCTGTGGCTATATCCAGTGATTCAGAGTTCATAGTATCGGGAAGTTATGATTATACGGTGAGACTATGGGACGTCAAGACAGGTACCTGTAAGACCATGAGTGGTCACACTAGTAATGTAAATGCTGTGGCTATATCCAGTGATTCAGAGTTCATCGTATCGAGAAGTGCAGATTATACGGTGAGACTATGGGACGTCAAGACAGGTACCTGTAAGATCATGAGTGGTCACACATGTTATGTATATGCTGTGGCTATATCCAGTGATTCAGAGTTCATCGTATAGGGAAGTGCAGATTATACGGTGAGACTATGGGACGTCAAGACAGGTACCTGCAAGACCATGAGTGGTCACACTAGTAATGTAAATGCTGTGGCTATATCCAGTGATTCAGAGTTCATCGTATCGAGAAGTGCAGATTATACGGTGAGACTATGGGACGTCAAGACAGGTACCTGTAAGACCATGAGTGGTCACACTAGTTATGTATCATCTGTTGCTATATCCAGTGATTCAGAGTTCATCGTATCGGGAAGTGCAGATTATACGGTGAGACTATGGGACGTCAAGACAGGTACCTGTAAGACCATGAGTGGTCACACAAATTCTGTATTATCTGTGGCTATATCCAGTGATTCAGAGTTCATCGTATCGGGAAGTTATGATAAGACGGTGAGACTATGGGACGTCAAGACAGGTACCTGTAAGACCATGAGTGGTCACACAGATTATGTAAGATCTGTGGCTATATCCAGTGATTCAGAGTTCATAGTATCGGGAAGTTATGATTATACGGTGAGACTATGGGACGTCAAGACAGGTACCTGCAAGACCATGAGTGGTCACACTAGTAATGCATATGATGTGGCTATATCCAGTGATTCAGAGTTCATCGTATAGGGAAGTGCAGATTATACGGTGAGACTATGGGACGTCAAGACAGGTACCTGTAAGACCATGAGTGGTCACACTAGTAATGTAAATGCTGTGGCTATATCCAGTGATTCAGAGTTCATCGTATCGGCAAGTGATGATAAGACGGTGAGACTATGGGACGTCAAGACAGGTACCTGTAAGACCATGAGTGGTCACACAGATTATGTAAGATCTGTGGCTATATCCAGTGATTCAGAGTTCATAGTATCGGGAAGTTATGATTATACGGTGAGACTATGGGACGTCAAGACAGGTACCTGTAAGACCATGAGTGGTCACACACATTATGTATATGCTGTGGCTATATCCAGTGATTCAGAGTTCATCGTATCGGGAAGTGCAGATTATACGGTGAGACTATGGGACGTCAAGACAGGTACCTGTAAGACCATGAGTGGTCACACTAGTAATGTAAATGCTGTGGCTATATCCAGTGATTCAGAGTTCATCGTATAGGGAAGTGCAGATTATACGGTGAGACTATGGGACGTCAAGACAGGTACCTGTAAGACCATGAGTGGTCAGACTAGTAATGTAAATGCTGTGGCTATATCCAGTGATTCAGAGTTCATCGTATCGGCAAGTGATGATAAGACGGTGAGACTATGGGACGTCAAGACAGGTACCTGTAAGACCATGAGTGGTCACACATGTTATGTATATGCTGTGGCTATATCCAGTGATTCAGAGTTCATCGTATAGGGAAGTTATGATTATACGGTGAGACTATGGGACGTCAAGACAGGTACCTGTAAGACCATGAGTGGTCACACATGTTATGTATATGCTGTGGCTATATCCAGTGATTCAGAGTTCATCGTATCGGGAAGTGCAGATTATACGGTGAGACTATGGGACGTCAAGACAGGTACCTGTAAGACCATGAGTGGTCACACATGTTATGTATATGCTGTGGCTATATCCAGTGATTCAGAGTTCATCGTATAGGGAAGTGCAGATTATACGGTGAGACTATGGGACGTCAAGACAGGTACCTGTAAGACCATGAGTGGTCACACATGTTATGTATATGCTGTGGCTATATCCAGTGATTCAGAGTTCATCGTATCGGGAAGTGCAGATTATACGGTGAGACTATGGGACGTCAAGACAGGTACCTGTAAGACCATGAGTGGTCACACTAGTTCTGTAAATGCTGTGGCTATATCCAGTGATTCAGAGTTCATCGTATCGGCAAGTGATGATAAGACGGTGAGACTATGGGACGTCAAGACAGGTACCTGTAAGACCATGAGTGGTCACACAGATTATGTAAGATCTGTGGCTATATCCAGTGATTCAGAGTTCATAGTATCGGGAAGTTATGATTATACGGTGAGACTATGGGACGTCAAGACAGGTACCTGTAAGACCATGAGTGGTCACACAAATTCTGTATTATCTGTGGCTATATCCAGTGATTCAGAGTTCATCGTATAGGGAAGTGCAGATTATACGGTGAGACTATGGGACGTCAAGACAGGTACCTGTAAGACCATGAGTGGTCACACTAATGTTGTATATGCTGTGGCTATATCCAGTGATTCAGAGTTCATCGTATCGGCAAGTGATGATAAGACGGTGAGACTATGGGACGTCAAGACAGGTACCTGTAAGACCATGAGTGGTCACACAGATTATGTAAGATCTGTGGCTATATCCAGTGATTCAGAGTTCATAGTATCGGGAAGTTATGATTATACGGTGAGACTATGGGACGTCAAGACAGGTACCTGTAAGACCATGAGTGGTCACACACATTATGTACTATCTGTGGCTATATCCAGTGATTCAGAGTTCATCGTATCGGGAAGTTATGATTATACGGTGAGACTATGGGACGTCAAGACAGGTACCTGTAAGACCATGAGTGGTCACACATGTTATGTAAGATCTGTGGCTATATCCAGTGATTCAGAGTTCATAGTATCGGGAAGTTATGATTATACGGTGAGACTATGGGACGTCAAGACAGGTACCTGTAAGACCATGAGTGGTCACACAAATTCTGTATTATCTGTGGCTATATCCAGTGATTCAGAGTTCATCGTATCGGGAAGTTATGATTATACGGTGAGACTATGGGACGTCAAGACAGGTACCTGTAAGACCATGAGTGGTCACACATGTTATGTATATGCTGTGGCTATATCCAGTGATTCAGAGTTCATCGTATAGGGAAGTGCAGATTATACGGTGAGACTATGGGACGTCAAGACAGGTACCTGTAAGACCATGAGTGGTCACACTAGTAATGTAAATGCTGTGGCTATATCCAGTGATTCAGAGTTCATCGTATCGGCAAGTGATGATAAGACGGTGAGACTATGGGACGTCAAGACAGGTACCTGTAAGACCATGAGTGGTCACACATGTTATGTATATGCTGTGGCTATATCCAGTGATTCAGAGTTCATCGTATAGGGAAGTTATGATTATACGGTGAGACTATGGGACGTCAAGACAGGTACCTGTAAGACCATGAGTGGTCACACATGTTATGTATATGCTGTGGCTATATCCAGTGATTCAGAGTTCATCGTATCGGGAAGTGCAGATTATACGGTGAGACTATGGGACGTCAAGACAGGTACCTGTAAGACCATGAGTGGTCACACATGTTATGTATATGCTGTGGCTATATCCAGTGATTCAGAGTTCATCGTATAGGGAAGTGCAGATTATACGGTGAGACTATGGGACGTCAAGACAGGTACCTGTAAGACCATGAGTGGTCACACATGTTATGTATATGCTGTGGCTATATCCAGTGATTCAGAGTTCATCGTATCGGGAAGTGCAGATTATACGGTGAGACTATGGGACGTCAAGACAGGTACCTGTAAGACCATGAGTGGTCACACATGTTATGTATATGCTGTGGCTATATCCAGTGATTCAGAGTTCATCGTATCGGGAAGTGCAGATTATACGGTGAGACTATGGGACGTCAAGACAGGTACCTGTAAGACCATGAGTGGTCACACATGTTATGTATATGCTGTGGCTATATCCAGTGATTCAGAGTTCATCGTATCGGCAAGTGATGATAAGACGGTGAGACTATGGGACGTCAAGACAGGTACCTGTAAGACCATGAGTGGTCACACAGATTATGTAAGATCTGTGGCTATATCCAGTGATTCAGAGTTCATAGTATCGGGAAGTTATGATTATACGGTGAGACTATGGGACGTCAAGACAGGTACCTGTAAGACCATGAGTGGTCACACAAATTCTGTATTATCTGTGGCTATATCCAGTGATTCAGAGTTCATCGTATAGGGAAGTGCAGATTATACGGTGAGACTATGGGACGTCAAGACAGGTACCTGTAAGACCATGAGTGGTCACACATGTTATGTAAATGCTGTGGCTATATCCAGTGATTCAGAGTTCATCGTATCGGCAAGTGATGATAAGACGGTGAGACTATGGGACGTCAAGACAGGTACCTGTAAGACCATGAGTGGTCACACAGATTATGTAAGATCTGTGGCTATATCCAGTGATTCAGAGTTCATAGTATCGGGAAGTTATGATTATACGGTGAGACTATGGGACGTCAAGACAGGTACCTGTAAGACCATGAGTGGTCACACACATTATGTACTATCTGTGGCTATATCCAGTGATTCAGAGTTCATCGTATCGGGAAGTTATGATTATACGGTGAGACTATGGGACGTCAAGACAGGTACCTGTAAGACCATGAGTGGTCACACAGATTATGTAAGATCTGTGGCTATATCCAGTGATTCAGAGTTCATAGTATCGGGAAGTTATGATTATACGGTGAGACTATGGGACGTCAAGACAGGTACCTGCAAGACCATGAGTGGTCACACTAGTAATGCATATGATGTGGCTATATCCAGTGATTCAGAGTTCATCGTATAGGGAAGTGCAGATTATACGGTGAGACTATGGGACGTCAAGACAGGTACCTGTAAGACCATGAGTGGTCACACTAGTAATGTAAATGCTGTGGCTATATCCAGTGATTCAGAGTTCATCGTATCGGCAAGTGATGATAAGACGGTGAGACTATGGGACGTCAAGACAGGTACCTGTAAGACCATGAGTGGTCACACAGATTATGTAAGATCTGTGGCTATATCCAGTGATTCAGAGTTCATAGTATCGGGAAGTTATGATTATACGGTGAGACTATGGGACGTCAAGACAGGTACCTGTAAGACCATGAGTGGTCACACACATTATGTATATGCTGTGGCTATATCCAGTGATTCAGAGTTCATCGTATCGGGAAGTGCAGATTATACGGTGAGACTATGGGACGTCAAGACAGGTACCTGTAAGACCATGAGTGGTCACACATGTTATGTATATGCTGTGGCTATATCCAGTGATTCAGAGTTCATCGTATAGGGAAGTGCAGATTATACGGTGAGACTATGGGACGTCAAGACAGGTACCTGTAAGACCATGAGTGGTCAGACTAGTAATGTAAATGCTGTGGCTATATCCAGTGATTCAGAGTTCATCGTATCGGCAAGTGATGATAAGACGGTGAGACTATGGGACGTCAAGACAGGTACCTGTAAGACCATGAGTGGTCACACATGTTATGTATATGCTGTGGCTATATCCAGTGATTCAGAGTTCATCGTATAGGGAAGTTATGATTATACGGTGAGACTATGGGACGTCAAGACAGGTACCTGTAAGACCATGAGTGGTCACACATGTTATGTATATGCTGTGGCTATATCCAGTGATTCAGAGTTCATCGTATCGGGAAGTGCAGATTATACGGTGAGACTATGGGACGTCAAGACAGGTACCTGTAAGACCATGAGTGGTCACACATGTTATGTATATGCTGTGGCTATATCCAGTGATTCAGAGTTCATCGTATAGGGAAGTGCAGATTATACGGTGAGACTATGGGACGTCAAGACAGGTACCTGTAAGACCATGAGTGGTCACACATGTTATGTATATGCTGTGGCTATATCCAGTGATTCAGAGTTCATCGTATCGGGAAGTGCAGATTATACGGTGAGACTATGGGACGTCAAGACAGGTACCTGTAAGACCATGAGTGGTCACACATGTTATGTATATGCTGTGGCTATATCCAGTGATTCAGAGTTCATCGTATCGGGAAGTGCAGATTATACGGTGAGACTATGGGACGTCAAGACAGGTACCTGTAAGACCATGAGTGGTCACACATGTTATGTATATGCTGTGGCTATATCCAGTGATTCAGAGTTCATCGTATCGGCAAGTGATGATAAGACGGTGAGACTATGGGACGTCAAGACAGGTACCTGTAAGACCATGAGTGGTCACACAGATTATGTAAGATCTGTGGCTATATCCAGTGATTCAGAGTTCATAGTATCGGGAAGTTATGATTATACGGTGAGACTATGGGACGTCAAGACAGGTACCTGTAAGACCATGAGTGGTCACACAAATTCTGTATTATCTGTGGCTATATCCAGTGATTCAGAGTTCATCGTATAGGGAAGTGCAGATTATACGGTGAGACTATGGGACGTCAAGACAGGTACCTGTAAGACCATGAGTGGTCACACATGTTATGTAAATGCTGTGGCTATATCCAGTGATTCAGAGTTCATCGTATCGGCAAGTGATGATAAGACGGTGAGACTATGGGACGTCAAGACAGGTACCTGTAAGACCATGAGTGGTCACACAGATTATGTAAGATCTGTGGCTATATCCAGTGATTCAGAGTTCATAGTATCGGGAAGTTATGATTATACGGTGAGACTATGGGACGTCAAGACAGGTACCTGTAAGACCATGAGTGGTCACACAAATTCTGTATTATCTGTGGCTATATCCAGTGATTCAGAGTTCATCGTATCGGGAAGTTATGATAAGACGGTGAGACTATGGGACGTCAAGACAGGTACCTGTAAGACCATGAGTGGTCACACAGATTATGTAAGATCTGTGGCTATATCCAGTGATTCAGAGTTCATAGTATCGGGAAGTTATGATTATACGGTGAGACTATGGGACGTCAAGACAGGTACCTGCAAGACCATGAGTGGTCACACTAGTAATGCATATGATGTGGCTATATCCAGTGATTCAGAGTTCATCGTATAGGGAAGTGCAGATTATACGGTGAGACTATGGGACGTCAAGACAGGTACCTGTAAGACCATGAGTGGTCACACTAGTAATGTAAATGCTGTGGCTATATCCAGTGATTCAGAGTTCATCGTATCGGCAAGTGATGATAAGACGGTGAGACTATGGGACGTCAAGACAGGTACCTGTAAGACCATGAGTGGTCACACAGATTATGTAAGATCTGTGGCTATATCCAGTGATTCAGAGTTCATAGTATCGGGAAGTTATGATTATACGGTGAGACTATGGGACGTCAAGACAGGTACCTGTAAGACCATGAGTGGTCACACACATTATGTATATGCTGTGGCTATATCCAGTGATTCAGAGTTCATCGTATCGGGAAGTGCAGATTATACGGTGAGACTATGGGACGTCAAGACAGGTACCTGTAAGACCATGAGTGGTCACACATGTTATGTATATGCTGTGGCTATATCCAGTGATTCAGAGTTCATCGTATAGGGAAGTGCAGATTATACGGTGAGACTATGGGACGTCAAGACAGGTACCTGTAAGACCATGAGTGGTCAGACTAGTAATGTAAATGCTGTGGCTATATCCAGTGATTCAGAGTTCATCGTATCGGCAAGTGATGATAAGACGGTGAGACTATGGGACGTCAAGACAGGTACCTGTAAGACCATGAGTGGTCACACATGTTATGTATATGCTGTGGCTATATCCAGTGATTCAGAGTTCATCGTATAGGGAAGTTATGATTATACGGTGAGACTATGGGACGTCAAGACAGGTACCTGTAAGACCATGAGTGGTCACACATGTTATGTATATGCTGTGGCTATATCCAGTGATTCAGAGTTCATCGTATCGGGAAGTGCAGATTATACGGTGAGACTATGGGACGTCAAGACAGGTACCTGTAAGACCATGAGTGGTCACACTAATGTTGTATATGCTGTGGCTATATCCAGTGATTCAGAGTTCATCGTATCGGGAAGTGCAGATTATACGGTGAGACTATGGGACGTCAAGACAGGTACCTGTAAGACCATGAGTGGTCACACTAATGTTGTATATGCTGTGGCTATATCCAGTGATTCAGAGTTCATCGTATCGGGAAGTGCAGATTATACGGTGAGACTATGGGACGTCAAGACAGGTACCTGTAAGACCATGAGTGGTCACACTAGTTATGTATCATCTGTGGCTATATCCAGTGATTCAGAGTTCATCGTATCGGGAAGTGCAGATTATACAGTGAGACTATGGGACGTCAAGACAGGTACCTGTAAGACCATGTTTTGTCACACAGATTATGTAAGATCTGTGGCTATATCCAGTGATTCAGAGTTCATAGTATCGGGAAGTTATGATTATACGGTGAGACTATGGGACGTCAAGACAGGTACCTGTAAGACCATGAGTGGTCACACAAATTCTGTATTATCTGTGGCTATATCCAGTGATTCAGAGTTCATCGTATAGGGAAGTGCAGATTATACGGTGAGACTATGGGACGTCAAGACAGGTACCTGTAAGACCATGAGTGGTCACACTAATGTTGTATATGCTGTGGCTATATCCAGTGATTCAGAGTTCATCGTATCGGGAAGTTATGATAAGACGGTGAGACTATGGGACGTCAAGACAGGTACCTGTAAGACCATGAGTGGTCACACAGATTATGTAAGATCTGTGGCTATATCCAGTGATTCAGAGTTCATAGTATCGGGAAGTTATGATTATACGGTGAGACTATGGGACGTCAAGACAGGTACCTGTAAGACCATGAGTGGTCACACACATTATGTACTATCTGTGGCTATATCCAGTGATTCAGAGTTCATCGTATCGGGAAGTTATGATTATACGGTGAGACTATGGGACGTCAAGACAGGTACCTGTAAGACCATGAGTGGTCACACATGTTATGTAAGATCTGTGGCTATATCCAGTGATTCAGAGTTCATAGTATCGGGAAGTTATGATTATACGGTGAGACTATGGGACGTCAAGACAGGTACCTGTAAGACCATGAGTGGTCACACAAATTCTGTATTATCTGTGGCTATATCCAGTGATTCAGAGTTCATCGTATCGGGAAGTTATGATTATACGGTGAGACTATGGGACGTCAAGACAGGTACCTGTAAGACCATGAGTGGTCACACATGTTATGTATATGCTGTGGCTATATCCAGTGATTCAGAGTTCATCGTATAGGGAAGTGCAGATTATACGGTGAGACTATGGGACGTCAAGACAGGTACCTGTAAGACCATGAGTGGTCACACTAGTAATGTAAATGCTGTGGCTATATCCAGTGATTCAGAGTTCATCGTATCGGCAAGTGATGATAAGACGGTGAGACTATGGGACGTCAAGACAGGTACCTGTAAGACCATGAGTGGTCACACATGTTATGTATATGCTGTGGCTATATCCAGTGATTCAGAGTTCATCGTATAGGGAAGTTATGATTATACGGTGAGACTATGGGACGTCAAGACAGGTACCTGTAAGACCATGAGTGGTCACACATGTTATGTATATGCTGTGGCTATATCCAGTGATTCAGAGTTCATCGTATCGGGAAGTGCAGATTATACGGTGAGACTATGGGACGTCAAGACAGGTACCTGTAAGACCATGAGTGGTCACACATGTTATGTATATGCTGTGGCTATATCCAGTGATTCAGAGTTCATCGTATAGGGAAGTGCAGATTATACGGTGAGACTATGGGACGTCAAGACAGGTACCTGTAAGACCATGAGTGGTCACACATGTTATGTATATGCTGTGGCTATATCCAGTGATTCAGAGTTCATCGTATCGGGAAGTGCAGATTATACGGTGAGACTATGGGACGTCAAGACAGGTACCTGTAAGACCATGAGTGGTCACACATGTTATGTATATGCTGTGGCTATATCCAGTGATTCAGAGTTCATCGTATCGGGAAGTGCAGATTATACGGTGAGACTATGGGACGTCAAGACAGGTACCTGTAAGACCATGAGTGGTCACACATGTTATGTATATGCTGTGGCTATATCCAGTGATTCAGAGTTCATCGTATCGGCAAGTGATGATAAGACGGTGAGACTATGGGACGTCAAGACAGGTACCTGTAAGACCATGAGTGGTCACACAGATTATGTAAGATCTGTGGCTATATCCAGTGATTCAGAGTTCATAGTATCGGGAAGTTATGATTATACGGTGAGACTATGGGACGTCAAGACAGGTACCTGTAAGACCATGAGTGGTCACACAAATTCTGTATTATCTGTGGCTATATCCAGTGATTCAGAGTTCATCGTATAGGGAAGTGCAGATTATACGGTGAGACTATGGGACGTCAAGACAGGTACCTGTAAGACCATGAGTGGTCACACATGTTATGTAAATGCTGTGGCTATATCCAGTGATTCAGAGTTCATCGTATCGGCAAGTGATGATAAGACGGTGAGACTATGGGACGTCAAGACAGGTACCTGTAAGACCATGAGTGGTCACACAGATTATGTAAGATCTGTGGCTATATCCAGTGATTCAGAGTTCATAGTATCGGGAAGTTATGATTATACGGTGAGACTATGGGACGTCAAGACAGGTACCTGTAAGACCATGAGTGGTCACACACATTATGTACTATCTGTGGCTATATCCAGTGATTCAGAGTTCATCGTATCGGGAAGTTATGATTATACGGTGAGACTATGGGACGTCAAGACAGGTACCTGTAAGACCATGAGTGGTCACACATGTTATGTATATGCTGTGGCTATATCCAGTGATTCAGAGTTCATCGTATAGGGAAGTGCAGATTATACGGTGAGACTATGGGACGTCAAGACAGGTACCTGTAAGACCATGAGTGGTCACACTAGTAATGTAAATGCTGTGGCTATATCCAGTGATTCAGAGTTCATCGTATCGAGAAGTGCAGATTATACGGTGAGACTATGGGACGTCAAGACAGGTACCTGTAAGATCATGAGTGGTCACACATGTTATGTATATGCTGTGGCTATATCCAGTGATTCAGAGTTCATCGTATAGGGAAGTGCAGATTATACGGTGAGACTATGGGACGTCAAGACAGGTACCTGTAAGACCATGAGTGGTCACACACATTATGTACTATCTGTGGCTATATCCAGTGATTCAGAGTTCATCGTATCGGGAAGTTATGATTATACGGTGAGACTATGGGACGTCAAGACAGGTACCTGTAAGACCATGAGTGGTCACACATGTTATGTAAGATCTGTGGCTATATCCAGTGATTCAGAGTTCATAGTATCGGGAAGTTATGATTATACGGTGAGACTATGGGACGTCAAGACAGGTACCTGTAAGACCATGAGTGGTCACACTAGTAATGTAAATGCTGTGGCTATATCCAGTGATTCAGAGTTCATCGTATCGGGAAGTTATGATAAGACGGTGAGACTATGGGACGTCAAGACAGGTACCTGTAAGACCATGAGTGGTCACACAGATTATGTAAGATCTGTGGCTATATCCAGTGATTCAGAGTTCATAGTATCGGGAAGTTATGATTATACGGTGAGACTATGGGACGTCAAGACAGGTACCTGTAAGACCATGAGTGGTCACACTAGTAATGCATATGATGTGGCTATATCCAGTGATTCAGAGTTCATCGTATAGGGAAGTGCAGATTATACGGTGAGACTATGGGACGTCAAGACAGGTACCTGTAAGACCATGAGTGGTCACACTAGTAATGTAAATGCTGTGGCTATATCCAGTGATTCAGAGTTCATCGTATCGGCAAGTGATGATAAGACGGTGAGACTATGGGACGTCAAGACAGGTACCTGTAAGACCATGAGTGGTCACACAGATTATGTAAGATCTGTGGCTATATCCAGTGATTCAGAGTTCATAGTATCGGGAAGTTATGATTATACGGTGAGACTATGGGACGTCAAGACAGGTACCTGTAAGACCATGAGTGGTCACACACATTATGTATATGCTGTGGCTATATCCAGTGATTCAGAGTTCATAGTATCGGGAAGTTATGATTATACGGTGAGACTATGGGACGTCAAGACAGGTACCTGTAAGACCATGAGTGGTCACACATGTTATGTATATGCTGTGGCTATATCCAGTGATTCAGAGTTCATCGTATAGGGAAGTGCAGATTATACGGTGAGACTATGGGACGTCAAGACAGGTACCTGTAAGACCATGAGTGGTCACACAGATTATGTAAGATCTGTGGCTATATCCAGTGATTCAGAGTTCATCGTATCGGCAAGTGATGATAAGACGGTGAGACTATGGGACGTCAAGACAGGTACCTGTAAGACCATGAGTGGTCACACAGATTATGTAAGATCTGTGGCTATATCCAGTGATTCAGAGTTCATAGTATCGGGAAGTTATGATTATACGGTGAGACTATGGGACGTCAAGACAGGTACCTGTAAGACCATGAGTGGTCACACATGTTATGTATATGCTGTGGCTATATCCAGTGATTCAGAGTTCATCGTATCGGGAAGTGCAGATTATACGGTGAGACTATGGGACGTCAAGACAGGTACCTGTAAGACCATGAGTGGTCACACATGTTATGTATATGCTGTGGCTATATCCAGTGATTCAGAGTTCATCGTATAGGGAAGTGCAGATTATACGGTGAGACTATGGGACGTCAAGACAGGTACCTGTAAGACCATGAGTGGTCACACATGTTATGTATATGCTGTGGCTATATCCAGTGATTCAGAGTTCATCGTATCGGGAAGTGCAGATTATACGGTGAGACTATGGGACGTCAAGACAGGTACCTGTAAGACCATGAGTGGTCACACTAGTTCTGTAAATGCTGTGGCTATATCCAGTGATTCAGAGTTCATCGTATCGGCAAGTGATGATAAGACGGTGAGACTATGGGACGTCAAGACAGGTACCTGTAAGACCATGAGTGGTCACACAGATTATGTAAGATCTGTGGCTATATCCAGTGATTCAGAGTTCATCGTATCGGGAAGTTATGATTATACGGTGAGACTATGGGACGTCAAGACAGGTACCTGTAAGACCATGAGTGGTCACACTAGTAATGCATATGATGTGGCTATATCCAGTGATTCAGAGTTCATCGTATAGGGAAGTGCAGATTATACGGTGAGACTATGGGACGTCAAGACAGGTACCTGTAAGACCATGAGTGGTCACACTAGTAATGTAAATGCTGTGGCTATATCCAGTGATTCAGAGTTCATCGTATCGGCAAGTGATGATAAGACGGTGAGACTATGGGACGTCAAGACAGGTACCTGTAAGACCATGAGTGGTCACACAGATTATGTAAGATCTGTGGCTATATCCAGTGATTCAGAGTTCATAGTATCGGGAAGTTATGATTATACGGTGAGACTATGGGACGTCAAGACAGGTACCTGTAAGACCATGAGTGGTCACACACATTATGTACTATCTGTGGCTATATCCAGTGATTCAGAGTTCATCGTATCGGGAAGTTATGATTATACGGTGAGACTATGGGACGTCAAGACAGGTACCTGTAAGACCATGAGTGGTCACACATGTTATGTATATGCTGTGGCTATATCCAGTGATTCAGAGTTCATAGTATCGGGAAGTTATGATTATACGGTGAGACTATGGGACGTCAAGACAGGTACCTGTAAGACCATGAGTGGTCACACTAGTAATGTAAATGCTGTGGCTATATCCAGTGATTCAGAGTTCATCGTATCGAGAAGTGCAGATTATACGGTGAGACTATGGGACGTCAAGACAGGTACCTGTAAGACCATGAGTGGTCACACTAGTAATGTAAATGCTGTGGCTATATCCAGTGATTCAGAGTTCATCGTATCGAGAAGTGCAGATTATACGGTGAGACTATGGGACGTCAAGACAGGTACCTGTAAGACCATGAGTGGTCACACTAGTAATGTAAATGCTGTGGCTATATCCAGTGATTCAGAGTTCATAGTATCGGGAAGTTATGATTATACGGTGAGACTATGGGACGTCAAGACAGGTACCTGTAAGACCATGAGTGGTCACACTAGTAATGTAAATGCTGTGGCTATATCCAGTGATTCAGAGTTCATCGTATCGAGAAGTGCAGATTATACGGTGAGACTATGGGACGTCAAGACAGGTACCTGTAAGACCATGAGTGGTCACACATGTTATGTATATGCTGTGGCTATATCCAGTGATTCAGAGTTCATAGTATCGGGAAGTTATGATTATACGGTGAGACTATGGGACGTCAAGACAGGTACCTGTAAGACCATGAGTGGTCACACACATTATGTACTATCTGTGGCTATATCCAGTGATTCAGAGTTCATCGTATCGGGAAGTGATGATGAGACGGTGAGACTATGGAACGTCAAGACAGGTACCTGCAAGACCATGAGTGGTCACACTAGTAATGCATATGATGTGGCTATATCCATTGATTCAGAGTTCATCGTATCGGCAAGTGATGATAAGACGGTGAGACTATGGGACGTCAAGACAGGTACCTGTAAGACCATGAGTGGTCACACAAATTCTGTATTATCTGTGGCTATATCCAGTGATTCAGAGTTCATCGTATCGGCAAGTGATGATAAGACGGTGAGACTATGGGACGTCAAGACAGGTACCTGTAAGACCATGAGTGGTCACACAAATTCTGTATTATCTGTGGCTATATCCAGTGATTCAGAGTTCATCGTATAGGGAAGTGCAGATTATACGGTGAGACTATGGGACGTCAAGACAGGTACCTGTAAGACCATGAGTGGTCACACACATTATGTACTATCTGTGGCTATATCCAGTGATTCAGAGTTCATCGTATCGGGAAGTGCAGATTATACGGTGAGACTATGGGACGTCAAGACAGGTACCTGTAAGACCATGAGTGGTCACACTAGTTATGTATATGCTGTGGCTATATCCAGTGATTCAGAGTTCATCGTATAGGGAAGTGCAGATTATACGGTGAGACTATGGGACGTCAAGACAGGTACCTGTAAGACCATGAGTGGTCACACTAGTAATGTAAATGCTGTGGCTATATCCAGTGATTCAGAGTTCATCGTATCGAGAAGTGCAGATTATACGGTGAGACTATGGGACGTCAAGACAGGTACCTGTAAGACCATGAGTGGTCACACATGTTATGTATATGCTGTGGCTATATCCAGTGATTCAGAGTTCATCGTATAGGGAAGTGCAGATTATACGGTGAGACTATGGGACGTCAAGACAGGTACCTGTAAGACCATGAGTGGTCACACACATTATGTACTATCTGTGGCTATATCCAGTGATTCAGAGTTCATCGTATAGGGAAGTGCAGATTATACGGTGAGACTATGGGACGTCAAGACAGGTACCTGTAAGACCATGAGTGGTCACACTAGTAATGTAAATGCTGTGGCTATATCCAGTGATTCAGAGTTCATCGTATCGGCAAGTGATGATAAGACGGTGAGACTATGGGACGTCAAGACAGGTACCTGTAAGACCATGAGTGGTCACACAGATTATGTAAGATCTGTGGCTATATCCAGTGATTCAGAGTTCATAGTATCGGGAAGTTATGATAATACGGTGAGACTATGGGACGTCAAGACAGGTACCTGTAAGACCATGAGTGGTCACACACATTATGTACTATCTGTGGCTATATCCAGTGATTCAGAGTTCATCGTATCGGGAAGTTATGATTATACGGTGAGACTATGGGACGTCAAGACAGGTACCTGTAAGACCATGAGTGGTCACACATGTTATGTATATGCTGTGGCTATATCCAGTGATTCAGAGTTCATCGTATAGGGAAGTGCAGATTATACGGTGAGACTATGGGACGTCAAGACAGGTACCTGTAAGACCATGAGTGGTCACACTAGTAATGTAAATGCTGTGGCTATATCCAGTGATTCAGAGTTCATCGTATCGAGAAGTGCAGATTATACGGTGAGACTATGGGACGTCAAGACAGGTACCTGTAAGACCATGAGTGGTCACACATGTTATGTATATGCTGTGGCTATATCCAGTGATTCAGAGTTCATCGTATAGGGAAGTGCAGATTATACGGTGAGACTATGGGACGTCAAGACAGGTACCTGTAAGACCATGAGTGGTCACACACATTATGTACTATCTGTGGCTATATCCAGTGATTCAGAGTTCATCGTATAGGGAAGTGCAGATTATACGGTGAGACTATGGGACGTCAAGACAGGTACCTGTAAGACCATGAGTGGTCACACATGTTATGTAAGATCTGTGGCTATATCCAGTGATTCAGAGTTCATAGTATCGGGAAGTTATGATTATACGGTGAGACTATGGGACGTCAAGACAGGTACCTGTAAGACCATGAGTGGTCACACATGTTATGTATATGCTGTGGCTATATCCAGTGATTCAGAGTTCATCGTATAGGGAAGTGCAGATTATACGGTGAGACTATGGGACGTCAAGACAGGTACCTGTAAGACCATGAGTGGTCACACAGATTATGTAAGATCTGTGGCTATATCCAGTGATTCAGAGTTCATAGTATCGGGAAGTTATGATTATACGGTGAGACTATGGGACGTCAAGACAGGTACCTGTAAGACCATGAGTGGTCACACATGTTATGTATATGCTGTGGCTATATCCAGTGATTCAGAGTTCATCGTATCGGGAAGTGCAGATTATACGGTGAGACTATGGGACGTCAAGACAGGTACCTGTAAGACCATGAGTGGTCACACTAGTAATGTAAATGCTGTGGCTATATCCATTGATTCAGAGTTCATCGTATCGGCAAGTGATGATAAGACGGTGAGACTATGGGACGTCAAGACAGGTACCTGTAAGACCATGAGTGGTCACACAGATTATGTAAGATCTGTGGCTATATCCAGTGATTCAGAGTTCATCGTATCGGCAAGTGATGATAAGACGGTGAGACTATGGGACGTCAAGACAGGTACCTGTAAGACCATGAGTGGTCACACAGATTATGTAAGATCTGTGGCTATATCCAGTGATTCAGAGTTCATAGTATCGGGAAGTTATGATTATACGGTGAGACTATGGGACGTCAAGACAGGTACCTGTAAGACCATGAGTGGTCACACATGTTATGTATATGCTGTGGCTATATCCAGTGATTCAGAGTTCATCGTATCGGGAAGTGCAGATTATACGGTGAGACTATGGGACGTCAAGACAGGTACCTGTAAGACCATGAGTGGTCACACATGTTATGTATATGCTGTGGCTATATCCAGTGATTCAGAGTTCATCGTATAGGGAAGTGCAGATTATACGGTGAGACTATGGGACGTCAAGACAGGTACCTGTAAGACCATGAGTGGTCACACATGTTATGTATATGCTGTGGCTATATCCAGTGATTCAGAGTTCATCGTATCGGGAAGTGCAGATTATACGGTGAGACTATGGGACGTCAAGACAGGTACCTGTAAGACCATGAGTGGTCACACTAGTTCTGTAAATGCTGTGGCTATATCCAGTGATTCAGAGTTCATCGTATCGGCAAGTGATGATAAGACGGTGAGACTATGGGACGTCAAGACAGGTACCTGTAAGACCATGAGTGGTCACACAGATTATGTAAGATCTGTGGCTATATCCAGTGATTCAGAGTTCATCGTATCGGGAAGTTATGATTATACGGTGAGACTATGGGACGTCAAGACAGGTACCTGTAAGACCATGAGTGGTCACACAAATTCTGTATTATCTGTGGCTATATCCAGTGATTCAGAGTTCATCGTATAGGGAAGTGCAGATTATACGGTGAGACTATGGGACGTCAAGACAGGTACCTGTAAGACCATGAGTGGTCACACTAGTAATGTAAATGCTGTGGCTATATCCAGTGATTCAGAGTTCATCGTATCGGCAAGTGATGATAAGACGGTGAGACTATGGGACGTCAAGACAGGTACCTGTAAGACCATGAGTGGTCACACACATTATGTACTATCTGTGGCTATATCCAGTGATTCAGAGTTCATCGTATAGGGAAGTGCAGATTATACGGTGAGACTATGGGACGTCAAGACAGGTACCTGTAAGACCATGAGTGGTCACACAGATTATGTAAGATCTGTGGCTATATCCAGTGATTCAGAGTTCATAGTATCGGGAAGTTATGATTATACGGTGAGACTATGGGACGTCAAGACAGGTACCTGTAAGACCATGAGTGGTCACACATGTTATGTAAGATCTGTGGCTATATCCAGTGATTCAGAGTTCATCGTATCGGGAAGTTATGATTATACGGTGAGACTATGGGACGTCAAGACAGGTACCTGTAAGACCATGAGTGGTCACACATGTTATGTATATGCTGTGGCTATATCCAGTGATTCAGAGTTCATCGTATAGGGAAGTGCAGATTATACGGTGAGACTATGGGACGTCAAGACAGGTACCTGTAAGACCATGAGTGGTCACACATGTTATGTATATGCTGTGGCTATATCCAGTGATTCAGAGTTCATCGTATCGGGAAGTGCAGATTATACGGTGAGACTATGGGACGTCAAGACAGGTACCTGTAAGACCATGAGTGGTCACACTAGTTCTGTAAATGCTGTGGCTATATCCAGTGATTCAGAGTTCATCGTATCGGCAAGTGATGATAAGACGGTGAGACTATGGGACGTCAAGACAGGTACCTGTAAGACCATGAGTGGTCACACAGATTATGTAAGATCTGTGGCTATATCCAGTGATTCAGAGTTCATAGTATCGGGAAGTTATGATTATACGGTGAGACTATGGGACGTCAAGACAGGTACCTGTAAGACCATGAGTGGTCACACTAGTAATGCATATGATGTGGCTATATCCAGTGATTCAGAGTTCATCGTATAGGGAAGTGCAGATTATACGGTGAGACTATGGGACGTCAAGACAGGTACCTGTAAGACCATGAGTGGTCACACTAGTAATGTAAATGCTGTGGCTATATCCAGTGATTCAGAGTTCATCGTATCGGCAAGTGATGATAAGACGGTGAGACTATGGGACGTCAAGACAGGTACCTGTAAGACCATGAGTGGTCACACAGATTATGTATATGCTGTGGCTATATCCAGTGATTCAGAGTTCATCGTATAGGGAAGTGCAGATTATACGGTGAGACTATGGGACGTCAAGACAGGTACCTGTAAGACCATGAGTGGTCACACTAGTAATGTAAATGCTGTGGCTATATCCAGTGATTCAGAGTTCATCGTATCGAGAAGTGCAGATTATACGGTGAGACTATGGGACGTCAAGACAGGTACCTGTAAGATCATGAGTGGTCACACATGTTATGTATATGCTGTGGCTATATCCAGTGATTCAGAGTTCATCGTATAGGGAAGTGCAGATTATACGGTGAGACTATGGGACGTCAAGACAGGTACCTGTAAGACCATGAGTGGTCACACACATTATGTACTATCTGTGGCTATATCCAGTGATTCAGAGTTCATCGTATCGGGAAGTTATGATTATACGGTGAGACTATGGGACGTCAAGACAGGTACCTGTAAGACCATGAGTGGTCACACATGTTATGTAAGATCTGTGGCTATATCCAGTGATTCAGAGTTCATCGTATCGGGAAGTTATGATTATACGGTGAGACTATGGGACGTCAAGACAGGTACCTGTAAGACCATGAGTGGTCACACTAGTAATGTAAATGCTGTGGCTATATCCAGTGATTCAGAGTTCATCGTATCGGGAAGTTATGATAAGACGGTGAGACTATGGGACGTCAAGACAGGTACCTGTAAGACCATGAGTGGTCACACAGATTATGTAAGATCTGTGGCTATATCCAGTGATTCAGAGTTCATAGTATCGGGAAGTTATGATTATACGGTGAGACTATGGGACGTCAAGACAGGTACCTGCAAGACCATGAGTGGTCACACTAGTAATGCATATGATGTGGCTATATCCAGTGATTCAGAGTTCATCGTATAGGGAAGTGCAGATTATACGGTGAGACTATGGGACGTCAAGACAGGTACCTGTAAGACCATGAGTGGTCACACTAGTAATGTAAATGCTGTGGCTATATCCAGTGATTCAGAGTTCATCGTATCGGCAAGTGATGATAAGACGGTGAGACTATGGGACGTCAAGACAGGTACCTGTAAGACCATGAGTGGTCACACTAATGTTGTATATGCTGTGGCTATATCCAGTGATTCAGAGTTCATCGTATCGGGAAGTGCAGATTATACGGTGAGACTATGGGACGTCAAGACAGGTACCTGTAAGACCATGAGTGGTCACACTAATGTTGTATATGCTGTGGCTATATCCAGTGATTCAGAGTTCATCGTATCGGGAAGTGCAGATTATACGGTGAGACTATGGGACGTCAAGACAGGTACCTGTAAGACCATGAGTGGTCACACTAGTAATGTAAATGCTGTGGCTATATCCAGTGATTCAGAGTTCATCGTATCGGCAAGTGATGATAAGACGGTGAGACTATGGGACGTCAAGACAGGTACCTGTAAGACCATGAGTGGTCACACAGATTATGTAAGATCTGTGGCTATATCCAGTGATTCAGAGTTCATAGTATCGGGAAGTTATGATTATACGGTGAGACTATGGGACGTCAAGACAGGTACCTGTAAGACCATGAGTGGTCACACACATTATGTACTATCTGTGGCTATATCCAGTGATTCAGAGTTCATCGTATCGGGAAGTTATGATTATACGGTGAGACTATGGGACGTCAAGACAGGTACCTGTAAGACCATGAGTGGTCACACATGTTATGTATATGCTGTGGCTATATCCAGTGATTCAGAGTTCATAGTATCGGGAAGTTATGATTATACGGTGAGACTATGGGACGTCAAGACAGGTACCTGTAAGACCATGAGTGGTCACACTAGTAATGTAAATGCTGTGGCTATATCCAGTGATTCAGAGTTCATCGTATCGAGAAGTGCAGATTATACGGTGAGACTATGGGACGTCAAGACAGGTACCTGTAAGACCATGAGTGGTCACACATGTTATGTAAGATCTGTGGCTATATCCAGTGATTCAGAGTTCATAGTATCGGGAAGTTATGATTATACGGTGAGACTATGGGACGTCAAGACAGGTACCTGTAAGACCATGAGTGGTCACACACATTATGTACTATCTGTGGCTATATCCAGTGATTCAGAGTTCATAGTATCGGGAAGTTATGATTATACGGTGAGACTATGGGACGTCAAGACAGGTACCTGTAAGACCATGAGTGGTCACACACATTATGTACTATCTGTGGCTATATCCAGTGATTCAGAGTTCATCGTATCGGGAAGTTATGATTATACGGTGAGACTATGGGACGTCAAGACAGGTACCTGTAAGACCATGAGTGGTCACACATGTTATGTATATGCTGTGGCTATATCCAGTGATTCAGAGTTCATAGTATCGGGAAGTTATGATTATACGGTGAGACTATGGGACGTCAAGACAGGTACCTGTAAGACCATGAGTGGTCACACTAGTAATGTAAATGCTGTGGCTATATCCAGTGATTCAGAGTTCATCGTATCGAGAAGTGCAGATTATACGGTGAGACTATGGGACGTCAAGACAGGTACCTGTAAGACCATGAGTGGTCACACACATTATGTAATATCTGTGGCTATATCCAGTGATTCAGAGTTCATCGTATCGGCAAGTTATGATAATACGGTGAGACTATGGGACGTCAAGACAGGTACCTGTAAGACCATGAGTGGTCACACAGATTATGTAAGATCTGTGGCTATATCCAGTGATTCAGAGTTCATCGTATCGGGAAGTTATGATTATACGGTGAGACTATGGGACGTCAAGACAGGTACCTGCAAGACCATGAGTGGTCACACTAGTAATGCATATGATGTGGCTATATCCAGTGATTCAGAGTTCATCGTATAGGGAAGTGCAGATTATACGGTGAGACTATGGGACGTCAAGACAGGTACCTGTAAGACCATGAGTGGTCACACTAGTAATGTAAATGCTGTGGCTATATCCAGTGATTCAGAGTTCATCGTATCGGCAAGTGATGATAAGACGGTGAGACTATGGGACGTCAAGACAGGTACCTGTAAGACCATGAGTGGTCACACAGATTATGTAAGATCTGTGGCTATATCCAGTGATTCAGAGTTCATAGTATCGGGAAGTTATGATTATACGGTGAGACTATGGGACGTCAAGACAGGTACCTGTAAGACCATGAGTGGTCACACACATTATGTACTATCTGTGGCTATATCCAGTGATTCAGAGTTCATCGTATCGGGAAGTTATGATTATACGGTGAGACTATGGGACGTCAAGACAGGTACCTGTAAGACCATGAGTGGTCACACATGTTATGTATATGCTGTGGCTATATCCAGTGATTCAGAGTTCATAGTATCGGGAAGTTATGATTATACGGTGAGACTATGGGACGTCAAGACAGGTACCTGTAAGACCATGAGTGGTCACACTAGTAATGTAAATGCTGTGGCTATATCCAGTGATTCAGAGTTCATCGTATCGAGAAGTGCAGATTATACGGTGAGACTATGGGACGTCAAGACAGGTACCTGTAAGACCATGAGTGGTCACACATGTTATGTAAGATCTGTGGCTATATCCAGTGATTCAGAGTTCATAGTATCGGGAAGTTATGATTATACGGTGAGACTATGGGACGTCAAGACAGGTACCTGTAAGACCATGAGTGGTCACACACATTATGTATATGCTGTGGCTATATCCAGTGATTCAGAGTTCATCGTATCGGGAAGTGATGATGAGACGGTGAGACTATGGAACGTCAAGACAGGTACCTGCAAGACCATGAGTGGTCACACTAGTAATGCATATGATGTGGCTATATCCATTGATTCAGAGTTCATCGTATCGGCAAGTGATGATAAGACGGTGAGACTATGGGACGTCAAGACAGGTACCTGTAAGACCATGAGTGGTCACACAAATTCTGTATTATCTGTGGCTATATCCAGTGATTCAGAGTTCATCGTATCGGCAAGTGATGATAAGACGGTGAGACTATGGGACGTCAAGACAGGTACCTGTAAGACCATGAGTGGTCACACAAATTCTGTATTATCTGTGGCTATATCCAGTGATTCAGAGTTCATCGTATAGGGAAGTGCAGATTATACGGTGAGACTATGGGACGTCAAGACAGGTACCTGTAAGACCATGAGTGGTCACACTAGTAATGTAAATGCTGTGGCTATATCCAGTGATTCAGAGTTCATCGTATCGGCAAGTGATGATAAGACGGTGAGACTATGGGACGTCAAGACAGGTACCTGTAAGACCATGAGTGGTCACACAGATTATGTAAGATCTGTGGCTATATCCAGTGATTCAGAGTTCATAGTATCGGGAAGTTATGATAATACGGTGAGACTATGGGACGTCAAGACAGGTACCTGTAAGACCATGAGTGGTCACACACATTATGTACTATCTGTGGCTATATCCAGTGATTCAGAGTTCATAGTATCGGGAAGTTATGATAATACGGTGAGACTATGGGACGTCAAGACAGGTACCTGTAAGACCATGAGTGGTCACACATGTTATGTATATGCTGTGGCTATATCCAGTGATTCAGAGTTCATCGTATAGGGAAGTGCAGATTATACGGTGAGACTATGGGACGTCAAGACAGGTACCTGTAAGACCATGAGTGGTCACACTAGTAATGTAAATGCTGTGGCTATATCCAGTGATTCAGAGTTCATCGTATCGAGAAGTGCAGATTATACGGTGAGACTATGGGACGTCAAGACAGGTACCTGTAAGACCATGAGTGGTCACACATGTTATGTATATGCTGTGGCTATATCCAGTGATTCAGAGTTCATCGTATAGGGAAGTGCAGATTATACGGTGAGACTATGGGACGTCAAGACAGGTACCTGTAAGACCATGAGTGGTCACACACATTATGTACTATCTGTGGCTATATCCAGTGATTCAGAGTTCATCGTATCGGGAAGTTATGATTATACGGTGAGACTATGGGACGTCAAGACAGGTACCTGTAAGACCATGAGTGGTCACACATGTTATGTAAGATCTGTGGCTATATCCAGTGATTCAGAGTTCATAGTATCGGGAAGTTATGATTATACGGTGAGACTATGGGACGTCAAGACAGGTACCTGTAAGACCATGAGTGGTCACACTAGTAATGTAAATGCTGTGGCTATATCCAGTGATTCAGAGTTCATCGTATCGGGAAGTTATGATAAGACGGTGAGACTATGGGACGTCAAGACAGGTACCTGTAAGACCATGAGTGGTCACACAGATTATGTAAGATCTGTGGCTATATCCAGTGATTCAGAGTTCATAGTATCGGGAAGTTATGATTATACGGTGAGACTATGGGACGTCAAGACAGGTACCTGCAAGACCATGAGTGGTCACACTAGTAATGCATATGATGTGGCTATATCCAGTGATTCAGAGTTCATCGTATAGGGAAGTGCAGATTATACGGTGAGACTATGGGACGTCAAGACAGGTACCTGTAAGACCATGAGTGGTCACACTAGTAATGTAAATGCTGTGGCTATATCCAGTGATTCAGAGTTCATCGTATCGGCAAGTGATGATAAGACGGTGAGACTATGGGACGTCAAGACAGGTACCTGTAAGACCATGAGTGGTCACACAGATTATGTAAGATCTGTGGCTATATCCAGTGATTCAGAGTTCATAGTATCGGGAAGTTATGATTATACGGTGAGACTATGGGACGTCAAGACAGGTACCTGTAAGACCATGAGTGGTCACACACATTATGTATATGCTGTGGCTATATCCAGTGATTCAGAGTTCATCGTATCGGGAAGTGCAGATTATACGGTGAGACTATGGGACGTCAAGACAGGTACCTGTAAGACCATGAGTGGTCACACATGTTATGTATATGCTGTGGCTATATCCAGTGATTCAGAGTTCATCGTATAGGGAAGTGCAGATTATACGGTGAGACTATGGGACGTCAAGACAGGTACCTGTAAGACCATGAGTGGTCACACATGTTATGTATATGCTGTGGCTATATCCAGTGATTCAGAGTTCATCGTATCGGGAAGTGCAGATTATACGGTGAGACTATGGGACGTCAAGACAGGTACCTGTAAGACCATGAGTGGTCACACATGTTATGTATATGCTGTGGCTATATCCAGTGATTCAGAGTTCATCGTATAGGGAAGTGCAGATTATACGGTGAGACTATGGGACGTCAAGACAGGTACCTGTAAGACCATGAGTGGTCACACAGATTATGTAAGATCTGTGGCTATATCCAGTGATTCAGAGTTCATAGTATCGGGAAGTTATGATTATACGGTGAGACTATGGGACGTCAAGACAGGTACCTGTAAGACCATGAGTGGTCACACATGTTATGTATATGCTGTGGCTATATCCAGTGATTCAGAGTTCATCGTATCGGGAAGTGCAGATTATACGGTGAGACTATGGGACGTCAAGACAGGTACCTGTAAGACCATGAGTGGTCACACATGTTATGTATATGCTGTGGCTATATCCAGTGATTCAGAGTTCATCGTATCGGGAAGTGCAGATTATACGGTGAGACTATGGGACGTCAAGACAGGTACCTGTAAGACCATGAGTGGTCACACATGTTATGTATATGCTGTGGCTATATCCAGTGATTCAGAGTTCATCGTATAGGGAAGTGCAGATTATACGGTGAGACTATGGGACGTCAAGACAGGTACCTGTAAGACCATGAGTGGTCACACATGTTATGTATATGCTGTGGCTATATCCAGTGATTCAGAGTTCATCGTATCGGGAAGTGCAGATTATACGGTGAGACTATGGGACGTCAAGACAGGTACCTGTAAGACCATGAGTGGTCACACTAGTTCTGTAAATGCTGTGGCTATATCCAGTGATTCAGAGTTCATCGTATCGGCAAGTGATGATAAGACGGTGAGACTATGGGACGTCAAGACAGGTACCTGTAAGACCATGAGTGGTCACACAGATTATGTAAGATCTGTGGCTATATCCAGTGATTCAGAGTTCATAGTATCGGGAAGTTATGATTATACGGTGAGACTATGGGACGTCAAGACAGGTACCTGTAAGACCATGAGTGGTCACACTAGTAATGCATATGATGTGGCTATATCCAGTGATTCAGAGTTCATCGTATAGGGAAGTGCAGATTATACGGTGAGACTATGGGACGTCAAGACAGGTACCTGTAAGACCATGAGTGGTCACACTAGTAATGTAAATGCTGTGGCTATATCCAGTGATTCAGAGTTCATCGTATCGGCAAGTGATGATAAGACGGTGAGACTATGGGACGTCAAGACAGGTACCTGTAAGACCATGAGTGGTCACACAGATTATGTAAGATCTGTGGCTATATCCAGTGATTCAGAGTTCATCGTATCGGGAAGTGCAGATTATACGGTGAGACTATGGGACGTCAAGACAGGTACCTGTAAGACCATGAGTGGTCACACACATTATGTACTATCTGTGGCTATATCCAGTGATTCAGAGTTCATCGTATCGGGAAGTTATGATTATACGGTGAGACTATGGGACGTCAAGACAGGTACCTGTAAGACCATGAGTGGTCACACATGTTATGTATATGCTGTGGCTATATCCAGTGATTCAGAGTTCATAGTATCGGGAAGTTATGATTATACGGTGAGACTATGGGACGTCAAGACAGGTACCTGTAAGACCATGAGTGGTCACACTAGTTCTGTAAATGCTGTGGCTATATCCAGTGATTCAGAGTTCATCGTATAGGGAAGTGCAGATTATACGGTGAGACTATGGGACGTCAAGACAGGTACCTGTAAGACCATGAGTGGTCACACATGTTATGTATATGCTGTGGCTATATCCAGTGATTCAGAGTTCATCGTATAGGGAAGTGCAGATTATACGGTGAGACTATGGGACGTCAAGACAGGTACCTGTAAGACCATGAGTGGTCACACATGTTATGTAAGATCTGTGGCTATATCCAGTGATTCAGAGTTCATCGTATCGGCAAGTGATGATAAGACGGTGAGACTATGGGACGTCAAGACAGGTACCTGTAAGACCATGAGTGGTCACACAGATTATGTAAGATCTGTGGCTATATCCAGTGATTCAGAGTTCATCGTATCGGCAAGTGATGATAAGACGGTGAGACTATGGGACGTCAAGACAGGTACCTGTAAGACCATGAGTGGTCACACAGATTATGTAAGATCTGTGGCTATATCCAGTGATTCAGAGTTCATAGTATCGGGAAGTTATGATTATACGGTGAGACTATGGGACGTCAAGACAGGTACCTGTAAGACCATGAGTGGTCACACACATTATGTACTATCTGTGGCTATATCCAGTGATTCAGAGTTCATCGTATCGGGAAGTTATGATTATACGGTGAGACTATGGGACGTCAAGACAGGTACCTGTAAGACCATGAGTGGTCACACATGTTATGTATATGCTGTGGCTATATCCAGTGATTCAGAGTTCATCGTATAGGGAAGTGCAGATTATACGGTGAGACTATGGAACGTCAAGACAGGTCCCTGCAAGACCATGAGTGGTCACACATGTTATGTAAATGCTGTGGCTATATCCAGTGATTCAGAGTTCATCGTATAGGGAAGTGCAGATTATACGGTGAGACTATGGGACGTCAAGACAGGTACCTGTAAGACCATGAGTGGTCACACTAGTTCTGTAAATGCTGTGGCTATATCCAGTGATTCAGAGTTCATCGTATCGAGAAGTGCAGATTATACGGTGAGACTATGGGACGTCAAGACAGGTACCTGTAAGACCATGAGTGGTCACACATGTTATGTAAGATCTGTGGCTATATCCAGTGATTCAGAGTTCATCGTATCGGCAAGTGATGATAAGACGGTGAGACTATGGGACGTCAAGACAGGTACCTGTAAGACCATGAGTGGTCACACAGATTATGTAAGATCTGTGGCTATATCCAGTGATTCAGAGTTCATAGTATCGGGAAGTTATGATTATACGGTGAGACTATGGGACGTCAAGACAGGTACCTGTAAGACCATGAGTGGTCACACACATTATGTACTATCTGTGGCTATATCCAGTGATTCAGAGTTCATCGTATCGGGAAGTTATGATTATACGGTGAGACTATGGGACGTCAAGACAGGTACCTGTAAGACCATGAGTGGTCACACATGTTATGTATATGCTGTGGCTATATCCAGTGATTCAGAGTTCATCGTATAGGGAAGTGCAGATTATACGGTGAGACTATGGAACGTCAAGACAGGTCCCTGCAAGACCATGAGTGGTCACACATGTTATGTAAATGCTGTGGCTATATCCAGTGATTCAGAGTTCATCGTATAGGGAAGTGCAGATTATACGGTGAGACTATGGGACGTCAAGACAGGTACCTGTAAGACCATGAGTGGTCACACACATTATGTACTATCTGTGGCTATATCCAGTGATTCAGAGTTCATCGTATCGGGAAGTGCAGATTATACGGTGAGACTATGGGACGTCAAGACAGGTACCTGTAAGACCATGAGTGGTCACACATGTTATGTATATGCTGTGGCTATATCCAGTGATTCAGAGTTCATCGTATCGGGAAGTGCAGATTATACGGTGAGACTATGGGACGTCAAGACAGGTACCTGTAAGACCATGAGTGGTCACACAGATTATGTAAGATCTGTGGCTATATCCAGTGATTCAGAGTTCATCGTATCGGGAAGTTATGATTATACGGTGAGACTATGGGACGTCAAGACAGGTACCTGTAAGACCATGAGTGGTCACACATGTTATGTAAGATCTGTGGCTATATCCAGTGATTCAGAGTTCATAGTATCGGGAAGTTATGATTATACGGTGAGACTATGGGACGTCAAGACAGGTACCTGTAAGACCATGAGTGGTCACACTAGTAATGTAAATGCTGTGGCTATATCCAGTGATTCAGAGTTCATCGTATCGGCAAGTGATGATAAGACGGTGAGACTATGGGACGTCAAGACAGGTACCTGTAAGACCATGAGTGGTCACACAGATTATGTAAGATCTGTGGCTATATCCAGTGATTCAGAGTTCATAGTATCGGGAAGTTATGATAATACGGTGAGACTATGGGACGTCAAGACAGGTACCTGTAAGACCATGAGTGGTCACACACATTATGTACTATCTGTGGCTATATCCAGTGATTCAGAGTTCATCGTATCGGGAAGTTATGATTATACGGTGAGACTATGGGACGTCAAGACAGGTACCTGTAAGACCATGAGTGGTCACACATGTTATGTATATGCTGTGGCTATATCCAGTGATTCAGAGTTCATCGTATAGGGAAGTGCAGATTATACGGTGAGACTATGGGACGTCAAGACAGGTACCTGTAAGACCATGAGTGGTCACACAGATTATGTAAGATCTGTGGCTATATCCAGTGATTCAGAGTTCATAGTATCGGGAAGTTATGATTATACGGTGAGACTATGGGACGTCAAGACAGGTACCTGTAAGACCATGAGTGGTCACACACATTATGTACTATCTGTGGCTATATCCAGTGATTCAGAGTTCATCGTATCGGGAAGTTATGATTATACGGTGAGACTATGGGACGTCAAGACAGGTACCTGTAAGACCATGAGTGGTCACACATGTTATGTATATGCTGTGGCTATATCCAGTGATTCAGAGTTCATCGTATAGGGAAGTGCAGATTATACGGTGAGACTATGGAACGTCAAGACAGGTCCCTGCAAGACCATGAGTGGTCACACATGTTATGTAAATGCTGTGGCTATATCCAGTGATTCAGAGTTCATCGTATAGGGAAGTGCAGATTATACGGTGAGACTATGGGACGTCAAGACAAGTACCTGTAAGACCATGAGTGGTCACACATGTTATGTATATGCTGTGGCTATATCCAGTGATTCAGAGTTCATCGTATCGGGAAGTTATGATTATACGGTGAGACTATGGGACGTCAAGACAGGTACCTGTAAGACCATGAGTGGTCACACATGTTATGTATATGCTGTGGCTATATCCAGTGATTCAGAGTTCATCGTATAGGGAAGTGCAGATTATACGGTGAG